>JAVANC010000003.1:15529210-16051060 GCA_033319125.1 Parnassius glacialis | reverse complement strand
ATTTTTAAGTAAAACTTTTTCGATTTAAAAAACAAAACGAGCCGTTATTTTTATTGTGATGGTGGCGTCAACGAATGCATCCCTGCACGTGTCGTAAGAGGTGACAATGAAAAATAACAGAAACATCTGAAGGACAGCTTACTATAGGTAGCGGTATAGCCATCACGTTTATGTCAGACGTAAAATACCGGCGACGGTAAGCAGCGTTAAAACTATGAGACGTCTACTAATACGATCGTCAATCCGCCTGCCAAACGTGATTGACTAATCCTCCCTACGTTTGTTGGACCAATACGAACTATCTACTACAACTAACTAATGAGAACTATCTTCAATAAAATTTTGCGCATAGGTAGCTATGCACAAAATTATATGTGGATAGTTCTAGGTAAAATCGCTCGTGACAGACCGATCCAACTATCCGATTTCATATGTTTCTGATCAGTAGTGCTAATATTAGCACAGACACTAAAATTACTTATAATAAAACAACTTCGAAGAAAATTAGTTTCTTGATATTTTGTCTGTGCTAAATTCAATTACATAAAATAATTAATTTATATTATAAATAATATAACGTTTGAAACTACGAAGTGGTTTCAAATAACGGGTGCTGAGTGTCCTATTTAAATATTTTCTGTTCAAACATCGTACATAAGCCATCAAAGGATACAAACCGCCTATATTTGACGTGGCTCCTACTTGCAAAATGCTCACTGCTAGATTTATTTTCATCATTCACTGCGACTGCTAATGTGCTTATTTAACTTAGATTCTAATTAGAATTAGAGGAAATTACCATTCTTTTAACTTTATCTTTTCACGACTATACAAAAGAAAAAAAATATGTAGGTAAAAATTAAGCTTTTTGTAGATGTGTATAACAGCGGGACATACGGAACCCTTATGGGTTCGTCATGTCTGTCTGTCTGTCTGTCTGTCCGTCCGTATTTCACAGCCACTTTTTTACGAAACTATAACAACTATGCTGTTGAAACTTGGTAAGCAGATGTATTCTGTGAACCGCATTAAGATTTCCACACAAAAATAGAAAAAGAAACAATAAATTTTGGGGGGTTCCCCATACTTAGAACGGAAACCCAAAACTTTTTTTCCCTCAAACCCATACATATGGGGTATCTATGGATATGTCTTTTTAAAATGATATTGAAGCTTCTTTCATTACAGCCCTTCACAAGTCCACTGGCTGAACATAGGCCTCCCCCAAGGAATGCCACAAAGCACGGGGTCCCGAGCCACCTGCATCCATCGACTTCCATCACCACATTGTCGTCACTCCATCTTTTGGGGGGGACGCCCTACACTTCGCCTACGAGGCTGCCACTCGAGAACCTTTCTTCCCCATCGGTTGTCGGTTCTTCGAGCTATATGGGCGGCCCACTTGCCACTTCAGCTTACTAATCCGTTGGGCTATGTCGGTTACTCTGGTTCTACTGCGGATATCCTCATTCCCTAAGTTTATCACGCAGAGAAACTCCGAGCATAGCCCCTCTCCATAGCTCGCTGAGCAACCTTGAGCTTCCTCATACGGCCAGCAGTGAAGGACCACGTCTCAGTTCCGTAAGTCATCACTGGCAACACGCACTGATTGTACAATTTTGTTTTAAGGGTTTTGAGGTATTTCTGACGAGAAGATGTGTCGTAGCTTCCCGAACGCTGCCCAGCCGAGTTGAATCCGTCGATTGACCTCTCGGTTCGAAGTTGGGACTTACCTAGTCGGACTATTTGTCCCAGGTAAACATACTCGTCAACAACTTCGAGCTTAGTGCTCCCAACAACTACCGGCATAGGTGTGACATGGACATTAAACATAATCTTTGTTTTGTCCATGTTCATCTTAAGACCAATCCGTTGGGAGACACTATTGAGGGTAATTGAGCATAGTGCTTAGTTCCTCCAGCGATTCTGCCATGAGGACTATATCGTCGGCAAATCGAAGGTGAGTGATGTACTCGCCATTGATGGTTAATTCCGTATCCTTTCCAGTCCAGAAGCTTGAAAACGTCTTCCAATGCAGCGGTTAAAAGAGTTTCGGGAATATAACGTCACCCCTGTCTTACACCTCTCTGCAATTGGATAGGTTTCGTACTCTAGTTCTGTACTCGGATAGCCAGTGCTGAAGTGTTTGTACAATAGAGCTACTATTGTACAAACACTTCAGCACTTCGATATACCAACAGTCAACTTGGCACGCGCTGAAGGGACTGCAGCACCGCCCAAATTTCGACGGAATCAAAGGCTTTCTCATAGTCCACATACGCCAGACATAGTGGCAAATTGTACTCTTCGGACTTCTGTACAATTTGCCGTAGGGTATGTATGTGGTCTATGGTGCTAAAGCCCTTTCGGAAACCGCTTGTTCGGGAGGCTGGAAGTCGTCAAGTCTGCGCGCGAGACGATTCGTAATGACTCTCGAAAACAGCACGTAGACGCGGCTCAGAAGGGAAATCGGTCTGTAGTTCTTCAAGAGAGCGTTGTCACCTTTCTTGAAGAACAAGACCATCGCACTTCTGCTCCACGCCTCCGGTGTAATGCCACCATGGAGGACGGAATTAAAGAGCTTCTGAAGGACTTCAAGTACCGGTCTTCCACCCGCTTTCAGAAGCTCCGCTGTAATTCCATCCTCGCCTGGGGCCTTGCCGTTTTTAAGGCGCTGGAGAGCCATTCTAATCTCGCTCAGGCTGACGTCCGGGATATCTTCGGAATAGTGTCGAATAAGACTCGCTCTTGGATTGTTACTCACACTTGCGTGTGGCTCCAACGATGACGTGTACAGCTGCCCATAGAACCTCTCAATCTCACTCAAACTCTCAGGTGCCCCGGAAACGATGCTGCCACATTCGGTCTTCAGCTTTGACAGTTGGCTCTTTCTGGCAGACAGATCTCTGGCAAAGACTTTGGAGCCTTGGTTCCGCTCGATCGCTTCTTCAATACGAGCTGTATTGAAGTTGCGTAAGTAATTGAAGCTTCTTATACCATTTTTTTTCTAAACTGAATAGTTTGCGCGAGAGACACTTCCAAAGAGGTAAAATGTGTGTCTTCCCCCCCCCCCCCACTGTAACTTCTAAAATAAGAGAATGATAAAACTGAAAAAAAAATATATGATGTACATTGCCATGTAAACTTCCACCGAAAATTGGTTTGAACGAGATCTAGTAAGTAGTTTTTTTTAAACGTCATAAATCGTAAATTATGTTACTTACTGCTACGGAACCCTTCATGGGCGAGTCCGATTCGCACTTGGCTGCTTTTTAATTTAGCCAAATGCAATACATGAAGGTGAGATTGACATCTGGAGAAAATTATGTGCTATTCATTCAAATCATTTGCATTTCCACGCACACGTACCTTTAACTACTACGTACCAGTACTATCATCATTATCATCATTACAGCCTATCAAGACATAGGCCGTCCCATAGAATGCCTTCTAGGGGAATATTTTCTACACTTGCTACACTCAGCAGGCGGGTTGGCGATTCCGCAGTCTTTTAATTTTCTTGGTGTTACAAGAAAGATGCCGCTATCCATCTTCTGGTTGTTTTTCTCTGTCACCACTTAAGACACTCACGGGAATAAATAAGGAAGTGGATAAACTTACACCGTCACTACACGCGTATATGAACTCAAAATTCATAATAACCATACTATAATAGTCCAGCACTTAAATCTATTACCGTCTTCTATACCCACGTTCATGGAGCTTAGTCATCCAGCAGAATATTATTACAAAACGTATTAACTGTTTGCGGCGTCATTTATTATTTATTATTTTTAAGGTTTAAAAGTGTTTATCTTATACGCTTTAATTGCATTAACAGACTTATACGTGTCGGGGCGTCTATAAATTATCGGTTGGATCGAAGTGGAATTGAGGGTATATCGAGAAACTCCCACTAGTTTGTGCAGTATAGAGTTCACTGTGGGCGCCGCGCAGCAGGTTCCGCGTAAGTCATTCTACAAGTGTAGTCATTCTACTAGTGCTAAGATAGTGTCGTGGTTCTGTTCGTTGTTGTTATTCTTCTAGTGTCGGCAAGGAGGATTGGTGTTGCTGAGAGGCTGCCCTGTATTACACTGAGATAAGTAGTGTTGGTGTTGGTTTCCATACTTTGGTGTTATCATAACTTTGGGGTTTCCGTTCTAAGTATGGGGAACCCCCAAAATTTATTGTTTCTTTTTCTATTTTTGTGTGGAAATCTTAATGCGGTTCACAGAATACATCTGCTTACCAAGTTTCAACAGCATAGTTGTTATAGTTTCGTAAAAAAGTGGCTGTGAAATACGGACGGACAGACAGACAGACAGACAGACATGACGAACCCATAAGGGTTCCGTATGTCCCGCTGTTATACACATCTACAAAAAGCTTAATTTTTACCTACATATTTTTTTTCTTTTGTATAGTCGTGAAAAGATAAAGTTAAAAGAATGGTAATTCCTCTTTTTATGTTGCGAAATTCTAATTAGAATCTAAGTTAAATAAGCACATTAGCAGTCGCAGTGAATGATGAAAATAAATCTAGCAGTGAGCATTTTGCAAGTAGGAGCCACGTCAAATATAGGCGGTTTGTATCCTTTGATGGCTTATGTACGATGTTTGAACAGAAAATATTTAAATAGGACACTCAGCACCCGTTATTTGAAACCACTTCGTAGTTTCAAACGTTATATTATTTATAATATAATTTAATTATTTTATGTAATTGAATTTAGCACAGACAAAATATCAAGAAACTAATTTTCTTCGAAGTTGTTTTATTATAAGTAATTTTAGTGTCTGTGCTAATATTAGCACTACTGATCAGAACATATGAAATCGGATAGTTGGATCGGTCTGTCACGAGCGATTTTACCTAGAACTATCCACAATATAATTTTGTGCATAGCTACCTATGCGCAAAATTTTATTGAAGATAGTTCTCATTAGTTAGTTGTAGTAGATAGTTCGTATTGGTCCAACAAACGTAGGGAGGATTAGTCAATCACGTTTGGCAGGCGGATTGACGATCGTATTAGTAGACGTCTCATAGTTTTAACGCTGCTTACCGTCGCCGGTATTTTACGTCTGACATAAACGTGATGGCTATACCGCTACCTATAGTAAGCTGTCCTTCAGATGTTTCTGTTATTTTTCATTGTCACCTCTTACGACACGTGCAGGGATGCATTCGTTGACGCCACCATCACAATAAAAATAACGGCTCGTTTTGTTTTTTAAATCGAAAAAGTTTTACTTAAAAATGAATATATCTTCCCAATCAGTTGAACTGAAATAATAAAGTCATATGTACAATTATGCCAACCTATCAGGATTAAAATATTGAAAGGTGTCTTTACTTTTAGCCTACAGAAATAATATATATATATATATATATATATATATATATATATATATATATATATATATGACGGCACGTGCACCGTTGCAGGTGCGGCGGCGTCGGTCAAGCTAGACAGCATTCTTGTAAAAGACACGTGTACCGCACACCTGCGGCATTGCACCTGCGGTGCCGTCCTGCTTGTATAAAACGGACGGAGCGGCCACCGTTAAGGCAGTCTTGGCTCTGACGTGGAACGGTGCGCTTGTCGTATTCCGTTACTAGTTTATCCTCGACTCGTTGGATAATTTATTCGTGTAAACGAATCAATTATTATTCCTAATTACAAAATTAGTCTATGTACTATACTCAATTACCCTTTCTACATCAGAAGTGGGATTAAGCTTTCCATTTAAGTTCTCAATATTTTGAGATCGTAGAGGTAAGGAGTGTAAACTACTTAAATATATAAATCGGTCTTTCAAATAAGAAGGAGTGGTCGGATTGAACAGAATGCAGTAAAGAAGATGAAGAATGTGAGTATTACTGCGAAGGCGAATCGGTAACCACTTGAGCTTATGGCGAAATTCGGATATGTGGTCATACTTTCGTAACCCAAATATAAACCTTATGCAATAATTTTGAAGCCGCTCAAGTTTATTAAGTTGCTCGACTGTTAGGTCAAGATAACAAGTGTCCGCGTAGTCAAGGATCGGTAAAAGAAGAGACTGAGCCAGCGCAACTTTAGTAGAAATGGGGAGAACATTGCGTAATCTTCGAAGTGAACCAACTGCGGCAAACATTCTTTGACTTACTTCACTCCAATCCAGTTTATTTCGTTAGTCCTTGAGAATTTATGCGCAACGAGTAGTGCCGTAAAAATTTAATTTTGATGACAAGAGCGAGCGTTCTTTGGCTCTTACTGGGACAATGACCGTCATAAAAAAATCACACTCGTGCATAAATTGGGCACTACTTGACGATTTATTCATATGTCGGAAATTCAACAGAAGATCTCTATTTAGATTTCGGAAATACATTTGGGTAGCGTTAATTAATAAAAAATAGTAAAAGTGTGAGAGCGGATGTTGAACTTGTTCTCTTGTTTACGCAATTAATCATTATCAGTACTAAGACAGCGTAACGCTCTATACATTCAGTATAGTGAAATTACAGTTCGACCACACTGTAACACGTCCCCGCCACGATCATACATCAGAGTAAGGTCTGTAATACGTACTGTAATTACATAATTAATTCAATATGGTTTCACGGCTTCAACTCCAATCGCACGTCGAAGCTAATTGGGTAACCGATATAGTGATTGCCCAGCCTATAGTAATGGCCATCACTAAGGAGTAGCCACATTTTTATGTTTTATGTGCGCTTATAATTCAAATTATCTTCGCTAGATAACGTTATAGTAATCGTGGTAGCATTTGGTATTAATAAACTGGTAACATTTAAAATAACATCAATTTCATGGCGGATTTTATTACATAAGGTGTGCATCTCGTCGAAAAAGTTAGTTTCTTGTGATTTTTTTAAGAACAACATACTTAATTTCATGTCTTTTGTCCACAGTTTTCATTATTAGGTGTTATTTTAATAATATAATGTGATAAAAAGGCCTTTTATTGTATTTTTAACCTCCTATTATCATAAAAATATTGTGAATATGTATTGCGAGTGGGAGGTGGGGGGGGGGTGACACAATAACTTTACCTAAATTTTAAAAAATTTAGTTATTGCACATATCAATATTTAGTGATTGCAATTGACAATAATTACAGTTATTGACCGGGCAATATCTGTTTCAAAACGGTTTTTTTAAGTTTTCCTTTTACTTTCAGATAGCCAAAGGCTCCTAAATTGAAATATACGCCAGAAAATCTTAAAGAAGCTAAAGCTGAATTACAAAATAATGAAAAAAGATTGTCAAATCGGCAGATTTACAAAAATATGGCGTCCCAAACATAACCCACGAAACTCCAAGAAAAAAAGAACACAGCGAAAACTAAATATCGTATGAATCCTAATGATTCCAACCTAGAGAAATATAACAGGGCACGAAATCACTGCAATATGGTGTGTAGAGATAGTCAACGACGCCATATCTATAAATCTGTTGTTGAGGAAGATAACTCAACTAAAATTTGGAATTTTCTCAAATCTTTAGGGGTTGGAAAAGCAAAGCGTAATGTAGAATCTCTTAATTTGAATTTAAATAAGCTTAATGCTCATTTCCTATCTAGCGCCACTATAGACAGTGCTACGAAGAAAAATACACTTGCTCAACTTTCTGCTATATCAACTCCCAATTTTTCCTCTTTTGTCTTTAGCCAAGTTACTGTCAGTGATATTAAGAAGAATATATTAGCCATTACTTCCGACGCAGTTGGTTCTGACAGCATTAGTCGTAAGATGATTATCCCATTACTCGATCTTTTAGCTCCTATCCTTACACTTATTTTAAATCGTTCCCTTGAGACTAGTGTTTTTCCTTCATCCTGGAAAGACGGCCTAGTAACTCCACTCCCTAAAAATCTAATCCGACATATAAGGATTACCGTCCTATATTTATCCTTTCCTTTCTCTCTAAAGTACTCGAGCGCCTAATATACCAACAGCTGAGCAATTTCCTGTCCAATCATAACCTTTTGAATTCATTCCAATCTGGTTTCCGTCCCGGTCATAGTACGACTACGGCTTTGGTTAGAATCACTGATGATATTCGCCTAGGCATGGATAATCAGCAGGTTACAGTATTGACATTGCTTGACTTTAGTAATGCCTTCAATACTGTAGACTTTGATGTTTAACTCGCAGTCCTAAGTTCTCTTAACATATCTCCTGAAGTAATTGGTTGGTTTCATAGTTACTTGCAAGGGCGCCGGCAACGTGTACAAATTCAAGACACGTTTTCTGATTGGTCTGCTGTCAAAGCTGGCGTCCCACAAGGTGGCGTGTTGTCTCCTCTATTGTTCTCTATTTTCATCAATTCGATCTGTTCCCACATTATTTCTCTTTACCACCTATATGCAGACGATTTACAAATCTACTCTCAATGTAAGATTGCGGATCTTTCCAATACAATTAGGTTAATTAATGAAAATCTTATTCGTATTTCTCATTGGTGTAATTCATTTGGGCTTAAAGTTAATCCATTGAAGACTCAAGCCATTATTATTGAGAGTTCAAAATTAATCTCTCTCTCTTTGTCGCTGCTCCCGCCAGTCATATTCGAAGGGACACTTATCCCATACAGTGACAAAGTTAAGAATTTAGGTATTATGTTCGATCAGACTTTGTCTTGGGGACCGCAAGTGAGTGAAGTAAGTCGAAGAATGTTTGCCGCAGTTGGTTCACTTCGAAGATTACGCAATGTTCTCCCCATTTCTACTAAAGTTGCGCTGGCTCAGTCTCTTCTTTTACCGATCCTTGACTACGCGGATACTTGTTATCTTGACCTAACAGTCGAGCAACTTAATAAACTTGAGCGGCTTCAAAATTATTGCATAAGGTTTATATTTGGGTTACGAAAGTATGACCACATATCCGAATTTCGCAATAAGCTCAAGTGGTTACCGATTCGCCTTCGCAGTAATACTCACATTCTTCATCTTCTTTACTGCATTCTGTTCAATCCAACCACTCCTTCTTATTTGAAAGACCGATTTATATATTTAAGTAGTTTACACTCCTTACCTCTACGATCTCAAAATAATCTCCTTCTAAGTACTCCTAGACATTCCTCTTCCTTCTATTCTAATTCTTTTACGGTTACCGCTATACGACTATGGAATTCTCTCCCCTTACACAATAAAAAATCTAAATCTCTTCCTATATTTAAAAATAAATTAAAACTTTATTACCTTTCCTCTTAAGTTACTACCTGCCGTTAATCACTTTTTTCCTTTTTTTTCCTTATATCTCTTATGTTCTTCTATTTATCTTTCTATATTATATTCTGTACACCCCTTCCGCTATCTTTTAAAAATAGTATCCTCTGCCTTAAGGTTGCCTGGAAGAGATCGCTGTTTTAGCGATAAGGCCGCCTGTTGTACGAATGTCCCTTGAACTATGTAAATTTTGTTATATGTTCCTTGGTGTACAATAAAGTATATTTTACTTTTACTTTTACTTTACCCACGCCACAAAACGAGTCTCGTACCTAGACTTTAAAAGAAGAAGCTATTCTCGAAGATTGGATTATATCTTCAGCACGAAAATGTTTTCCAAAAAATAAAGATAACATTTAAATAGCGTTCAAAAGTTTCTCATCGGCAACCCAAGACCCATTCCATTTCTTAATAATCGGCCTGGTATTGGATGGTGGGAGGTTGACAAAAGCGAGTTCATGTTGTGTATCAGAAAAAGACATACGAGGTTGTTTGACGAAATACGTCAGTACGCTGGAGAAAAACAATCAACCCAATAGTTTTTAATGCAAACGAGACCAACTTTCAAATTTGTCAAATGTACAAATCAAAGTGTAGATGCGTTGTCACCCGTGAGAACTAAGATGGAATGCCTCATTTCCAGTAAAAAGGGCCTCCGGCCACTTGCACTCACCAAGCGAAACGCAGAGGTAAATCTCTACTTCACGCTGGTTTTCTGCGAGGTCGTGGTACCACCCCGGTTCGAGCCGGCCCATCCGTCCGACAGCAAAAGCTGCCACGTGGCTCTACCACTGTTGAATCTCTATCCTCATTTCTAAGTTTATCACGCAGAGAAACTCCGAGCATAGCCCTCTCCATAACTCGCTGAGCGACCTTGAGCTTCCTCATCTGGCCAGCAGTGAAGGACCACGTCTCATTACCACAGGTCATTACTGGCAACACGCACTGGTTGTACAGTCTTGTTTTCAAGTTTTGAGGTATACCTGACGAGAAGATGTGCAGTAATTTCCCGAACGCTACCCAACCGAGTTCAATCCGTCGATTGACCTCTCGGTCGAAGTTTGACTTACCTAGTCGGACTATTTGTCCCAGGTAAACATACTCGTCAACAACTTCGAGCTTAGTGTCTCCAACAACTACCGGCATAGGTGTGACATGGACATTAAACATGATCTTTGTTTTGTCCATGTTCATCTTAAGACCTATCCGTTGGGAAACACAATTGAGGTCATTGAGCATAGTGCTTAGGTGCTCCAGCGATTCTGCCATAAGGACTATATCGTCGGCAAATCGAAGGTGAGTGATGTACTCGCTATTGATGTTAATACCGTATCCTATCCAGTCCAGAAGCTTGATAACGTCTTCCAATGCAGCGGTGAAGAGTTTCAGGGATATCACGTCACCCTGTCTTACACCTCTCTGAAATTGGATAGGTTTCGTACTCTGGTTCTGTACTCGGATAGCCATCGTAGCCCTACTCTACAAGCACTTCAGCACTTCGATATACCGACAGGCAACTTGGCATCGCTGAAGGGACTGCATCACCGCCCAAATTTCGATGGAATCAAAGGCTTTCTCATAGGCTACATACGCCAGACATAGTGGCAAATTGTACTCCTCGGACTTCTGTACAATTTGCCGAAGGGTATGTATGTAGTCTATGGTGCTAAAGCCTTTTCGAAAACTGTTCGAGAGGCTGGATGTCGTCAAGTCTGCGCGCGAGACGATTCATAATGACTCTCGAAAACAGCACGTAGACACGGCTCAGAAGGGAAATCGGTCTGTAGTTCTTCAAGAGAGCGTTGTCACCTTTTTTGAAGAACAAGACCACCGCACTTCTACTCCACACCTCCGGTGTGGTGCCATCATGGAGGACGGAATTAAAGAGAACACTCAAATGCAAAAGAATTAATAACAGCTTGTTTATGTTGCCCATTTATTGTATATTCCTATCAAAGACTAACAAAAAATATGCGAGTCTTTACAGGAAAAATGGGGCATTAGGAAATCGGATAATAGCTGGATGACTGCTGAGTGTTTTATGAATTTATTGCTAACGTTTTTCACCCATATTTGGTCTCTAAATTCTTTAGATTCCCAGTTATATTATATGTTTATCGCCACAAAATTCTTTTAAATTAACATTTTAGCCAGTTCACATCTCAAAATTGATGCTTTGTTAAGATTAATGATTAATTGCACTGTATCCCAACGCGACGAAGATTATTCAGCCAACTGACGTCTCTACATTTAGACGCCTAAAAGTAGGCTGGAGGAAATACCTAAAGATATGGCATTTATTAAATCAAAATAAGAGGGTATGTAAAATTTTGCACATATCCTAAATGAACTCCTTGCAGCAAGTTTGAGACCAGATATATTCGTTAATGGTATCAAGGCTTGTGATCTCTGCCCGTTAGGTCCCAAACTTATCAATTCTTCAAAATTTTTAGGCAAGAATACTGTTCGACATAAATATGCTTCTAAAGAACTTTTTTTATAGGAGAGGGGGCAAACGAGCATGCGGCTCACCTGATGGTAAGTGACTACCGCTGCCCATGAACAACTGCAACACCAGGGAGGGAATTGCAGATGCGTTGCCGGCCATTTAAAAAGGAGTACGCTCTTTTCTTGAAGGTCCCTAAGTCGTATCGGTCCGGAAAAATCGCTGATGGTAATCGATTCCACAATGAAGTCGAGCGAGGAAGAAAACATCTTCTAAATCGCACAGTGGTGGACCGCCAATCATCCAGATGGTGTGGATGGTATCGGGAGTTCTGCCGCGATGTGCGTTCGTGAAATTTGGCGGCTGGGATTAATCCGAACAATTTCTCAGAGCACTCCCCATGGTAGATGCGAAAGAAAATGCAAAGAGATGCAACATCTCTTCGCAGCGCCAATGAGTCGAGCCGATCGGAAAGGACTCGGTCGTCGACGATTCGAGCCGCTCTGCGCTGGATGCGGTCAAGTGGAAGGAGCTGGCACTGGGGAGCCCCTGCCCAGAGATGGGAACAGTATTCCATGTGAGGCTGAACCTGCGCCTTGTAAAGTTGCAGGCGGTGTGCCGGCATGAAATACTGTCCCGCTCTGCTGAGCACGCAGAGCTTTTTAGAGGCCAATTTGGCCTTCTCTTCCAAGTGACCACGAAACTGCACGTCACTCGATATGTCGACGCCGAGGATTCCGATACTGGCTGAGGCAACCAGGGGAATGCCTTGAAACTGAGGAGATACGACAAAGGGGTCCTTTTTAGCGGTAAACGCGTGTCTTCTGAGGATTAAACTGGACTAGATTTAGTCGCCCCCAGTTCGAGACTTTGTCCAGCAAAGACTCGACTTCAGACACAAGTTTGTTCCGGTACTCGGAGACGTTTTCCCGAGAAATATTAGCACGGCCGGTGTATAGAGCATCACCAGTGCTGTCATCCGCATAGCAATGAATGTTACCAGTTAGCAACATATCATTGATATGCAGAAGAAACAGCGTTGGTGATAGCACACAGCCTTGTGGAACACCAGCGTTAATAGGCTTGTAGTCAGAATATGCACCGACTACAACGACCTTGATGCTCCGATCTGCAAGGAAGCTGGTGATCCAATTGCACAATTTCTCGGGAAGCCCATAGGAAGGGAGCTTCGAAAGAAGCGCTTTGTGCCAAACCCGATCGAAGGCCTTCGCAATGTCCAGACTAACGGCCAACGCCTCCCCCTTGGACTCTACTGCCTCCGCCCATCTATGGGTCAGGTAGACCAAAAGATCACCAGCTGATCGACCCCGACGAAAACCGTATTGGCGGTCACTAATCAGCTGGTGATCCTCAAGGTACCGGATGAGCTGGCAGTTGATAATGGATTCCATTATTTTGGAAAACAAGGAGGTGATCGCGATAGGCCTATAGGTGGACGGGTCTGAGCGGTCGCCTAGTTTAGGGATCGGGTGGACAAAAGCTGTCTTCCATGAATTCGGGACTACGCCTTGGGAGTAGGAGTACCGGAAAAGATGCGTTAGGACCAGTGCCAACTCCGGAGCACACGTCCTCAGCACAATTGGTGGGATTCCGTCAGGCCCACTCGACTTCTGGATGACCAGGGAGAGAAGTGCTTTGCGAACCGAGCGCTGTGAGAACAGCACATCCGGCATGGAGCACTCACACCGCGGGATGGTCGGCGGTGGTTTCCCCCCGTCATCAAGAGTCGAGTTGGACGCAAAAAGGGAGCCTAAAAGGTCGGCTTTGTCTTTTGCGTCATGGGCCAGTGAGTCGTCCTCCCTGTGCAGAGATGGTAGTGATGGCTTACAGAAATTCCCTTGGACAGCCTTGGCAAGAGAACATAAAAACTTTGAATAAAGATAAAGAAAATCTATTGAAAGAGAAAGAAAAAAGAAATTAGAGAGAGAAGTTAAGCAGACTGAAAAAAGTAATAAAGTTATAACCAAAACAAAAACTGTATCAAAAATCAGGATGAGACTCTAAATGTAGGCAATATTTCAGTACAAGCTGACAGTGTCATACCAAACTTGAAAAAAATCACTGTTGCAAATTATCGTAAAATTTGGCGATATTTATATGGTATGTAAGCAGATAATCATTAAAAACAGAATCGATTGCAGTGGCTGCCATAAATATTTTCATTTACGTTGTGTCCCAAAAGGCATCAAAAAACATCCCTGACGATGCAGATACGATGCTGTTTTTGTGTCACTTTTGTTTCGAAATTGATGATTCTAATACTGACACAATGTCTGATACTGAAGATATAAATGAAATGTATGCAAATCTACAAAAAGCAAAACAAATATAAATTTTTAGTTGAGTGTATTTATAATAATGTTGATTATAGTAGAATTGAAAAGTGGGCAATAACTGTATTTGATTAATGGCAATAACTGGATGCACCGGGCAATTACTGTGATACGAAAGGTTTATTTTGTTTATTTTTTTATATTACATTACCATAGATATTGTAACTTGTGATTAATGTTCATTTAGATAATATCTTGAAGTTATTAAAAAAAAGTATATGACTTCATCTATTCAATCATAAATTTTACAAATGAGAGAAAACGAGTGCCAATCCCTTAAGCGGGCAGTTACTATATCGGTTACCTACCTTATTATTAGGAGTGTTTGACCTCTTAACATGAAAATGGTGCTATTCATCTCACGTTTAACTTTTTCTTGACATGGGATATGATAGCGGATACTCATAAACTGGAGGAGTAGAGGTAGAGTGGAGGATCTTGCGCCACCACTGCACGGCGAGACGATTAAAAATATGTAGAAAATGTGTGGAAATGGGATGATCCGAAACCGTGATGATGACTATTATTTTACCAGTAATGAATATCAATCTCAGAAACTATAGAGAATATTGATCCTTGAAATTCGCATGCGTAGAATTTTCCTAAAAGATCAGAATCCGCGATTGTTCGTCGCCGCTGATAATAAGTATGTATATCCATTATCAAAGAAACACTAAATAGAATACCGCAAGGAGTACCGCTCGTTTTATTTGTGTTAAGATTGTTGTTATTTTTAAACAAAAAGAGTGCATTTTGTATTATTTAATCAGTAATATAGTCTTGATAATGTCCGATTTTATCTCATAACGAATAGAGCGTTTTTTTTAAATATAGTAAGGGTAAATTAACAGCTCACCGTCCACCTGATGGTAAGTGTATGCTGTGAACTATCTACATCAATCCCCGATTAATAATCAAATGCAGATGCATTGTTACCCCCCAGGACCAAGCTGGAATGTAAAAAGGGTCACGATACTAAACATTAAGTTACTATTTTGCGCTGGTATTCTTTGAGAACTTGGTCCGTCACCGGTTGAACCGACCAATTCGTAGTGCAACCATAATAACAACCTACAACCATGTAGCTGCGCAGCTCTACCACATGTCAAATCAATTTGGCTAACCGTACCGCACTGGTAAGTTAAGACTAATAAGTACCTCTATGTGAACGCATAGTCTTCTAGTGCTGGACAGTAGTGTAACTTCTTCTAGTATCGAGAATTTTTTTACGATGTTACTTGGTACAGCCATGTTGCAGCTATATTAGTAGTATAGTTGTAGCACGAATGGGTCAGCTCGACCGGGGAAGGACCACGCTCTCACAGAATACCAGCGTCAAATAGCAGCTTAACACTGCTGTGTTTCGTATGGTGGGTGTAAAGAACCAAAAACACTTTTTACTGGAAAAGAGGCATTCCATCTTAGTCCTCACGCGCGACAACGCATCTGCATTTGATTCGCAAACGAGGATAAATGTAGATGTCTATGGGCCACAGCAGCCACTTACCATCAGGTGGACTATGTGCTCGTTTGTCACCCTATCCTATAAAAAAAACGTCCCCAGTAGAGTCGCCTAAGTCATTTTGTAGCCGTAATAAGACTGCAACGTTTATAGAAACCCACGTCGAATAATGCTGATTTCCATCATGGAACAGATTGCACGGTCACTGTGTCGCAACATCAGCTTCCATAATCTGTACCAACGCACCTCTTATATAATGAACCAACTATAACCGAATTCTAAATCATAAACACTAAAAAATACAGCTCTATATTACCAAATGTTGGGTGCTCTGCAGTTTGAACAGATTGGCTGTCGAGAGATTTCTCCTGTTTCTAACCCAGTCTAACGGACTCAAATAAGAATATACCAAATTCAAACTGATAGAGTGTAATATACAATATTTATGACAAAAAAATAAACTAAAATAATCATAATAACTTGCCATGGCATAGTGCCAAGAACGCTGCGTGCGTTACCTCTCTAATTGACTCAAATTCACTCCCATTGTTGCTATTTACTGCGATATGTCACAGGAATTTGACTATGTAGACCATAATACGAGTATACTAATTAATAAACTTGATGTTTATGGTATTAAGAGGAAATGGCATAGATTTAATTCGTTCCTACTTAAATAATCGACAACAAATTACATAAATAACTAGAGTAAATCTTGAAACCTTAGCAAGGACTTATCAATAATCTAAGCTTGAAACCAAAAATGAGGAAACATACACGTCCAAGAAGCGCTATGTATCATATGGTGTACCTAAAGGCAGTGTACTGGGGCCACTCTTATTTATTATATATGTTAACGACTTGCCAAAGGCAACGACTCAGCCTATGACATTATTTGCTGATGACAGTACTGTTACAAAGGACATTAATGATTATGAACTTGACATCGAAAACGCATTGACATGAAAACCCATTGACATCTATAATTATATGGGTAAACAATAATAATTCAAAAATCAGTTTAATGAAGACAAATATAAATATTATATATAAATAGAAACAGGCTTCTATAAAATATTATGAGAAGGTAATATAAAAGCGATGCTGTCAACTCTGTATTCAAACTACACATCTGCCCATTGATGTTCAAATCAGTAAACCTTTCTAGAATGACAATTAGTACTTGGTACGTACTATTATTGTAAAGACTACACCACTGAATTGAAATTTGCTAATAAAAATATTTACCTTCTTACTAGGCATTTCATTCTTAGGGGTTACAACGCATCTGCATTTTATCTGCATGTGATTCCATCTGCATTTGGTATTCTTAGCCATTCATAGATGTGTGTACCATCAGGTGGATTTGAAAATAATAAAAATTTTAAGAATTTTCAATTTTTCGTTCACAAAAAAATCCGGTGCAAAACATACCTTCACACAGAGAGACCATGGTGGAGCGAATAAATGCGACCTTAAGTATTGTCTCTTAGTGGGACGACGCAATCTGGTCACTTTGAACGCCACCAAAACGCAGGCCTGTCTGTTCTCCGCAAAACGGAATTCGTTTGAACTGACTGTTGCTTTCCGAAGTACATTTGTAAGAAGTTTTTCAAGCTTCTCGGCATACAGCTGAGTGGTAATCTCAACTTTGGCGCTGGCATTGAGTCGAAAACACAAACTGCGGCCAAAAAACTGGGTATTTTAAACAAGGTGAAGCGTAACTTCACGCCTGGATAGCTTCAAACTTAAAACAAAGCTTAAGTCCGAACACGCGTTGAGTATTGTATTCACCTTTAGTAGTAGTTAGTGAAACGCAGAGTCAGGAGGCTAATCGGTGACAAAAAGCTGGTGGAAACTAAGCATCACAGCTATACTCACCATCGCCATGTTGCTTGTTTGTTGGTCTTTTACGGATTGTACTTAGGAGAGTGTGCCTATGAGCTTTATAAGCTCATACCGCCATCTCCATTCAGACTTACTACATATTACCATCCACGCTTGGTTGATATTCTGAATATACACACGAAGCTCTATCAGTCGTTGCACTTAGCCAAGGAATGGAATGCTCTGCTGGTTTTTCAGCTCTTCAAGGTGCATATGAATAGCCTTCTCCTGGGCAAAGTCTCTTCATCGTACACCTCATTTTGCCCTCTGACCAGATGTAAATACTAAAGTGAGCCCAATTTTAATAAAAAAAAGAAAAGGCATCAGCTTATAATCAACAGTGATGCATTTACATAATACAACAAAACCAAGCCATCCACGGTTCTCACCAGAGTTAAGCAATCGCACTGTAGGAACACTTACGAGCCGTACCATAGTTCATAAATCGCAACTAATGGCTTGTGGAATATTAAAGACAATGTCACATTTATAAAGCCGCGAGAAACACTTTGCAACAGACGATTTTATTATCCTCTCCTTTTTTAATACAATATAATGTTATGTTACCCTTACTTTACAATATACTATACATCTATACATATACACAAAATTAAAGTGTTTGTCTATCGAAATCACTTGATTCTTCTATGAGTTTAGGGGAAATTCGCAACCGATACAAATAAATGGTTTTTGGTGATTGTTTCGTTAATTACTAAGAGGCTTGTATTTTTACATATTAAAAAGTTCCTTACAATTTACATATCTTAAAGTTTTGGAGTAAATTTTTTTTAATTTTTACCTTGAAATTGTGGGACTTGGTTATGGGGAATCTACCAATTTTTTCTTTAAGTGGCTACCTCATCTGTGTAATGCATGTGTATTCTGTTATATCATTATTATCATTTTGTATACCTTTACAATTTACGTACTCGTACATAGTGTAGGTATAAACTTTTAAGCCCTCTTCTTCAATAATATTTCTATAATAATAATAGTTTTCAGTTCAGTAAAGTAAACGTTGTATTTTGACTAGAGCTTTAAAAAACATAAAAGAGTGACAAAAAAATAAATTAAAAATTCCCTTTTCGATACTGAGGTGTTATTGACTGTATACGGGCGAAAAAATTGGCTAAAATTTGAAGACGGAGGGGCCCCTTCTCCAGCTTAATATCAAGCATAAAATTTTCTTAGCACTGCAAGTCAATTTGGTGCTTGATATTTTTGATATTTTTTAAGCTTTATTGTAAAAACGCAACACACACAAACACTGACGCCTGTCAACCAGAGGGGTATGCAGAGACGACGGATTTGGCGCGGTCCTGACACACCTCTCTCGCCTCCTTTACATCCATATATCTACGCATACACGCTCGTCGGTTAAGGATACTCCTAATCTGGCCCATTTTCAATGTAACGCCGATTTAGTCGATAAATCTTCGTCTAGGGCGTCCCTTCCTGACTCCGCCATTCACTTCTGAAACATACATTTGCTTTGTCACACTTTCCTCGTTCATTTTTTCTACATGACCAAACCACCGAAGCATTCCTTTTTAAATCCTGGTAACAACGTCATCTTGCAAACCACATTTTTTTTATAGGGTAAGGGTGAAAAACGAGCACACAGTCCATCTGATGGTAAGTGATTGCTGCGGCCCATAGACATCTAAATCTATCCCCTGTTACAGATCAAAATGCAGATGCGTTTTCACCCGTGAGGACTAGGATGGAATGCCTCATTTCCAGTAAAAAGGGCCTCCGGCCACCTGCACTCACCAAGCGAAACGCAGAGGTAAATCTCTACTTCACGCTGGTATTCTGTGAGGTCGTGGTACCACCCCGGTTCGAGCCGGCCCATCCATGTGACAGCAAAAGCTGCCACCTGGCTCTACCACTGTTAAAGAGATTTTTCTCTTATCACACTATTTCTCACCCTGTCATTCAGATTCAGCTGAATCTTGTAAAAAGATTTTCTTTAACTTGTTCCTTATTAAAAATTTTATTCTCTTTATATTTCAAATGCTTCCGTAAATGTTTCGAAGACATGTGAACCGGAATACTGACACGTATTAGAAATGTGAAGCGAACTAATCGCTCCATAATCCTTTCAGAAATAACAGGGGCCCGTAGTCAGCAGTGAGACACATAGTATATATGCTTTCGTTTCAGCAATGAGACATAATTCTTTCGTTACTATTTCAAATACGTCTTTGAAATGTTTACTAAAAATGTCTTGAAATATTTATGGAAGCTTAATCGTCCATCATGTTGTGAAGTCCGCCGGCATGCACTGGAGCAACGTGGCGAACTACCGTTACCGTTACCATTACCGTTATAGCCTATTAAAGTCGACAGCTGAACACAGGCCTCTCCCATAGATTATCTTATAGGGAGCATATTTGCCATAGTTGCCACGCCTAGCAAGCAGTATGGTAACCGCAGATTTTTTTATTTTAGTCGTTATTAGAAAGACGTTGCCGCCTATCTCCTGATTTGTTTCCCTCTTTCGCCTCTTACTACACCCACGGGATGATATTCTTGCACCGCCAACTGCTCCATAATCCTTTCAAAATAGAGGAGACCTGTGCCAGTCTGTGAGACGTATATAGAATGTAACTTTACTTAATACTACACATTGAATAAAAATTTTTTTTTCGGACTTTGTCGCGTTTAATTTTGCTTATTTTTAACATCTGACGTTTGTATGCTTTATATATTAACCTATGGTTAAGGAGCGACTCTACTTTTTTACTTTTTCTGTTGACAAATTAGAATAGGTGGACATATCAAGAGAGATTCAAAGTGATATAGGGTGATTGTTTTTATTGCGGGATTTAATTATTGCGGGTGTTCCAACGCGCCGCGAAGGAAGCAGCGAAGAGCTAAAAGCCGTCCCGGATGCAGGCGCGTAGGCCAAGACAGTGTGTCTCGGTCTCGGCTGCCTGCCTCCAAACCCGCACCGTCTTCGGTGCCCACATATGCACCTCAGACCAACACCAAGCCCGCCCCCGTCACTGGGGTCCCCGAGCAAGGTGAAATTCTTCCCACGCCTCCCGCACCGAAACCTAACGCATGGGTGAAACCACAGGCACTTGTTTGTTTCACAGCCAATGCCACCTCCCCAGTTTTCAAAACCGAAACCTGTCTCGTAAAAAGACGAAATCGCGCTCTTCCTGCGTTACCACGATGGAGACGTCATGCAACTGCAAGAGACCTTCTTGAAACCTAGTCATCCGGATCCTAAGATCGTTAATTACAACTTAGCCAGAAATTATAGGTTGACCAGCCGTAGAGGCGGCACCCTGATCTACTACAAAAGTCCATTGCACTGCGTATCGATCGACGCTTCCCCGTTAACTAACATAGAAGTTTATATATATGTAAAATCGCCCTCTCTGGGCATCCACCACTCATCATAATTTCGGCGTATCAACTTCCGCTTAAAAGTATAATTGAATCAGACATTGTAGAATTACTTAATCTAGGTTATAATATCTGGAGACCTCAACAGTGAGCATTCTTCCTGGAACTCGTTTACAAGCAATCCAAATGGTAATGCATTTTTTGATCTCACGGAGCGACTAAACTTCGGTATTATCGAGCCTGAGACTCCAACCCGCTACCTATTTGATACCAGTCAACAACCGGATGTCCTTGATGTAACAATACTCAAAGATGTCCGTTTGTCGATAGCATAGATCGAAACTATTTTAGAACTCAACTCGGACCACAGACCAGTCCTAATGCAGTTGGGGCAGCCCGCGGGTAAAGTCCTTCAAAACAAAACTATCATGGACTGGCGTAAGCTCGAGTTCAAATTCGAGTCTACGACCTCCCAGCACTGAGACAATATCCCAGACATGATAGTCTCTATAAGAGGCCAATGAGGCCATTGGCGCCCTAACGGCCTACCTCACCTCCAGTTGAAAAATGCTCTCGTAAGGTTCGTATGTCCAGCAATGGACTTATTAAGTTTCTGAGTGATATTCACCAGCTGATTAGAGCGAAGAACGCGTCCCTAAGATTACAAATCACTATCGTAGTATAGATAACAAATTCCGCTGCGCAGTCTCCAAAACGAGATAAAACAGCGCCTTACCGAATTTAGACATAATAAGTGGGATAATCTGCTGGAAGATATAGAGCCACCTCGCACTGAATTTTAGCAGTTGACTCAAGCTCTGAAAGCAGAACAATCCTCACCTATGCCGCCTGTTATTCGGTCAGGAATCACCGATCTAGCCTTTGGCAACTCTGAAAAGGCCGAATGCCACCTGTAACAGTCGACAAAGTCACAGAGTTTATAAAAAGCCTTAAAAAGTAATCAGTACCCGACCCCAAAGGCATTAGCAACAGGGTACTGAAATCTCTCTCCGCGCCGCTAGTATGCCTCTTATTAGGCATATCCAACGCTCTTCTTTCCAACTGCTCCTTCCCGGATGCCTGAAAAGAAGCAACCGTAATAGAAATCCCGAAACCGAAGAAACCGCGCAACTTAGCCTCCAGCTACAGACCAATCAGTTTGCTTTCCCACTGGGGAAAGTTTACGAGCAACTCATATTGAATCACCTTCGTAAATACGTGTTGCCTAACAAACTTCTTCCAGACGTGCAGTTTGACTTCAGATCTGAACATTCGTGCACAGACCAGTTAGTTCACCTCACAGAATACATTCTGAAAGGATTCAATCTACCAAAAAAGAAGTCGTAGAACCACTATGACCGGTGCTATCTTATTCGATGTCACAAAAGCGTTTGACAGAGTCTGGCACGACGGCTTGATTTACCAGCAGTATAAACTCAATGTGCCTAACAGTGGTAGAGCCACGCGAAAGCTTTTACTGTCGCACGGATAGGCCGGCTCGAACCGGGGTGGTACCACGACCTCACAGAATACCAACGTGAAGTAGAGGTTCACCTCTGCGTTTTGCTTGGTGAGTGCAGGTGGCCGGAGGACCTTTTTACTGGAAATGAGGCATTCCATCTTAGTCCTCACGGGTGACAACGCATCTACATTTTGAATTGTAATAGAGGATAGATGTAGATGTCTATGGGCCGCAGCAACCACTTACCATCAGGTGGACTGTGTGCTCGTTTGTCACCCTTATCCTATATAAAAAAAGGTTCACCTACATCGTCAGAGCCTTTCATGCCAATCCCCACTTTCACTATCGAATAGAGGGTAATCGCTCCACAAGGCATCCCCTCAAGTCTGGAGTCCCACAGGGCCCTATCTGTCGCCACTTTTCTTTACACCCTTCACGACTGAAATCTCGAGGGATCCAGTAGTGAATACTGCTATTTTCGAAGAATAAAAGAATTTTTGCAGAGATACTCCAAACAGCCGTCAACCTCTTAGGCGATTTGTTCAGATTATGGAGAATCAAAGTGAATCCTGAGAAAAGTGTAGCAATACACTTTCAAAGGACCCGCACTCTCAATCCTAATAACAAAAATCCAAAGAAATCGATAGGTACGATCACCCTGTACGACCACCAGATCCCCTGGCAATCAACGGCCAAATATCTAGGGGTCACATTCGACCACGGTATGAAATTCGCGAATTCGCAATGTCCGCAACCGTGCCAAATTCGTAACTAGTCGCCTACACCCGTTAGTTAACAGCAAGAGCAAACTGTTTATAGACACAAGCTCCATGTTTACAAAGTGTGCGTAAGACTTAAGACTTTTTATAAGTTGCGATTTTCATAGAAATTATATAGTAATTAATTGTAAAAAAGTGTGCTTGTATTTAATATTTTTCGATTCAATTGATGCAGAAAATATTGAACAAGATCTGGTACATACAGAAATAATTTAAATATAGCTATTGAAATAGCATACCAGAACGTAAGAGAACTTCAGACAAAAGTGGATCAGTTTTACAGGAGGTCTTAGGGTGCGTACAGATAGAAAAGAATAGAATAGAATAATTTTTTATTCAATATAGATCACATGTGTAATTCTTATTGAAAGTCATTTTTTACTTTACCACTAGTTCGAAAAATAAACCTCTGTCCTGGGAAGAACCAGCAAAAAACTCAGCGGGACTTTTTTTTAAAGCAAATTTTACAATAATGGTTGTACGAACTATATAAGTACAAAATTTATTTTAGAAACAGCTTGGAAGCGATTACCTCATTCCCAGGGGTTATTATCAACCATGTATTCATTTATACTATAATAACACTTTTTATATAGTTTCAACTTAACAAAACATTTTAACTTGCTAATAGAGAGAGCCTGTACACTTTCCGGGACCTTGTTGTAATAGCGTATACATTGCCCCAAGAATGAATTACTGACTCTGTGGAGTCGATAAACTGGTATCACTAGCTTGTGTTTGTTCCTAGTGTGTTTACAGAATGTATATCACTTTTTTTACTAAAACTACCTTTGTTTTGTGAACATACATTAAATTATCGTAAATATACTGAGAGGCCAAAGTTAATATATTTATTTCTTTAAATTTATCTCTAAGAGACTCGCTCGCTTTTAGGTTGTAAATAGCTCTAATGGCCCTCTTCTGTAAAACAAAAATAGTTTCTGAATTAACCGCATTTCCCCATAGCAAAATCCCATAAGACATTATGCTATGGAAATAACTGAAATAAACTAATCTAGCTTTCTCGACACTAGTGAGACCTCTAATCTTTTTACAGCATATTTTATGCAGAACTTAGTCTGCTTGCTAGTTTGGATATATGGGGGCCCCACTGAAGCTTTGCGTCGAGAGTGATGCCAAGAAAAACAGTGGATTCAACAGGGATCAGTTCTTCCCCATTTAAACACATTGATACTCAGATTTTTAACATTCATTGTTGTAAATTTAAACCATTTAGTTTTATTTCTGTTTAAATGTAGATTATTAACGTTAAACCAATGCACTAATTTTAATATAGCATTATTCACTTCGTCACATTTAAATGATCGACGTTTAAGTTTAAAAATCAAGGAAGTATCATCAGCAAATAATACTCTATCATGATTATCCTCTACAAGAGAAGGTAAGTCATTAATATACACTAGAAATAGGAATGGGCCGAGAATCGAGCCCTGAGGGACACCCATTAGTACAGGTGAGCCGGAAGAACTTTTACCGTTTATAATAACTTTCTGCATTCTATTACTTAAATATGAAATAATAAGTTTAAGCGCTGTGTTCTTGACACCATAGTACTGTAGCTTTCTGATTAATGTCTCATGGTGAACGCAGTCGAAGGCCTTGGAAAGGTCACAAAATATACCCAAAGCATCCTCTGAATTATCCCATGCACAAAAAATATGTTTAATAAGCTCAACTCCAGCGTCAGTTGTAGACCCCTTGAAAAACCGAATTGATTTCTAGGTAGCAATTTATTAATATTAAAGAAACTTAACATTTGATCTAAAATTATTTTTTCAAAAATTCTACGCGCCGATTAAGTTACATGTTGTGTAACTTTTGTTTTATAACACGTGCTCATTAAGTTACATTGTTTTTCAACATTGAAACATATAACAATACTGTACACATTAAATAAAAATGCATTATAATAATTTTATATGGCATTGTCGATTGTCGTTCTGCAGTGCTATTTATTTATTTATTTATTTATCCTTTATTGCAACACACCAACTAGGGGTTACAAAGGGCGGATTTAATTAAAATTTAAGCTTTGAACGATAGGCAGAGATATGGTCGTATTTACGTAAATTAAAAACAAATCTTATACAACTATTGAAAAGCGCTCCAACTTGTTGAGAAGATATTGCGACAGATCCGGATAGCACACATCAGCATAATCAATAATGGGAAGAATGAGGGAATTAACCAACATAAGCTTAGTTTTGAAGGGTAAGAAATTTTTCAGACGATACAGGGAACGCAAGGCAACAACAAATTTACGGCTTATTTCAGAAATTTGCGAACTCCAGTTCATAGTTTGATCTGTATGCAAGCCAAGATTAACTATTGATTCATTGAAAGGAATCGATATACTATTGTAAACCACAGGTTCAAGGTCTCTATAGTCAATCCTGGCCAGCATCCGTGAACTACCTACAATCATTGCTTTGCATTTCAACGGATTTACCGAGATACCATGCCTGTACGACCAAACTCGGATAGCATCAAGATCATCGTTCATCAGTCTTATGACGTTATTGATGTCATCGATACTAGATTGTACGTATAGTTGAAGATCATCTGCATACAGATGGTGCGAACACTTGATAACAGATGATATGGAATTAATGAATAAAGAAAACAATATATGAGAAAATATGCCGCCTTGCGGCACACCAGTTTCGATGTCAGCTCAGCCAGAGAACTGTTCTCCAAGGCGGACGGACTGTCGGTGGCCACGAAGATAGGATGAGATCCACTCCAAGGCTGATGATGAAAATCTGAGATGAGTCAGAATGGAGAGGAGGATGTTTTGATCAACTGTGTTGAAAGCATTTGAAAAGTCAACAAGCACCAGCACTGTAACATTCTGTGCATCCATACCTCTTCTTATGTCATCAGTGACCTTAATAATTACATTAACAAATACATTCAATAGGTTATGTTCTTTTATGAAACAAGAGATTTGCTTATACACACAGGATTCAAGAACTTTGGACAGGAATGGGAGAATAGAAATGGGTCGATAGTGAGAGGGTAGTGTAGGATTAGGAATTTTGGGAAAAGGTCGAACATAAGCTTGTTTCCACAAAGTTGGGTACAGACCTGAGTCCAAGGAGTAATTTACAATATGTGTTATTGCTGGGAGAAGGAACTCGAGTAACATATTCACCATAGTCTTGCTTATGTCATCATAACCCAAAGCCTTGGAGTTAATAGCTGATAACGCCTTAGCAACATCATCTTGGGTCACAGGAGAGAATTCAAAAAAGGGAATGGAGAGTGGTTCCATAGAAGCGATAGAATGTATCGTTTGGAATTTAATACTAGGATCAATAGGAACAATGACAGAAAAATGACGATTGATGTCATCTAAATTAAGCGAAGGACCTAACTCTGCTAACGGAGGCTTAGTAATACCTAGGGATCCAAGGAATTTCCACATACCTGCGGTCGAAGTATTAAGGATATTATCGTGAATGTAGCGGCGTTTAGCGTTTTGCACCATCTGATTACATCTGTTTCTGCAAGCCTTAAAACTAGTCCAATTTTCCACAGTGCGTTGCTTCTTAAACTTCTGAAAAGCTCGGTTCCGTCTCGCTATTGCCAGCCTTACGCCACTGTTTATCCAGGGTGCAGGAGGACGCTTTACTCTTATTTGGTGTACAGGAGCATGAACATTATATAACTTGAGAACAATACTATTAAGGATTGAGATTTTACCATCTATTGTACATGCTAAACCAAGAGGTTCTAAATCAACACGGGAAGCGTCGCTCTTAAGTTGATCAATGTTTAATTTGGAAAAGTTGCGTAAATGCAAAATAGAGGGTTTGTGTTTTGGAGGTTTCAATCTATACGAAAAGTAAATTAAGTCATGACGTGAACAACACGGAGCAGAAAGTTGTCCATGCTTAACCACGCGTTCGGGAGAAGAAGTAATAATAAGGTCAATCCATGAATCATCACTGTCGATGTTGTGGTGGGTTTCCTTTAAAGGAAGAATGCAGAGATTGACTGATTCGAAGATTGACCGAAGTTTTTGGATGCGAGAGTTATTTAATAATAAATTGGTGTTGAAGTCACCCATTATCATGTGGTGTGTATATTCGGACCCAATCTTGTCAAGAGCAGTTTCGAAATCAAGGAAATACTCTACAGCCGGCGGACAGTACACTACCCCTAGTATTGCCTTAATGCCTCTGATGTCAATTTCAAGAAATAAGAACTCTGCAGAGGCAGAATAGGGGGATGGAGAAGATAGAACAATCTTGTAAGGTATTGATGCCCGCAGATATATTGCAACACCTCCACCTCCCTTTCCTATCCTGTCGTTACGAATACGCACGAAGTCTCTGAGTGGATACAGGCTAGACAATAAAGATGGCTTTAGCCAGCTTTCCGATACTAATATAGCATGAATTAAATCAAATAAGAATGATTGTTCAAATTCAGAAAAATGACCCGGAATGCTCTGGGCGTTTATGTGGCAGACGTTAAGGAATTTACCACAAGGCAAAAAAATATTATTTAAATCATCACGAAGAGATGGGAAATTATCATCAGACATATCACAACAAGAGGTAAACGAAGTTTCTGATTCTTAAGCAGAATAAAATGATTCATCACCTGACATTACAAAATTATTAAATAAAGTATATGTAATAAATTACCTAAATAATACAATTAAATAAAACTTAAAATAAAAATATATAAAACAAATTGTAAAGCCTAACAAGATACTAATAATTAATTTGCAAATATTATTATTATTTCACCTTACATTATCCCATCAGCCACGAGTTGACGGTTTACATTAGAGTAAAGAAAAATAGAAAAAAAGAAAAGAAATACACTTATCAGGTTAAAACGAATGAAAAAGGCAAAATTAACAGCTAAACACAATTCCAATGAATTGGCACAATCCAAAAATATGTGACTTATGACATTATAATTAACATAACAATGAAGCATTTATACCAACTGACAATAACGTTGTATTCATCTAGGGCTTATAAAACTAAACTTAAGAAACACAACATAAAGATATATTTAAAATTAAGTTTAAACAATAATATTAAAAGAAGGATATTTTGGTTCAAGTACATAATTATTAATCTGACCTAAATTTAACAAATGAACTACCTTAATACTGGCAAAGTACTAGTGGTACGAACATGGTCTTCTGTGGGTACGTACTACTAAAATTAATAAAATAATTATAAAGTATAAACTAAGTCACCAATATAGGCTGTATGGTCTGAGGTCTTTGTATGCTTATGGCGTTTTGTAACAACGACAATCAACCATCAAGATCAAACCAATAGCTTGCTCATAGAGATAATATAGATAGAGTAGGGAAGCCAGCCGCAAATGTGACTTCTCATTAGAAAGAGAGGGAAGATCAAGATTGCTATCTGTCTCTCTCTAACGACGCATGTTGTCAAGCTAACCTAACATGACAAAATAATACCGCGCATGCGCTCTGTTGTTGTTAGAGAAGGACAGACAGCAACTCTCATCTTCTTTCTCTTTCTAACAGCGCGTCAGTTCCACTTGCAGAAAAGCATATGGCTTCTCCACTCTATCTATATTATCTCTATGAGCTTGCTACTGTAGTACTACATATTTTATCAATGACCAATGATCAATGCCTATGATACCTAAATATATTAAGATTGATTAGGTACCTATCCAAATATCTAATTGATGTTAACAATCTAATAAGCTAGTGCTCTAAGCCTCAACTACATGTATATAAAGAAATAGACAAAATAAAAGAATGTACATGTTAAATTAAAACGTAGAGAATATATTATTAACAAATCAACAATGCTTGTTTATCCCTGCTATCTCAATGGAGTGTATATAACTGGTACACAAGACGACAGCATCAACTTATCAATTAACTAAATGTAACTACCACAGAAATTCATATATAATATTAGCACAGAATATTTATGGCATAAAGATATACTACTACCGTAATTTACTTCTTGTAGATAACTCGCCTTGTTCTCCTGCCCTCATTACTTGATACCACGCTGACTCCCTGCTTGCACTGAACCACTTTCTGTTGGGGGCTGGTTTTTGATGTACTCAGCTGCGAAACAGTCACATTTTCCACAACATTGTTTTCATTACTTTTAGGAGATGAATCGGCCGCCGAAGGGATACTAGCCGGAGACCACTTTTTTTAGTTTTTTACAACAAAGTGTTTACGTGCACTTTTATAAATATATTGACGGATCTTCGTGAGAAACTCTGTAATCGTGAAAGGAGTGCCTTTTAATTTGGCCTTGGACTTCCAGACTTCGGATTTGACATTATGCTCATTGAATTGCACAAGAACAGGCCTAACTCCAGCATCACTACCCTGAGATCCCAGACGATGACACCGCTTAAATGAAGCGCTACTTACATTAGAAAGTCGCATCTTGTTTTTAATCAGATGAAGTACCTATTTCTCAATGTTTCATCAATAGAATCTGTGCATCTTTGGACTTGATGTTGCAGTAGGCTAAGCATTTTTCCCACAAGCTCCTTAAAAGTGTAAAATTCTTGACTAAGTTGCAATAACGTCGGGCTGGACGGAACAAATGCAGCTTGCAAACGATCCTCAAAATCAGCCATCCTTTGAGTCCAGCTTACTTCTAGCTCTTTATGCAAGTTGTGCACATTAGCAATATTTTCCATTTTGAACTGTATTATGTACCAAAATTAGTAATAACAAGAAAATTATAGGTTAAGCACTGATGCACTGATAAGAACTGATGGGTAATGCAGGTAACTAATTACGGAATACTTCACATTGATGTAACTATAATATTATAATCATTTGTGTTCAAAAAGTTATGAGTAAAAATATCACTTTGATTTCCTCTAAATAAATTTTAAATAAATATAATTAATGAGAGATCAAAAACAGCTGCTACTTATTTTACACCTACCCACCAAAAATAAAACTATTCACAATGACGACACAAGAGGACGTAATGCTAGCTGCTGCAGCAGCTCTTATTCTTTTAAATAAGAAAAGAAAAAAACATAGATACTGGGTACGTCCTAGTTTATTGACTAGAGAAAAATACTCTCTTAGTTATATAACGTTTTTTTTTATAGGATAAGGGTGACAAACGAGCACACAGTCCACCTGATGGTAAGTGGTTGCTGCGGCCCATAGACATCTACATCTATCCTCATTTGCGAATCAAAATGCAGATGCGCTGTCACCCGTGAGGACTAAGATGGAATGCCTCATTTCCAGTAAAAAGGGCCTCCGGCCACCTGCACTCACCAAGCGAAACGCAGAGGTAAACCTCTACTTCACGCTGGTTTTCTGTGAGGTGGTGGTACCACTCCGGTTCGAGCCAGCCCATCCGTGCGACAGCAAAAGCTGCCGCGTGGCTCTACCACTGTTAAAAACGTGACACAAATATTATATTGTGTCACGTTATATAATACGTTTTATAACATTCAGTCTCCACATTAGTGAAACATGTTATATATACAATATTTTATATTATTATATACATGGTATGTTATATAATATGTACGCACCGTTACGCAAGCGTAGTTTTCGCGCATGCGGCCCATAGTAATTTGTACGACCTGCAAGTCGTCCAAAATGGATTCATTCGTAAAGCCACCGGAGTTTGGTGATATCAGCGAAACTCCGACTTACACAGAGATTGTCAACTTCTCACGATCTCTGAATATTTTAAGGAAATGTCTTGGCGCAATTTCGAGAGGGCCCAGACACATCCCAACGCTAGTTGTATAAGCAGCCACCTACGCGCTGACTCCGAACGTTACGAGTAGCTTCCAGAGTCTCCGTAAAGTTTTAATCAAACCCCCCGTTTCGCTAGACTCCGACGACCGAAATATCGCCAGCCAGTCACACGTAAACACTACACATCATCTTGTGCCAGAAACACTGTTGGGGCAACAACGGATGGTACACAGCGAGTTCGCAGATGGGCGCACCGCACACTCCTCCACACCGCGTACACACCGTACACCCGCGTCCCTGTGCGGTTGTCACAGCGATTATTTTTATGTTTTGTTTAAAATCTATAAATATTTAACGTAGTACTGAAACTTTGTCTACATTAAGAACTTAAACCACAAGTTTATATTAAATATTATCGAATGCCTCTTGACTCGCTACTTTCTCAAAATTAAAGTACCAATATACCCCATTTTTTATGCGACTCTCGGGTCGCCGTAAATGTGTCAAGATTTTGAAAAGCTTGTGGTGTAAAAAACTATATAGGAATGTGTGGTGTTTTGCTTTCTTATTATTAAGTAGTGTATATTGATGTAAATAAATTAAATTTATTTTATTAATTAATGATTTTCTTGTTTAATTTTCACGAATTATGTACAGAATACTATTAAAATTCTGTTGCCTAACTTTGAAATTAGAATAATAAAATCTCTTAGATTGTATTCAACTTAGATATCTACAGAGTAATAGTAAATAATATAGCAATTCAAATGATATAAGTATTATACATAGCTTCCATACAATATTTTAGAGAAATTACTAATTTAATCGCCATGCGCCGATATCGCGTGCATTACCTGCTAAGGCCCTCGCAGACGTGACGTTCTCGCAAAAAGACCACCACCAGACTAGGGGATAATAGCCAAAAAGGCTTACAGCATTAACATCATCAGAAATCAGCACCGAGCCGCCCTGTAACCGCCATCATACATCACGCTATCGGTCGACCGTCGCTTATTTCGTACGTGCAGCCGTGGGAAACGTAGGTAAGGACGTGTTAGAACATTCTTTACAGCACTAGAATGTCTCCGGCGTAGTTGATTATTTCAAAAAGTATTCAAAAGTGTCGCCATATTAATCACGGCGACACTTTTGAATTGCGAAACTGACGGTCGAGGCAGCAGCCGCACTATATTTTATAACATTCTGGCGCGTCTATTAATGATGGTGTGTATCCTGATCTGCACGAGTTGACCGATTTTGTCGAGACGATGATTTCTAACAATGCTAAGATCCGATATTTGGAGCTGTAGTTAAGTTATTATCAAATCCTTCAAAATATGTACCTGAAAAAATTCTTATTTACTTAATGTTTATAATATAATATGTTGGTTTAGAGTCAAAAAAGGATATCACAAAATATTCAGCAGTGAATTTTTGAATGAGTCTAATCAATACTAAACAAATGATATACAGGAAAGAGCAGAATGTCTGCCAGGCCAGCTGGTATATTGTAATTGAGTAAATGACGATATTCGGTTTGGTGACAATTGAACATGAACATGCTTGGTTTCTGCTTTTTCCTCTGTAACTAAACAGTAATGAATGAAGACTTATTAAGATAAAAGAAAGAGCAGAGTGTCTGCCGGGTCAGTTAGTATATTGTAATTCAGCCAATGACGATGTTCTGTTCGGTGACGATTGAACACGTACGTGCTTTGTTCCCTGCCTTTTGATTCTGCAACCAAACAAGATGCATATATATACTTACTAAGTTACAAACGTGAGACAGAGTTGTCTTTTCATATCCCCGAACGTCACAGCCCGTGTTAAGATGTAGGTTATAACATAGCACAAACAAAGTAACATTCGGTAGGAACAGCTTAGTTTCAATGTTTGAAAATTAAATTATGCTGCAGTTAATGTCTCGTATTCGCTTGACGAACATTGTCATATTCAGTAACAGATTATTTGAAGGTGCATTCGAGCACAAGACCTTATTTATTCAAAATGAAAATAAAGCTTACGGAAAAAACGTTTTTAAAATACTATACTAAACTCCACTTCATTGATAAAGAACTTTGACTTCAATAGAAAAGAGCATAAAGCTTACCTGAGGTAAGTGGTCGCTGTGGCCCATAGGCATCTTCATTTATCCTCAATTAATAATTAAAATGCAGATGAGTTTTTACCCCGGAGGACTAAGATAGAATGCCTCGATTCCAGGAAAAAGGGTCTCCGGTTTTCTTCACTCACCATACGATGCACGGTAGCATGAAGCTATTATATTACGCTGGTATTCTGTGAGAGCGTAGTCCTACCCCTGTAGAGCCGACCCATTCGTGCTACAACCATAATATAGCTGCAGTCACGCTGCCACGTATAATGTTTTTCTCCCTAGTTATATATATATATATATATATATATATATATATATATATATATATATATATATATATATATATATATATATATATATATTAAAACGAATATTTAATATTTGATTAGTAAACCTAACTGCCCATAACTCACTCTCTATTCTACCCAAGATTAGCTGGTATTGATTTTGATGATTTTGATGCAAAAAAGTCATAAGCGCTTATTTTAATCTTAGTACTCGAGCAACTATTGCTCCATTCCTGCCAGTACTGGATAGTCTTGACAAATATCAATTGTCACTACATGACTAAACATTATTTCATCATCACCAGTTCAAAAAGTAGTTGATATTTTAAATCCTTCGCATTTTCAGGTAAGTATTCGTAAGAAATCCATAATCGGATCACCAGACACGGCTGGTCTCCACCCCCTTTTTATCGACATACGCATTCGAACAAAACAGTTTGCTTTGTCATTGATAATGCGTACAGGGAAGAAGTGGAATGATTTGTCAGCATCTGCCTTTCCATTCAAATATAATGTGTGTGTCTTCAAGCCAAGAGTGAAGAATTTATTTATTTATTTACTCTTTATTGTACATCAAAATACAAAATAACGAGTACAGTTAAAACTAAAGCAGAATGTGTATAACAGGCGGTCTTATCACTCTAAAAGTGATCTCTTCCAGACAACCTTAGCGTAGAGAACTCATGCAAACAATAGTTTAAAATAGAATAGAATAAGTTTAGCTAAGTTAATGTTGTAATGTTGTGTAATATATAATATATAAAATATAAGGCTATTGTTAAATCAATGCTCAGTGCGTCTTACCATTTTCGACTGCATCATCCCTTACAATCAGGTTGGATAGAAGTCAAGCTTTGGCTTATAAAAGTTTGAAAAAATCCTTTACATAGGCCCACGGCTGAGCACAGCCTTTTCTCTTTTCTGGGAGAGTTTTGAAGCACCAAAGCGTCTGCCTAGCTGCCGTAAAGTGTATTGGCCGTAAGGTGTATTTTATACTTGAAGTTTATTTTTCACTTTCATTTCTAAATCTTATGCTTGGATAAGGTCAAAGAGTGAAGACAGAATCTAAATGTAAGATTTGAGTAAGGAACAAAATTATGCTTTTAATAAAATAAAAGGGGCGGGGGGTTGGAACACCCCCATGACTCTCTCTTAAATATACATATGACCACATATATGTCACAAATGATGCCCAATAAAACTAAAAGTAGTTGTTATACAAAAAAGTTGAAGCATAAGCAATAAATACGATTACCTTTGACAGGGGTAATAACTGTTATAGTGTCTGCGCTATTGTCGCACGATAAAGTCATAAAATAAAAGAATATGAACAGTGAAACGTATTCAGTACCTCTTTACCATGTGTCAAAGTTACAAAAGTTTAGGCAATATAGTTTAATATACAATACATAATGAATTTATCAGGATGTGATTGAAATAGAAGTCATTTTATTTGATAATATATAAAATCAGACGTTGTTTTAAATTTATTATATTAAATACGAGAAAAGCGAAAAAATTATAATCAAATAATTAAAGAGAACCACATAAATTTAAAACTTTTGAAGAAGGTGCTTAATCATAAAATATGTAGAATAATTATAAAGCCCAATTTTTTATATGATAAGGGTGACAAACGAGCATACACTCCACCTGATGGTAAGTGGATGCTCGGGCCAATAGACGTCTACATTTATTCTCAATTAAATTAAGAATCAAAATGCAGATACATTGTCACCCCTTTTTTTTGCGGATGGAAAATCATCAAATGACGCCTTTCGCTCTGGGTGGAGCGGAAGGGAGTGTCAGACTTTTACTGACTAAAAACCATCCGTGTTCCTTCAGTGCCCTTACGTTCCGGAGCCGCGGTATCTCTTTCGAACAGCCCGCAGCCCCGGCAGGCGTCGGCCCTTGCGGGCCCCTTCACGATGCTGACAGCTCTTTGAGGCGCGCGTGGAACAAAACGCGCCGTCGACACGGCCTGTCGTCGTTAGACGGACGGACGGCGAGCTACCCATTGCTCGCCATCCACAGGCCCGCGCCTACGGTGGCCGGGGGCCACGACGTAGCCCCCGACGCCCGGGGCGTCTCCCGCGACGGCCGGGAAGGAAAGCTGCTGCTCTCTCCTTCTCCCGCTCCGCCACCTCCTTCGCTAGCATCACTGCTTCGCAGAAGGTGGTGACGGCATCCCATTCCGTCTCGCTCCGGACCATGGCTTCGACCAGGGCCGGACGCGAGAGGTCGCCGCCGCCTATCGCCGCTACGAGGACACGGCGGTGCTCCGCCCAAGCAGGGCACACCTCCACGGTGTGCACACATTGTCACCCCTAAGGACTGAGATTGAATGCCTCCTTTCTAGTAAAAAGGGTCTCCGGTTCTCTACACTCACCATACAAAACTTAGCAGAATATATAAACAGAATAAAAGTAATGATACTATAGTCTGAATGTTTGCGTAACGCGTTTTTCGTATTAGAAAACTAGCGCCATCCATTAAAATGAATTTTTAATTGGTTGTCTAAAAAACGACAGAAAACAAAAAAGTTAAATTTTCTAGAAGTAATATTTATTGCAATGTCATATAGTATCTAATGAATATTTAAAAAAGATATTATAAAGAAAACTTGTGTGGCAGTTCATATAAAATATTTTATAATAATATAATTAAATCCTTTCACTTCATCTTACTTAAATACATTTATGATATCAAAAGATAATTACAATTTAGGACGACAAAACTGCGCTGCAGGATGAAACCGCAAAATGGACCGGACTAAGTGTCAGCCATGATAATCATGGCTCTGGTTTTCAGTCTGGGCCTCACCGCAAGCAGACTAGAGTAGGTATACTTGAAATTATATTTGGATAGGTAACCCCTATCTCCGGACAAAAAATTCAGCAATAAATTATTTACATAATAATATGGTAATTAAATTAAATCCATCACTTTTACAATTTAAATTATTATAACATGTCAAGTTATTCATTGATTAATTTATTTTCCTCTGACCACCCCTGCATGTAAGATAATGTAAAACAATAAAACTTTTAACACTTCATTTATTAAGATTTTCAATACATTTTAATTACTGATTTTTTTACGATGTCTCTTCTTCCAACAAGAATGATTAATATATTATTAGGGCAAAAATTACCCGCAAATTTTTTATTAATAAAAATATATACGTAAAAGATGTGTAATGAATAATGAAAGCGTGCACCATGTTAATGTCGTTTAGTTCACGTGATAAATTATACGAACATAGCTTTTTCAGTGCGCAAGGTAGTATATAATATTGAGTATACTTTTATTGCTACAGTCGTAAAATATATGTGATGTCATAACAATAGAGTGTAAAACGAATTCAACAACTATATTTATTGTCGGTTTATATGTTCTTGAGCCGTAATAGGACGCTTTTAAACTTCTTACTGGATGGTAGGACTCCATTCCTTCCAAGGAATCGGTCTAGGTAGGTGTTACCTCTTACCTATGTCTGCTGTCAAGCTACACTACTGTCTGCACTACTGTGTGCCGGTCTGAAGCGTATAGAGAGCCAGAATAATTACAGGCTGTGAGACATTGCACCTTTCTCAAAATAGACAACGCATAATATGAAGCCTTCATTGTTTGAAATCAGCTTGCAGGTGTCCAATGACTGTAGTAGCTGTAAGTTCTTTAAGTAAAATTTATAAGGTTATTTTTAGTATAAAGTATTGTAGAATAGAATAGGATAGAATATTTTTTATTCAATATTGATTATTACATAATACATAGTGAAAGAACAAAAAATACAATTTTTTTATTTATCACTGGTTCGAAAAATACCTCTGTCCTGGGAAGAACCAGCAAGAAACCCAGCGGGACTTTTTTTTTAAACATATTTCACTTAATAATAATTTGTATGTTTTAGCATACTTTATTAACTTATTTACAAACGGAGCTTTTCTGTCTGCCAACTATCCCAAAGCCATATTTTTGGCTTAAGATATAAAATAAAAAAGTGTTCACAGAAAGCATAGGTATAGGTACAAATTATAAATAAAAAGGCCCGATTTCACTAGTTAATAAACCTAGCAAGCTAACAGCATCGCAAAGTGGCGAAGCAATCAGCTTTGTAGCGGTTTCTAACGGAAAAAAAAATCAAAATAGGAGGTTCAGATGCCTGGGTGATCAGTAATCGATTGCTGAAAACAGAATTTGAAAATTTCAAACCGTTCTCAAGATAATCGTGGGACAGGCGGACGGACAGACGGACAGACGGACAGACGGACAGAAGGACAGACGGACAGACGGACAGACGGACAGACGGACAGACATCGTGAAATCAATAAGTGACTTCGCAAGCTTCGCCACTTAATAAGTAGAAATAACTAATTTCTTTTTGAAGTCTGTTGTTACTTTTTATTGAATGTTTAATTGTTTCCCCTTATAAGTGGTTTATCCACAAGGATTATACTAGTTAGGTTAATTGAGAACAGAAGTGATCCAAGTTACGGAGTTGGGTCCCTTTTTGGGCTTCATACACCTCAACTTAAAGTATGTAGAAGTGATCAAAGTGCTATCGACATTTTTTTAACAAAATTTTATTTTCGATATTTCTGTTCTTTCTTAAAGATTAAACAACAATATGTTAAAGTGATCTAAGTTACTTGATTGATTTTTGGATCATTTCACTGTTATTTTTGAATTCGTGCAGAAATTATTCATATTGATTGTTGTCACTTGGATCACTTTTTCTTCGAGAAAAATTGCTGCAATTGTAGTTCAAAATTATTTAACTCACTTAAATCACTATAAAATGTTTTATTACTTTAGAAGAATGTTTTTTTTTATTAATAACATATAATAAAATTATCTTTTATAGTTAATGCCACTTGGTAGTTTGTAGAGTCAGTCTGGCATGGCAACCCTGTTAAAAATATATTCTATGGTTTGACTTTGTTTTGTTTAGTGATTAAAGAATATGTGAACTGAAAATGTTTTCTCGATCTAAAAGATTAGTTGCTCTAGCAACAAATTACTAGTCTATTTGAAAATCTAGATCGAAATATTATGAAGAATGATGACCCGATACCCATACCTGAGTATGAATATATCCATAACATGACAATGCTTGTCTTTTCCAACCAACAAATTAGAACAACTCGAAGTTCTAATTTGGTAGTTATGTTTTAGCCAGGTCAACGAATGTATCTATCACTGAAGACTTGGAGAAATCTACTAATGCAACTGCAACTAAAACACCATGTTCAATGAATGTAGAACCTGGCACTAAAGATTTGGAGCAATCCACTAATGCGACTGGAACTGAAGTGCCCATGGATGATGAAAATTTATTACTTCAAAACAAGTTATCGTAATAAGATCCAGAACCTTACAGTCATCATCATCATCATTATTACAGCCTTTCATAAGTCCACTGCTGAACATAGGTCTGCCCCGAGGAATGCCACAAAGCACGGTCCTGAGTCACCTGCATCCATCGACTTCCTGCATGTCTTACCAGGTCGTCACTCCATCTAGTGGGGGTCACCCTACACTTCGCCTACCGGTACGAGGCTTCCACTCGAGAACCTTTCTTCCTCATCGGTTGTTGGTTCTTCGAGCTATATGGCCGGCCCACAGCCACTTCATCTTACTAATCCGTTGGGCTATGCCGGTTACTCTGGTTTTACTGCGGATATCCTCATTTCTAAGTTTATCACGCTGAGCGACTTTGAAAATATTGTAAATATAAGCAATCACATATAGAGCAATTACGAGGGGGGTAGGTACATCATCAAGTTCACAAAACATGGGGCAGTCAGAAACAGTTACAACTCAAAAACGCAGAAATGAAAATAATTATAAGAGAAATATTATTAAAGAAAAGCGAAACAAAGGTGAAGCGTGTGTCAGTTATTCCGATTAAACAATACCCGCAAAAATATTTGCTACTGTTTCATGTACTTGCAAAACAGTGTAGTGATAATGTTCCTACTAGTTTGCAAAAGAGTATTCATTATTAATTCTATGATATTGACTGGAATGGACAAACAGCATGATTATGTACTACTATAAAATTAAGTGCTACAACTATACTATTATTATAGCTGCAACATGGCTCTGCCACGTATAAATGATGCAAGTCTTTAAAAAATGCTGCACTATGTGTCACCCTGTCATCATGCATTTTTCTTAAGTTGACTTCATCAGATGACACCAGGAGAAACAAGGCAGCTGAAAATGAAGAGGAAATACTTCGTGATTCGGAAGGTGATCAAAGTAATTAGAAATTATGGTTAGTAGTCAAATAAAGTGAATTTTAAAATAAAAGCTTTTTATTTCATTTCTGCAACAACCAATATCACTTTTATGATAAAAGCAGAAGTAATCCTAGTTTAATAAAATCAAAAACAAAATTATTATTAATGCGTATCTTATTACATATTTTTAGAAAGGGTTAAATTGGTTTAATATCTGTCATAAAACTAACACAAGGTAATAAACAATTAAATGCCATCACGATGGCCTGGAAAACGCGATTTGCTCCATATCTTAAAATTCACAAAATGCTACTTGGATCACTTCTGTTCTCAATTAGCCTAGGTAGCAGTCGCTTCGGGGATGCTGAGGAGGGACTCCGCGAGGAGGGCCGTAGCCATCTTCTGTGAATCCGTTATAGTCCAGAAGGAGGCTCCTGAGCGGTGCCGGGAGAGGACAGATCCCGCTCGGAGACGACGTCGCCAAGGCTTTCGTCACAGTCCTCCCCTTGATGATGGTGTTCCCCTACCAGAAACGGGGCCTCGGGGCTTTTGGGCGCCTAGTGACGTAACACCTTAAAAGGACGGTGACACAAAAGTGGTCTCGAGCACCGTGATAGCATTGCGGGGGTGCTGGGGGCAGTAAAGACTGCCTCCGGGACGTGCTTTAATAGAGCAAAGCGAGAGAAGGGCCCCGGTTTGACCCGGGCCCGGCGTTCCGAACGGAGATCCCGGGATCAACGGATCAACGGCATCCCCTATATACGCTAATGGTGACCACCGTGAGGTTTTAGCCTGTAGGAGTCCGGCATAACCTTTCTGTTGCCCCCGCAGCAGAAGGTATCCATGAGGATTTAACAACTAGAACGGTGTTTAAATAGTTACAATATCATCCCCTATTTCTTCATGCTTTGGAATGGATTTTTTTCTTTAAACTTATATGGGATCACCCCTAAAGTGATGCCTTTACTTTAATTATTTACAAAGGATCTTAAAGACGCTAAAGCTCAGAACAAGCTTACTTCAATCACTTGAAATCCTTATGAGTTCACTTCTTGACGTCCTGCTTTGTCTTTACGACTGGTTGAGAAGGTATATTGTAACATTTGCTTGATTTGTCTAAAATAAATTCATTAATAAAGTTAGATCTTTATAGAGAACATTATTTACAGAATTTTGTTTAAGTGATGAGAAAAAATAAACAAGAAATATTTTAATCCGTTAAGTACATAAATGTAAATAAAAGCATTCCCCTATATCTAATTACGTGTAGTATTTACTGATAAGAGCAGACTACATTTGTTAATACAACAAAGAGTGTTTTCTCACATTTACACAGGGGGACTTGATTCAGCATTATTGTGTAATTCCTTCTTTGTTTGTTTTTGTCAAAGGAAAACTGCGAAATCCAACGAACAAATTGCTACTTATTTCCATATATTTAAAGTACTTGCTGACACTACCCGTTGAATACTATTCCGATAGACGACACTTTGTTCTTTTTTTTTAAAGTGACAAACGCATTTCGTCTACCTGATGGTAAGTGTGTATGTGACCTAACGACGCCTACATCTATCCTTAACTAAAATTCAAAAAATGTAGGTGCGTTGCCGCCTCTTAGGATTAAGATTAGATACTTCGATGTTTTTTTATTTTATTTTTTTGATTAAGATTAGATAGATTATAATACTTCGTTACCAGTAAAAAGGGTCTTCACACAATTCAAATTTTTCTGTAAGAAGCTCAGTATTTCCAATAGTACACAGTACTGTATAAAGTAATAATTGAGATCAAAGATATCTGCTTAATTTATATCTAATTCGCTCAAAATCTGTTGAAAATTCGATCCCGTGATACACTATTAAAAGAACAATAGAACGATGTTACAAGGGTTGCTATTATTTTTGATCTTATTTACTTGTATGACAACTAAATAATCATAATTGACACGTACGGAGGTATATTTAAGTAATAATAAAATAACTAACTACTTTTCTGCACATCACTCGCTAGTAATAATTAGTTAAATTAAAGTCGAAGAAAAGATAAAATTGCATAATTATGTGCAATTGACAGTAAAGAAACCATACAGCTGCAAGAAATGTATGCATGCGTGGGATAATAATAATTAAAAATTGTAAATTTTGTACAACGGACTTCAATATAAATTACTAAGTATAACTTACAAACTATTGGTCAGACTTTCGTCATATTTCTATGGGACCACATAAGATACACCAGTCTTCAAATCAGTGGCGTAGCGTGCCTTAGATGGGCCCTGTATCAAAATTTGTTGGGGGGCCCCAATGAAGAGTAGGGGGATGAAGTTGTTTATGTCCGCAGGAATTGCTGCCCGCACCCTGCACGTGTACCCTGGGTGGCGCTAAACGAAAAACAAACTACTGGCCGCTGTACTGTTGCGCTATAATCTTGCAACCTCACAGCACTATCACAGTCGTTCAAAGAATATTGTATCATTTAATTACCCACTTGAAACTCCTCAATCTCTCTCCTCGGAGAGCCACCGGACTAGAGATATTGGACCTATTACCCGAATCTGCCAACTTAATATAGAAAGTATTAATCAAGTTAAATGCGAAGTAGTAAGTAAAATTCTATTAGAAAATGACATAGACGTACTCCTTTTACAAGAAACTCACGCTAGCGATGAACAGGATCTATATAAACGTGGTGCTATCCTGGGATACTACCTTGCTCATTCAATCAACCACGCGCAATATGGCATCGCCACTTATGTTAAAGACGGTATTAAACATGTCGCTGCGGAGACTTGCCTTGGGGTCCGGATGTATTTGCCTCTGCAAGAAAGCTCAACAATCTTACCATCGTAAAAGTATACAAACCACCGAACTCTTCATGGACTACCAACCTCCACGCTTTCCCACACCCATACCTATATGCCGGCGACTTCAATAGTCATCACACGACCTGGCGATATAACAAAAATTATGCAAATGGTAAACACCTCGTGCAATAGGCGGAGAACAACAACCTACACCTGGTATTTAATGCCAACGATAGAGGATCGTTCAGGTCAGCAAGATTGAAACGGGATTATAATCCAGACTTAACTTTTAGTTAGTTTAATCAGTAGCCTAATGGTAAGGCGCGTACCGCAAACTCTAAAGGTCGTGGGTTCGAATCCGCCATTCGACTACTGTCGTGAACCACTTCTAACACAAGCATTTTAAGCTTACCAGTAGTGGTCAAAGGGAATATTAGTAAAGTTTATAGTAGCATTTTTAGTATTTTTTTAAATAAAAAAATAAACAAAAATAAGTTTACTACCTGTGACATCAATTGAACCCTATTACAAACCACACGAAGAATTCTCTCAGACTTCCCGAACAGCCAGCACCGACCGGTGCTTGTGGAGGTTGGTATTAAGATCTCCTTAACAAACTCCGTGCCTTTGCCTCGATGGAACTTCCACAAAGCAGACTGGTCCAAATTCAGCGCTGACATGGATGTTGCTATCAGATGGATACTTCCCTGTGCCGAAAACTACAAGAGATTCACTAAACTTATCATAGCAACAGCAAAAAAGAGCATACCCCGAGGCTACCGCAAGGCGTACACCCCTTGCTGAAAACTATTTGATGAGTACACGCGCACGGGTAACTATGAAATAGGTGATGACCTTCTGAAATCTCTCGACGAAGGGCGTTGAAATAGGTGACTCGATACCGTGGAGTCAATGGATTTTAAGACTTCCAGCAGGAAAGCTTGGAGGGTGCTCAATGGGTTAGCAGGCAAGACTGGAACAAACTCCCGTGAAGGATCTGCTCCACTAGACAACGCGATTGCAAACAGAATAGTTGAGGTGTCCCGAGTTAAAGGCAGGAAATATGATACCCGGGCGACACGACAGTGCGCTAAACAGCTCAAGGCGTCGCTACCAATTGACTACCAGCTGTCACGAGAATTCTTCTAAGATGAAACCGATCGCGCCTTGAAACTATTGCCCCCTAATAAAGCTGTTGGTTTCGATGGAGTCTACGATGAGTTTCTAAAGCACCTGGGCCCTGGCTACGACACAGCTTGGCGGCAAGGTTTGGTCTATAAGGTCATGTAAGCGTTACCACGCAGAAAAATGGTGGGGCTGTTAAATAGCATCCTTAGCAACCGTGAGTTCATGGTTTTCCTTGGCGACAGTGAAAGTTGTACCATAAAGCTGAACAATGGATTACCACAGGGTTCAGTTTTGGCTCCGCTGCTCTACAATCTTTACTTACATGATATACCTGAAACGCAGAGTCGTAAATTTATGTATGCTGATGACATAGCACTAGCTTCCCAACACAAAACCTTCAAATCATCCGAAGGTATCCTTAACGAGGACTTAAGCATACTAGACAAATACTTTAGGAAATGGTGACTAGTACCCAACACTGCCAAACCGAAGTAACTGCGTTTCACTTGGCTAACCAAATGGCAAAATACGAGCCCACTGTTGAGTTTGCTGGAGCCATGTTGCACTACAACCCCACTCCGAGATACCTAGGAGTGACTCTCGATCGGAGTCTCACGTACGCTCCGCACATGGACAAATTATCTAAAAAGCTCCAGACTAGAAACAACATCTTGCACAGGCTAGCGGGTACCACTTGGGGGGCTAGCGCCGATGTGCTGCGTACAACTGGTCTCAGTTTGGTGTACTCAACAGCAGAGTACTGTACACCAGTATGGTAAAATAGTGTACATGTGCTGCATGTGGACACCCAGCTGACCGAGACCATGAGATGCATATCTGGAACCTTATAAAGTATCCCCCTCCAGTGGCTCCCCGTGCCAAGCCTTATAAGCCCACCCCATTTGAGATGACAACAAATACTAGTATGAGAGTCCCAGAAGATCTACGGAAATCCCAACCTGCCAGCTCACGCGGAGTTTACTGATTCGCCACCCCACCATCTGAAGTCACGTCACCCACCATACCAGACCGCATTTCAACTCATGTCCAACGGATTTAACACATCTGCTGAGTAGTTGCAGGAATGGAACGCAAAACCCCCTGATAGCATGGGAGTTACCATCAACCCTACACTTAAACCTGCTGGTTTTGCGCTCCCAAGAAGGGAATGGTGCCAACTGAATAGGGTACGAACCGGATGCGGGCGAAGCAATGCCTTCATCTCCATGTGCGGATGGAGGGAATCACCGGGGTGTGAGTGTGGAGCTGCTGTCTAGGATATTCAGCATCTATCTAGAGACCGCCCACTCACAAGGTACCACGGCTGCCCAACAGACCTGTTATCTCTCGAAAACTTTATAATTGTTTTTAATTTTAATTTATTCTGAACGATTGTAAGAACGCCATACGAATAAATAAATAAATGAAGAGTAAAGATTTCATAAAAGGAACAAAAACACTTGAATTGAATTAAAATTATTATATATTGATTATAAGTTATTACTTACAATTAATACTTCTAGTAACTAACCTAGCCAAACAATACTAACATAGCTGAAGTTAGACGATTCGGCGGCATTCATAGCTGAAGACGTTTCAGTTTTTTTTAATTCTTTGCTTCTATAGATAATAGTGATAGCCTTTTCTGTCTCGTAGAAGTCCTTGGAATTTTTGGTTACACACGTTCGGGGCCCCTGTAGCCCGGGGGCCCCGTATCATTGATACGGCTGATACGGCGGTAGCTACGCCCCTGCTTCAAATATAAAAAAGAATCATCGAAATCGGTTCACACAGTAAAAAGTTTTGACATAACACACATAAAAAAGAATAAAAAACATAAAATTATATAAAACTACTTTTTAAAGTCGGTAGAAAAGCAAGACGATAAAAACGTATGTCTAGTGACTTCGACAAAATGGTAATCTTGCAAACTTTCGCAGATACTAAAATGTTAGTTACTTTCAATGTTATTTTTTTTTGTAGTTTAACATAAGTGACTTTAAAAATCCAACGAATATTAAAAGATCGATGAATTTATAACTTATCTTTTAATATAGTAAAAACTGATTGCAACGAACTATAAAGAAGGTAATCATCGAAATCGCACACACTAAATAAAATTTAATTAAAAAGTTTATTTTTGCCGAAGTAAATCGTATTGGAAACTATATCCTAGAACCAGAACACGACAAACAAAGCTTTTTGCAATAACACATACAGAAACAATTTATGCCCAAGATCATTAGTCTCTCGAGCACACAGAGAATATAACGAAATATTTCACTCTGTAGACATATTATGTATTCTACAATAAACCAAAGTTTATGCGAGAAGTTTTAAAAGTAATACACGCACACACACACGCACACGCACACCACACGCACACAACACACACACCACGCGCACACACACACACACACACACACACACACACACACACGCTCGCGCGCACGCGCATTTTCACACACACACGCGCGTGCGCACGCGCAAGCGCACTCACACACGCACGCACACACACACACTTACACTTACACACACGCGCGCGCACACACACACAAACACACACGCATGTGTACACTAAAATGTAACACATAGTCTGTTCGGTTCAAATCAAATGTTGTATAGGAAAAATTGTAAATCCTTATTGGCTGTATGAAATAGATACACATGATATAGATATACATATATTATGTGAGATAGTTATGAGAACTTTAATGAGTAGTTGTTTTTTTAAATAAATTTAAAAAAATATATTTATATGAACATTCATTTTTCAAAATATTGTGTACTGATATTGAAAGGATGTATTTAGCCTTTAGCTAATAAATTACATAATATTCCAAATTTCGTAATTTTACAACGCATCTCTGGTACTAGCAACAATAACCACCGAAAACAATAAGAAAGTGTAACTGTGGTATAAACAAATACAAAGTCCCGACTAAAATTTAATGATCCACGACATTTTCTGCCACCAAGGGGGCACCATTTAAATTTGAGGTGTAATATTTTACAGACTTCATAACGGAGAAGTTAATTTATTCGAAAAATATAAAGTTTAGTTGTGTTATACGAGGGTGACACTGAAAGTTCTTAGAAAATTAAAAATTAAAAACTGAATAAACTAGCAAGTTATTATTTTATTAAATCTTTTCAAAACAGTGTCCATTTACATCAATACATCGCTGCATCCGATGGAACCACTGAGAAAAGCACCTTGCCCAGTCGTCCTTAGTGGTCTCTTCGACGGCATTCTGAAACGCAGCCACTGTTTCCTCGGCGGCAATAAACGTTTTGCTCGAAGTTTTTCTTTTATTTTCGGAAATAAATAAAAATCGCAAGGTGCGAGGTCGGGGCTATATCCCGAACTTTTTCCAAGACCAGTTGCAAACAATTATTAGTGTACCACTCTGCATTTACTGTATTTTGATGCTCTAGAACAATTGTTGCGTAATGACCTGGACTTCCGAAGAACGAGGCCACCATATTTTTTCCAACGTTTCAACCTCTCTTCACTTTAGTTGGCAACTCCTCGGAAGGAAACACCCAGACAGCAGACTGTCTCTTAGTTGCAGGATCATAACAACAAATCCACTTTCGTCACCCGTAGGTAAGTATTTATTTATTTATTTATAATTAATTAATTACAACGGCTTGGGCCAATGACAGTAATTAATAGGTAAAACTAAACATATAACATAATTAACATAATTGAAAAACAAATAACAAGTCAGAGATCAAACATACTTAACAATAACTAGAGGAAATAAAATAATATAAAACAGAATAAAGTGATAACAACATACAACTTATTTACCTAACAAACATGGCTTTCACATAACATGAGACAGTTTGACATGATCACCTTGAGTGTGTCATTAAAGGTGTCACATTCCGGGACTGTCTCCATTAAGGAGTTTAAAGCACCATGCATGCGACACAACGGGGATTGCGCGCGCGACACAGTGCGGCAGTGGGATGTGGCGAACAGCTGGTGTCGTCGAGTAGGCCTATGACGCAGGTAGTTGTTAGGCACATAAAGTGTACACAAAGTATTGTGCAGCTCTGGGGAATCTACCATGCTCCTTAAAATTTTTATGGCTATTAGGATCTGATCTCTGGCTCTACGCACTGAAAGGGAATTATATCCTAACATTTCCAGCAAGAAAAGAGTAGGATACATAAATGGATAATATCCGTAAATCTTCTTATATAAAAAACGCAGGAAGGCTTTCTGAACCTTATTAATCAACTTTTCATATGTGGATTCGTGAGGATTCCAGACGGCTGCAGCAAATTCTAACTTAGTTCTAACTAGACAGTTAAATAATAATTTGATGACAATAGGGTCATTGAAATCACGGGCATTGCGTAGGACAAAACCAAGGCGTCTGTAAGATTCTGAAGCTAGGGCAGACATGTGTGCATGGAAAGTCAATCTGCAGTCAAATGTCACACCAAGATCTCTAATGGTTGACACGCGCTTTATTTCAACACCTGCTAAGGTATAGGTGGCATGTGTAGGTTGTAACTTGCGGCTAAAGGTCATGACGTAACATTTGCCGGCATTAAACATCATTTTATTATCTATACTCCACTTATGGATTCGGTCGATGTCACTTTGAAGATGTTCGGGAGTTACATCCTTATCAATCACTTGGACTAATTTCAAATCGTCAGCATATAGGAGGCTTTTGGCATACTTTACTACTTTAATGAGATCGTTAACCATAATGAGAAAGAGAAGGGGGCCTAAAACTGAACCCTGGCTTTCACCTGAGCGCGTATGATATGACTTCGAAATAAAGGATCCATGGCTAACATACTGTTTTCTATTTGAAAGGTAATCAGCAAAAAATTTTAGAAGTTTTGGGATTAAACCCATGCTGTATAATTTATTTAATAGAATATCGTTATCCACTACATCGAACGCCTTTTTAAAATCTAAATATAGCACATCTACTTGTTGACCTTTATCCATGTGATGAGATATATAGTCAACGAGGGATAACAAGTTAGTCTCTACTGATCGACCCGGTCGGAAGCCATGCTGCTCCTCACAAAGCCGCGTATTTACCTGCGCGTATATTTCTTTGTAAGCAATATTCTCAAAAAGTTTTTCTGCGCACGATAGTACTGCGATAGGACTCTTCAACCAAGGTCTTATTGCTTGTTTTAGGTATCGGAGTGACTTTCGATATCTTCCACTGTTCTTGGTATACGCCGGTGTTTAAAGCCAAGTTAAAATATAATTAAGTACAGGAGCAAGAATCTCTTTGCATCATTTTAAGATGTAAGCTGGGACTTTATCTGGACCCACAGAACTAAGTGGTTTTAACTTATTTATTCCTGATTTTACTTGTGATAAAGTAAAAAAGCTTATGTTGATATGTTCATCGCATGACAAGGGAGTACTAGATATATTGTTGAAATCCAATATGGGACTATTGGGTAGAAACACACTAGCAAAATAATTTGCAAAGGCATCTGCAGCTTCATTATTGGAAAAAGTACAGCCTTTGTAGGTCACAGTGGGCTCAAAGCCACCCTTAGTTCGAAGGCTACTAGTATGATTCCAGATTTTTTTGGATTATTCTTAATGCCATTTTCAACAGCTGCTAAATAGGCATTGTATGCTGACTCGATGCGTCCCTTGAGTTCTAACCGCAGTATGGAAAATGCCTTGTAGACATTCTGATTATTATATCGTTTCCATTCTTTGTGGAGTTTAATTTTGCGATTTACATCTTTAATTATATCATGTGAAAACCAGACAGGATAGCGTTTCCTGTTTGAAGCTTGTCTGTTTTTCTTAGGTGCGCAAAGATCAAAAATATTATATAAAACTTCATCAAATTGACCAGTCGCAGATTGCACATCTGAGGCATTAAATACACAACCCTAATTCACTGTAGACATCATCTTATATAAAAAAGAAAAGTTAGCTTTATTAAAACTCCAATCAGAGGTTGAGTCAAAGTTACTAGGCTTAATATTTTCGTTATAAGTATTTGATAAGATGTTAAGAGCAATATCCAAAGGAGGATGGTAGGAGTCCTACATTACACATGTACATTAACAATGCCCACAGTGTCTGAACTATTTACTTGCACTGCGCAACTAGAGCCCTTTATAAGGACAACATCCAATTTACCGCCAAACTTATTATAAACGTTATTCCTGTCAGACAAGGAACAAAATGAGAGGAAATAACCATAATAATTACATACATTTTTGGAAGCACTATTTAAATTAATATCACCAATAACTTTTAACAATATCCTTTAAGGTCATTTATAAAACTCTCAACTTTAAAAAACCAATCAAAATATACAGAATCTGTAGCGCTGGGAGTTATGTACACTACACACACATAAACACTGCTCTTCCGGTAGGAAAATTTCACCTAGAGATCTTCGCCATTACGAGTTTCAAACTCACGTACTCGGGTAGGTGTGATACCTTGCTTAGACGCTAATAGAACACCACCGCCGTAGCCGCGTCTGTCTCGGCGTGTGACATTCCATCCGCTGAGGACTAACTCAGAATCCTCAACAGAAGAGTCTAGGAATGTCTCAGTGGCTCCCAAGAGGTCTTGTTCCATGAGCGACAAATTAGTTCTCCACAAATTGAGTTTGGTCTTAATGCCGCGAACATTCTGATAAAAGATGCCTAACGAGGTTATTCTTTTCCGGACTGTAAACTGGTTAGATGGCTCAGAATGCAGAATGTTGACATAGTTATAGAAAAAACTGCGAGTTTATCTGTTGCGATTCTATAGGTAATTCATTTAGGCTTTGATTTTCTAGGGAGCAGTCAACCTCCTGGTGGAAAGTATTCAGGTTGCCTAGATCAAGAATTAGGTCTTGCAAATCTGATACGACAATCTTTAAACCATATTTATTTAAAGAGCCATAGCGTTTGTTGTACGTACTATGGTCATATGGTAGGTTAAGGTTTGAATCTAGGATGTGCGCGTAATTAAATGAGTATACATCTAAATAAAGAAGGTTGTTAAAAGTTTCTATGCGACTGTTAAACATTATGTTAACATTCTTCATATACTTAAAAGTGGGTAAGCAAATTATACAGTTTGTGTGTATAAGGTTTAACAATTTTCTTCTGAGAAACATGACAAGCTCTATGTAGTTATAGGTTGCACGAAAATCTTCCTCGTCAATAAAAATAATGCAATAGTCCAAATAATTAAAATCTTTCACTTTTCCCTCACTTCCGTCTAAAGATTGACGTAGGCCACATTTAGGTTTCCGATAATGACAGATATCATAATTATTTAAACTGGTTGATTCGGCCATAGTATATAGTCTGTTAGAGATTTCACTGCTTATGAGGCATATTTTCTGTTTTCTGGATCGATATTCTGTTGTTTGCCTTGTTTTCCTTGCGTGTTTCGATCTACGTTAGTTAAACTTGTATCTGTGTTATTGACTATTATAGTTTTATTGACAGTTTTATTGACATTCGAAGATAGAGAGTGTTCTTTTTGTCTCGATACGGTTTTCCAGCCTTCCTTATCATACTCGTTCGGATCAAATCCACCTTCTGTGTTTACTGCACTGTGGCACTCGACTCTTTTTCCTCAGTTGAATCTCGGACATAGCATTTGAATCACCTCCATTAATAAATCTTTGAAACATTTCACGAAACCAATCAACACGACGGAGTTTTATATTTAACAGTGGTAGAGCCAGGCGGCAGCTTTTGCTGTCGCATGGATGGGCCGGTTCGAACCGGGTTGGTACCACGACCTCACAGAATACCAGCGTGAAGTAGAAGGTTTACCTCTGCGTTTTGTTTGGTGAGTGCAGGTGGCCGGAGGCCCTTTTTACTGGAAATGAGGCATTCCATCCTAGTGCTCACGGGTGAAAACGCATCTGCATTTTGATCTGTAACAGATGATAGATGTAGATATCTATGGGCCGCAGCAACCACTTACCATCAGGTGGACTGTGTGCTTGTTTTCCACCCTTATCCTATAAAAAAGAAGTTTTTGGGCCTCTGTCAAATTATGAGGTATCCACCTAGCACAAAGCTTCCTGACCGCTAAATGTTCATGGAGGATTTTGTACACTTGACTCATACCGATGCCTAAGCTTGTGCGAATCTGCTGATAAGTCACTATTTCGTCAGTCTCTATCATACGCAGCACAACACTGATGTTATCTTCAGTCGTCACCGTAGAAAGCCGTCCCTCACGCAAATCATCGTTGAGATTAGTGCGACCACATTTAAATTCATTAAACCAGTTGTAAACTGTGTCACGAGATTGGGCTTCATAGTAAAAGGTCAATTGAAGTCTATCATAACTTTTTTGTTGACGTAAATGACATCGAAAATCATAAAAAATTATTGTATGATAATTTTCTCGCATTTAATTCATGCTCACATGACACAGACAATATTCAATTTGCCGCCAAATCGTGAACAAATGACAAATTAATAAAATACATTCACAAAAATATTAGCAAGATAGAGATAGAGTTCCATTTTCCAAATTTAAACTTATTTTTTTTATTATATCGTTTACAAGTGGCCAGTTCTAAAAACTTTCAGTGTCGCCCTCGTATTTAATGTTAATTAGATTAAAAATAAATAAACCAAACCACATATATTCATAAAAGAAAAATAATAAAAGAGTTAAATATGTCCAGAAACTTAAAGAGCAAACCACTGAGGAATTGTTTTGTGTATTAATATAATACTCTAGAAAGTTATATCTTTTTATTTAAAACTAACTTTTCAATTAAATAACATAAATTAAAAATAAAATATAACCTGAAACACGTCAGCACATGAGTAGATAAACGGAACAGAGACAAATCTTTTTAAGAACGTGCAAAATTGTTACCTATTTTAGTTCGATTGTCACAATAGGTGAAGACAATTTAAACAAAACATTTGTTAAATAGTTTTATTATTCAGTATGATAGAATACTTAAAAATTACTTACTCTAATAATTTCCTTTTTATAATATTCATTTTGAAATAATTTATTGTTTCTTTTAATAGTGTGGTAAATGGTACATATTTTTATTAAATATTTCTTTATTTTAAAGACAGACCGACTAGTAGTGAAAAATAAGAACTATGTAGGTATTAATGATAATTTTTCATTAAAAATGCTTTTTAAACGCGTATTCAAACTTTCATGATCATGTTACTTTAGCTGTTGAGGAGTTCCCTCTTGAGAAGATAACCCTATCTGCAGCAGCAGTTTATGGTGAAGATCATATTTAGCAAACAAAATTAAATTTAAATTCAAAGTTTCGAGTCCACGCTACTAATAGTTAGAGAGTTCCCTCGTAAGGAGACTATGCTGGCTGCAGCAGCAGTCCATGATAAAAATCATGTTAAACTATCAAAATTAAGATAATATACAAAATTTCTACTAGTGCTACTACCCCTTGAAGAGTTCCCTAGTGAGGAGACAAAAACGACTAGCTGCAGCATCAGGCTATATCTATCATATTATTGCATTGTCATTTCATGTCAACCATGTGGTCCAATTCTTACTTCCAATGTGTGAATTTAACACACATACCTGAACCATTTTTTTTTTATAGGAGATGGGGCAAACGAGCATGCGGCTCACCTGATGGTAAGTGACTACCGCCGCCCATGAACATCTGCAACACCAGGGAGGGAATTGCAGATGCGTTGCCGGCCTTTTAAAAAGGAGTACGCTCTTTTCTTGAAGGTCCCTAAGTCGTATCGGTCCGGAAAAATCGCTGATGGTAATTGATTCCACAAGGAAGTCGTGCGAGGAAGAAAACATCTTCTAAATCGCACAGTGGTGGACCGCCAATCATCCAGATGGTGTGGATGGTATCGGGAGTTCTGCCGCGATGTGCGTTTGTGAAATTTGGCGGCTGGGATTAATCCGAACAATTCCTCAGAGCACTCCCCATGGTAGATGCGAAAGAAAATGCAAAGAGATGCAACATCTCTTCGCAACGCCAATGAGTCGAGCCGATCGGAAAGGACTCGGTCGTCGACGATTCGAGCCGCTCTGCGCTGGATGCGGTCAAGTGGAAGGAGCTGGCACTGGGGAGCCCCTGCCCAGAGATGGGAACAGTATTCCATGTGAGGCCGAACCTGCGCCTTGTAAAGTTGCAGGCGGTGTGCCGGCATGAAATACTGTCCCGCTCTGCTGAGCACGCCAAGCTTTTTAGAGGCCAATTTGGCCTTCTCTTCCAAGTGACCACGAAACTGCACGTCACTCGATATGTCGACGCCGAGGATTCCGATACTGGCTGCGGCAACCAGGGGAGTGCCTTGAAACTGAGGAGATACGACAAAGGGGTTCTTTTTAGCGGTAAACGCGCAAACTTGTGTCTTCTGAGGATTAAACTGGACTAGATTTAGTCGCCCCCAGTTCGAGACTTTGTCCAGCAAAGACTCGACTTCAGACACCAGTTTGTTCCGATACTCGGAGACGTTTTCCCGAGAAATATTAGCACGGCCGGTGTATAAAGCATCACCAGTGCTGTCATCCGCATAGCAATGAATGTTACCAGTTAGCAACATATCATTGATATGCAGAAGAAACAGCGTTGGTGATAGCACACAGCCTTGTGGAACACCAGCGTTAATAGGCTTGTAGTCAGAACATGCACCGTCTACAACGACCTTGATGCTCCGATCTGCAAGGAAGCTGGTGATCCAATTGCACAATTTCTCGGGAAGCCCATAGGAAGGGAGCTTCGAAAGAAGCGCTTTGTGCCAAACCCGATCGAAGGCCTTCGCAATGTCCAGACTAACGGCCAACGCCTCCCCCTTGGACTCTACTGCCTCCGCCCATGTATGGGTCAGGTAGACCAGAAGATCACCAGCTGATCGACCCCGACGAAAACCGTATTGGCGGTCACTAATCAGCTGGTGATCCTCAAGGTACCGGATGAGCTGGCAGTTGATAATGGATTCCATTATTTTGGAGAACAAGGAGGTGATCGCGATAGGCCTATAGTTGGACGGGTCTGAGCGGTCGCCTTTTTTAGGGATCGGGTGGACAAAAGCTGTCTTCCATGAATTCGGGACTACGCCTTGGGAGTAGGAGTACCGGAAAAGACGCGTTAGGACCGGTGCCAACTCCGGAGCACACGTCCTCAGCACAATTGGGGGGATTCCGTCAGGCCCACTCGACTTCTGGATGTCCAGGGAGAGAAGTGCTTTGCGAACCGAGCGCTGTGAGAACAGCACATCCGGCATGGAGCATTCACACCGCGGGATGGTCGGCGGTGTTTTCCCCCCGTCATCAAGAGTCGAGTTGGACGCAAAAAGGGAGCCTAAAAGGTCGGCTTTGTCCTTTGCGTCATGGGCCAGTGAGTCGTCCTCCCTGTGCAGAGATGGTAGTGATGGCTTACAGAAATTCCCTTGGACAGCCTTGGCGAGAGACCAGAATGCACGGGTTCCCGAAGGAAGGCGAACTAGTTTCTCGCCAATTCTGCCTATGTGCTCTGACTTTGCCCTGGCAATAACTCTTTTAAAGGACCTGGAGGCGAAGTTATACTTCTTTTTAAGTATGCTGGTGTTTACATCCCGAGTCGCCGAAGCTGCAGCCCAGGCTTGATAACACTCCTGCTTACTGCGTAATGCAATCTTACAGGAGCGACCAAACCAAGGCTGAGATCTGCCTCCGATGGGTACCACAGATGATGGAATAAATAGTTCCATTCCCTGTAGCACCACATCAGTGACAGAGTCAGCAACAGCGCTGGGATCATCCGGCGAGAAGCAAATCCATGGGTAGGATGCAAAGAAAGACCGCATTCCGTCCCAATCCGCCGACCTGTAATGCCAAACACGGCGGCAACCTGCAGAACGCAACCGCGAAGGGAGCGTGAGTGGCACCATACTCCGGATCAGACAGTGGTCCGAAGAGCCGAGAGGGGCATCGACGGAAACCTGATATCCGTCCGGATGAGAGGTCAGCAGAAGGTCCAACAGGGAAGGTGTATGATCCTCCACATCTGGAATCCGCGTAGGCGAAGTAACCAGTTGTGTCAGACCATATGCCAAGGCAAAGTCATAAACAGATCTCCCCGCATGATCGGTTAAACGTGAACCGAGCCATTCGGCATGGTGGGCGTTAAAATCGCCAAGAATCACGATCTCTGCGGATGGGACCTGTTGTAGCAAGGAATCTGTAGCCATTTGGACGTGGTCGATGAGTCGGTCTGTTTCGGCATTACCGCTATGGGACCTATAGAGGCACCCGTAGACGCGCGGATGGTCGTCGCTGTCTACGCGTAGCCAAAGGATGGACAGGTCCGAACCTTCAAGACTGCCGAGGCGTCGAGAACAGATGTCCTCTCTGACATACACGCAAACTCCAGCCCGAGGCACAAAGGAGTGCTCCAATTTGTACCCCGGGTAGGAGAGATACGAAATATCAGCCGGAGAGGAAACCTGCGTCTCGGTCAGGAAGAGCAAGGCCGGCTTCGCCGTCTCGAGATGGTAGTGGACGGCGTTTAGGTTAGAGTTAAGTCCCCTGATGTTGCAGAAATTCACGGATAGCGTGGCAGGGGTCGCCTTGGTATTGTTGCTCAGTTTGCCCCGAGCAGTTATGTTTTTGAGCGGAATTTTGCCCCCCCCCCCAGAATACGCGGGGCAGCCTGAGCACCCACGCTCAGGATTGGAATAACATGGTCGTGGATGCTCAGCGAGGGATTCTCCAGGGGTACTGGTACCCTCCTGGGGTAGTCTTTTGTGTAATTCCGCTACCATGTTGATGAGGGGGGGGGATTGGGCCTCCGGCCACCTGCACTCACCAGACGAAACGCAGAAGCAGAGCTTCTACTTCACGCCGGTATTCTGTGAGGTCGTGGTACCAACCCGGCTCGAGCCGGCCCATACGTGCAACAGCAAAAACTGCTGCATGGCTCTACCATTTACTTTACTTTAATGGAAAAGAGGCATTCTATCTTAGTCCTCACGGGTGACAACGCATCTGCATTTTGATTCTTTATTGAGGATAAATGTAGATGTCTATGGGTCACAGCAACCACTTACCATCAGGTGAACTGTGTGCTCGTTTGTCACCCTATCCTACAAAAAAAAACCTACTACATACCCGCCCACCCACATTACTACAAATTTTTAGTAAAAGCTTGTAATTACAATAAAACATAAAAACACACCATGTTGTACCCTCCTCATATTAAAGAAAGGATCATACAATAAAATAAAAGTACTAACTTGAAAAAGTAATAAATATAAAACCTATTGTACTCCTTGGGAAAGTTAAAGTATGATATATTTTTATTCTTTCCTAGTATCTATTATTCATACACACAGTACAATAAACAACCATTTTTAATAATAACACGTTTTACATTACAATATTCAAACTTGCATCTAACAAAACAAACAACGTGCGTTGCACTGACCCTGTGAGATTGTCCACTGGCTGTGCCAGCGTAACCAATGTTTTTCAGTCTCGCCGTGGCCAGTGGTCACGCACACATGCCCCGCGCAGTTGTAGTAGTGCAACCGATCCGTGCGGTTGTATGAAGCTTTACCTCTGTTCCGTTTATCTACTCATGTGACCTCAGTGTCAACTAGCGACATCTGGTGAGCGGTATATTATTAGCCTTCATTGATTAATTTCGTCTCAAGTGAAAACTTCTAGTATCGTGAAATCATTTAACAAAGTTTTAATAAATATGTAGTATACTGTAGTATACGAATATGAACGAGTAAAACTTGTTTCAACAAGCAATGAAGGTGATGTTGCAGTGAGGCTGCCTTACTTACCCTCATTAGAGTATAATTACATACATATTGCTCTGAGATGAGCACAATTAATTCGCCTTTTAATTGATAAAAATTAAATTATTAAATATTAGCAGAGTTCTTCTTCTAAAAGAAGCCATGAATTTAAAGAAAAAAAATTGCATTTGTTTGTCAACGTCTTTTATGATGAAAATATTTTGTGAATTTTATTCAAATTTGTTTCATAGGTTTTGATTATAATATTTATTATTGCTTTTTGCTTAAATTCAGTTACTTTCGGTTCAGAAAATTTCAATTTCGTTTGTAGGCATCCCCTCGTAATTGTGTATGTAAAGATTTTTCTGAGAGGTTACTCTGTATGAGACTTTGACTATAAATTAATTCATTATCTTGAAATTTTATGCACTATGTGTGATCAGAATCGAAATTAAGTAAAATATTATGCAAACGAAAAGCAGAAATTGATCTTATCACTCAGCAGGTTTCCTACAATTGAAGAAAAACTTATGACAATGTTGTGGTAAATCTTTAAGCATTTTAAATTTATTGATCATTATTTGTAGGGATTATTACCATATTAGTTATAGTTTCTGATCACGTATTTGGGCTGAGTTAAGTGTTCACTATGAGAATTTTGCTGATTTAAATTCACGTTAATGTTCTGTGAAGAATAATTCTCATGATTACATAAGAGTGTGTTATATATAAATATTACGCGTGGAAATATTACCTGCAAAAGCAATAAAAAACAATAATAATCTATAGTGTATAAAACAATCTATCTTCCAAAAAATAAATTCACATAACTGTACCTGTTTTTAGTTTTATTTTATCCCACATTTTTTTTAAAGAACAGGGTAACAAACGAGCACACAGTCCATATGATGGTAAGTGGTTGCTGTGGCCCATAGACATCTACGTCTATCCTCGTTTGCGTATCAAAATGCAGATGCGTCGTCACCCGTGAGGACTGAGATGGAATGCCTCTTTTCCAGTAAAAAGGGTCTCCGGTTCTCTATACTCAGTATACGAAACATAGCAGTGTTAAGCTGCTATTTTACGCTGGTATTCTGTGAGAGCGTGGCCCTTCCCCGGTCGAGCCTACCCATTCGTGCTACAACTATAATACTAATATAGCTGCAGCATGACTCTACCACGTACAAAAAACTTTACTTGTCACTGAGGTAAAATAATAGATATCATCATCTATCATCTATCTATCTATCATGGTTATCCACTACAATAGAAGGTAAGTCATTAATATACACTACAAATAGGAATGAGCCGAGAATCGAGGTCTGAGGGACACCCATTGCACTGCAGAATTTACAGTCACCTGTTCTTTAGGACAGATATGACTTAGGGATATAATAAAATAATAGAGATTATAAAACTATATAACTTTTCCTTTATTTTATTTTTTATATTATTTATAATTTCGCGACACATCGTTTTATATATGTCACTCTGTTTCGGGTGTTAACTGGCTGAATCCGCCAAAAGTCAGAATAATTTTGCGCATAAGGCTTCTATCAGACAGGAAGCGGTGACGCGTTCAAGCAGTCCGCGTTAGCGTTCTGCGTTCCAGCGTTCAGTTGCCCACGAATCCCGCTGTTGGACGGTCTACGCGGTGCCACTACAGTCACCAGTTTTGACTATAGTTCTTTATCGAAGATGAATTATTACTATTGTGGACATTAGCAGCATCAAAATGGAAAAGAAAACATTGGGTGTGCCCAGAAAATAAGAATAGAGAACAAGATGGAGAATTTCAGAGACTGTTTTGTAAATGGCTTACTAAATTTTCTATAATTCATTTTCGGTCCCCATTTCTCTCACAATTTATAACCATGCTTCTGCCATTATTCCTCGGTTTTTAAAATCATCATTTTTCACATCATATAAAAAAATACCTTTCTCGTAGTAACATAATCAACTCCATGATGTGGACACCGAAACAGCGGTGAAACCGCGAACGCGTGCGTTATGGTTGACCGACGCGGTCAGAATGCCCGCTCGCTGGGAATGTCTATGTAACATAATATTATAACACAGCGAACGCAGAACGCGAACTCGGAACACTTGAACGCGTAAACGCCTTCTGTCTAATAGATCCCTAATACGAGCAGCTTAAAAAAATATAACTGATTATTTTCATAATGTATGTTACGTAGCCGATAACCACGCCGTATGTATATGGAAATGAAAATGAATTGAAAACCACCTCAAATATAAAATTATTTAGTTTTGGTGTTATTAAAAAAGTGAAGTAGAAGTAAATTTTTCTATACAATACTCGTAGTTTATCAAACGCTATTACACCCAACACCAATCTACATTTAAGAATACACACTACCGTACCATCTACTAATGATAGTTATTTCAACCGTAAATATGGCAATATTAGGAGACATATATTCTGCAATGGCTAAATTCTAACCAAGCGGTGATCCAACTCAATAACATTTACACAGAACGGACCCATATTTGTTAAGAACAAATGTAAGAAAACATACAATAGTTGTTATATAATCATCTGAGTGTTTTAATTTCTTTGTTATCGTACATTGAAGATATCTTCGCTTCGCTAAAAGCTACGCTACTTATGGAGTATCGCAAATGGGTTGAACCGAGAAGACACTAAAGCTCACGAGCACACTTCAAGGCTCCTTGTAGCATCATTGAGATGGGCTGTTGCCGCTCTTGACTATCCTTATGAGTGAGTCTCAAACTAATATTTTTTAATATTTGCAACTTTGAAAACGGTTGCTTAGTATAATTTTTTCATCTTAGTTGTGGTTCGTATTTTATTATTTTCAAATAAAGAAAACTACAAATGCGTTGTCATCTATGAGGGATAACATGCTAAGATATCTCACAGTCTAATTAGCTCCGCCATTAATGTCTATAATATAGTCTCCTAGGCACAAAAGTCCGTCTTGTTGCTAAAATAAAGAATTCCGTAAGAAAATCGAACTGCACCTCAGCAAAGTAAAAAGTGACCGTGAACATTGTCTTGTTAGACGATATAATCGAAAACTTACAAAGAAGTAATAAGAAAACTTGCATTAAAATAAAGAACATCCCTGAACTGCGCAAGAAATAACTGAATTAATAAATATGATTTTTTAAGGTAGGGCAAACGAGCATGCGGCTCACCTGATATTGCAGATGCGTTACCGGTCTTTTAGAAAGGTGTAAAAGGTGTGTCGTATCTCCTCAGTTTCAAGGCACTCCCCTAGTTGCCTCAGCCAGTATCGGAATCCTCGGCGTCGACATATCGAGTGACGTGCAGTTTCGTGGTCACTTGGAAGAGAAGGCCAAATTGGCCTCTAAAAAGCTTGGCGTGCTCAGCAGAGCGGGACAGTTTTTCATGCCGGCACACTGCCTGCAACTTTTCAAGGCGCAGGTTCGGCATGGAACACTGTTCCCATCTCTGGGCAGGGGCTCCCCAGTGCCAGCTCCTTCCACTTGACCGCATCCAGCGCAGAGCGGCTCAAATCGTCGACGACCGAGCCCTTTCCGTTCGGCACGATTCATTGGCACTGCGATGAGATGTTGCATCCCTTTGCATTTTCTTCCGCATCTACCATGGGGAGTGCTCTGAGGAATTGTTCGGATTAATCCCAGCCGCCAAATTTCACTAACGCACATCGCGGCAGAACTCCCGATACCATCCACACCATCTGGATGATTGGCGGTCCACCACTGTGCGATTTAGAAGATGTTTTCTTCCTCGCACGACTTCCTTGTGGAATCGATTACCATCAGCGATTTTTCCGGACCGATACGACTTAGGGACCTTCAAGAAAAGAGCGTCCTCTTTTTTAAAAGGCCGGCAACGCATCTGCAATTCCCTCCCTGGTGTTGCAGTTGTTCATGGGCGGCGGTAGTCACTTACCATCAGGTTAGCCGCATGCTCATTTGCCCCCTCTCCTTAAAAAAAAGCTCTTTTCTTGAAGGTCCCTAAGTCGTATCGATCCAGAAAAATCACCGGTGGTAAACAATTTCACAGAGAAGTTATACGAGGAAAAAAACTCCTTGTAAAACGCACAGTCGTGGACCACCAAGCATGCAGATGGTAAGGATGGTATCGTAAATTTTGACGCGATATGCGTTCGTGAAATTTGGCGGCTGTAATTAATCCGAACAATTCCTTAGGGCATTCCCCGTGGTAAATTCGATAGAAAATACTAAGGGATGCAACATCCTTACGCATGTAATCGAGTATATCGTGCCGACCAAAAAGAACTCAGTGGTCGACGATTCGAACTGCTCTGCGCTGGATGCGGTAGAAGGAGCTGTTACTGAGGTGCCCCGGCCCAGTGATGAGAACAGTATTCCATGTGAGGCCGAACTTGGGCTTTGTTAAGTTGCAAGCGATGTGCCGGCCTGAAATACTTTCTCGCTCTGCTAAGCACGACAATCTTTTTAGAGGCCTATTTGGCCTTACCTTGCAAGTAATCACGAAACTGCACACTATTTGATATGTCGACGCCGAGGTTTCCGATGCTAACTGAGGTAGCAAGGGGAGTGCCTTGAAACTGAGGACATACGACAAAGGGGCTCTTTTTAGCGGTAAACGCGCAAACTTGTGTCTTCTGGAGACTTGAACTGGACTCGATTTAGTCGCCCCCAATCCGAGACTTCGTTCAGCAAAGACTCGACTTCAGACACAAGTTTGTCCCGGTACTCGGCGACGTTTTACCGAGAAATATTGGCACGGCCGGTATACAATGTATCACAATGAATAGTCTATGCATAGCAATGAACGTTACCAGTTTGCAATATATCACTGATATGTAGGAGAAACAGCGTTGGTCATAGCACGCAGCCTTGTGGAACACCAGCGTTGATAGTACTTACCACGCTGGCTTTTTAGCGCAAGCCTATTGGAATTAATTTTGTGTTTAACACATATTACGAAAAGCAGCTGTACACTTTTGAGTTTGTGTTACAAACAATGAAAATCAAATTCGACAAAAATACTATTAACATAATCCGCTTTAAATTAAAACATTCATAAGACAAACAATCGGTCGTGTCTTTTCTCCCAAATTGTTCTTCTTCCGTCGGTTTCAATTGATCTTTCTTCTCCGAAATTCACCTCTGTAGGTCCTTTTTAAATTACTAAGCAGCATCGTAAGGATTTTCTATAACGAACACGCAGAGCCATTCTTTGATAATGCATAGCTCTTCTGCTATTCTACACTATTATTTTGGGAGTTTTAATTTATTAATTTAATTAAGTTTTTAGTTTAATAAAAAGTCTGAAATATTCTAGAACATCGATCGCCGATTCTCTCGCGATGCACGGCGATTAAGGTAAATTATTTTTGCATTAGGATGCCCAGTATCCAGTAGTAGACTGTTAAAGCGGGCGAATGAGAAATAAAAAGTTATAATCAACCAAAATTTTATTGATTACTTATAAATAAAACAACATATTTTAAGCGAAACAATCGACTTTTTTGTACTTAATAAGCAATCACTTTGTAGGTTTAAATATTTAATTTGACTCCCTCCATACAGAATGTTTTATTCACGCAGCCTCTAAGCACATCTACGCGCTAACTGACAGAAACATAAACTTTTTTATTTAATATAGATTACATATATTATTATGTTATACTTATTGAATGTCACTCTTTTGTTTAATTACTACTGGTTCGATAAAAAACCTTTGACTGGATTTACATTATATATACATAATATTACGAGACTAGTTATTTAATATCGTCATCACCATAATATTATTTATTTTAAAGTAATATGTTTTATGTGATGACGGTGTAAAATAATCCATCGATCCATTTTGTCCGTTTGTGGGTGTCCGTTTGTGGGTGTCGTAAGAGGCGCCCATGGGAAATGCCAAAAAGGTCTTGTCACTAAATCGTGTAAAAATAAAGTAACAGCCTATATACGTCCCACTGCCAGGCACTGGCCTCCTCTCATATTTGAGAGGGTTTTAGGGCAAAGAAATATCCGCCACGCTGCCCCATTGTCGAACGTGTTAGCGACCTTCACATGTCTCGGAAATGTTTTTTTTTTAATTTTCAAACATGAAGGTTTCCTCACGATGTTTTCCTTCACCGCCGAGCATGTGGTAAATCAGCATTTAAAATTGCAATTAACAATTTCAATGATGCCGGCGGGGTTACTCGCGTACTGTGAATTTTGTTTAAATCGAGCAATTAGCCAATGAGCTACCACGGCTTTTTGTAAAACTAAATTGTGTGATAAGAGAAAATTATGGTTTATAAGATGATTTTGTGCCCAGGATTAAGAAAAGAAATCTTTGGTAATTTGTTCATGTGTGATGTAAACAGCAGAAGTCAATGGCAGAATTGGCAAGGGACGCCTTAGATGAAAGTTTATTGACTGAATTGGCGATAGGTATATTGAAGATGGGCCATATTAAGAGTACGTAAATATATGAATGTAAAGGAGGCGAGATAGGATGTCAGGATCGTGTCAAATGGGAGTATGTAGTCTCTGCCTACCCCTTTGGGTGACAGACTGAATGTTTATGTACGCTTGTTATATATATCTTATAAATTCCGACAAATGTCGGGAAAACCATCCCGTTTACCTCAGCCTTAAAATAGCCAAACCGGAGACAGGGAGTATGAGAAGCGTCAAAGGTGCGAGACGTCTGTAACTGAAATATTCAGTCCGCCTGCCAAGCATGGTGATTAAGGCACATCCTCCCTGCGACGTCACGAACTTATGTCTAGAAATGGACTATATGGACTGATGAAGACATTACACACATTACACATTACATTTGATGAAGACATTACACATTACATATTAACAGTGGTAGAGCCACGCGGCAGCTTTTGCTGTCGCACGGATGGGCCGGCTCGAACCGGGGTGGTACCACGACCTCACAGAATACCAGCGTGAAGTAGAGGTTCACCGCTGCGTTTCGCTTGGTGAGTGCAGGTGGCCGGAGGCCCTATTTACTGGAAATGAGGCATTCCATCTTAGTCCTCACGGGTGACAACGCATCTACATTTTGAATTGTAATAGAGGATAGATGTAGATGTCTATGGGCCGCAGCAACCACTTACCATCAGGTGGACTGTGTGCTCGTTTGTCACCCTTATCCTATAAAAAAAATAAAAATAAAAATGAAGAAGAAGAATACGTCTACACAAAATCACTTATAAGATTTCAGGGTAAAGAGTAAATAGAATGGCTTAAGATATATTGATAATTAATAAACTTATTGCTCATAACAGTAGCGGACTGAGTTATATCGCCTCTTAAGGACCCATTGCTTGCAGGATTTCAAGAAGACTCTAGTCTAGAGCTAGTGAAATTTAAGTGTCCTTAGAAGCCCCTGAAATACATTTACGTTCTAAAATTGCCGGACGACTAACGATGTAGTATAGGTTTGGAAGTGAATTTAGGTATGCTGTAAATCCACAATAAAAAAACTCATATCATGTTGTTATTATGATGATGTCTTCCTGGCTGATTTCGGCCACGGTAATCAACTACGATTACTGGCGAAAACTTGTTTTATATCAAATTTAAGTGACACACGAACTAACAATCCACTTGATGGTAAGGTGCTCCTGCAGCCCATGGAAACCGGCAACCAACAACGAAAGCTACAGACCCATCTGTCTGTGTCTGTGTCTGTGTGTAAGATAGAACGCCTCTCAGCCTGTAATTATACGGGCTCTTCACCCTTCACACCGAAATGTAGCAGTGCGCGCGCTGCTGTTTGGCGGCTAAAATAGGTAAGTAGGTAAACCTACCCCGACGGACTTCTAGACTCTTCCACCTGGCTGTCAATCATGCTAAATAAAAATAAAAATAAAATAAAACTTTAATATTTTCTCCCACAAATTATACATTGCATATTTTATCTTTTAAAAACATATATATTTTTATAAACAAAACAAAGAGTACATAAATTTGTGGGAGACGGGAGTCCAAACTAGGATACCCTGTGCTATGGATCTCCCGGCTCCCCATTTAGAATGATCAACTAGATTTTTTCTTTTTTTTAATTATATATAGCAGAAACTTTTTTTCCGTTTGCGAGACAGCATACGCGTAAACGGTTAATCTTATTATGTGTGTGTGTGTGTGTGTGTGTGTGTGTGTGTGTGTGTGTGTGTGTGTGTGTGTGTGTGTGTGTGTGTGTGTGTGTGTGTGTGTGTGTGCGCGTATGTGTATGTGTGTGTTAACTCGTACGTGGTATGTTCAAATGCGATTTGCAGTAATTGTTCTGTTTTTTCATAATCAAGTTTAAGCAGCCAATCTGAAATTTTCTTTTTACATTCAAATTTTGTTAGGTTAATGATACGGTATATTATGAGGATATCTCTAGAGCCATGCATTCCTCCAAAACCCAATATACGGTGTTAATGGGAGACTTCAATGCAAAACTAGGCACAAGAGAGAACGGTGAGCTGAAAGTAGGGAAATTTGGAATAGGGCAACGGAACCCAAGGGGCCAGCAGCTGGCCGACTTCATGGAGAAAGAGGGACTCTTTATGATGAACTCTTTCTTCAAGAAGCGGCCCCACAGGAAGTGGACCTGGTCGAGCCCCGACGGTTCGACAAAAAATGAGATTGACTTCATTATGACGACCAGACGACAACTGTTCAGTGATGTCTCAGTGATCGCGAGGGTGAAAACCGGCAGCGATCACCGAATGGTTAGAGGCACACTGAACCTAAATGTTAAGTTGGAGAGGTCTCGTCTGATGAAGTCAACGCTCCGTCCCCCTCGTGCTCTAATCCAAAGTCCCGAAACCTTTCAGCTCGAGTTACAAAACCGTTTTCAGTGCCTAGAAGACTGCAATGAAGTGGACGATATGAATGACAAGCTCGTGGAAACTGTCCATGCGGTCGGAGCTAAGTTCTGCAAGACCCACCGCAGAAGAACACAAAAACTCTCCGATCACACTCTTAATCTCATGGCTGTTAGACGGGAGATGAGGCTACATTCTTCAACAGATTTGACAGCATACAGGCAACTGAACAGACAGATCTCCAAATGCATGCGGCGAGACTTACGCAACTTCAATACAGCTCGTGTTGAAGAAGCGATCGAGCGGAACCAAGGCTCCAAAGTCTTTGCCAGAGATCTGTCTGCCAGAAAGAGCCAACTGTCAAAGCTGAAGACCGAATGTGGCAGCATCGTTTCCGGGGCACCTGAGATTTTGAGTGAGATTGAGAGGTTCTATGGGCAGCTGTACACGTCATCGTTGGAGCCACACGCAAGTGTGAGTAACGATCCAAGAGCGAGTCTCATTCGACACTATTCCGAAGATATCCCGGACGTCAGTCTGAGCGAGATTAGAATGGCTCTCCAGCACCTTAAAAACGGCAAGGCTCCAGGCAAGGATGGAATTACAGCGGAGCTTCTGAAAGCGGGTGGAAGACCGGTACTTGAAGTCCTTCAGAAGCTCTTTAATTCCGTCCTCCATGGTGGCATTACACCGGAGGCGTGGAGCAGAAGTGCGGTGGTCTTGTTCTTCAAGAAAGGTGACAACGCTCTCTTGAAGAACTACAGACCGATTTCCATTCTGAGCCGCGTCTACTTGCTGTTTTCGAGAGTCATTACGAATCGTCTCTCGCGCAGACTTGACGACTTCCAGCCTCCCGAACAAGCCGGTTTCCGAAAGGGCTTTAGCACCATAGACCACATACATACCCTACGGCAAATTGTACAGAAATCCGAAGAGTACAATTTGCCACTATGTCTGGCGTATGTGGACTATGAGAAAGCCTTTGATTTCGTCGAAATTTGGGCGGTGCTGCAGTCCCTTCAGCGGTGCCAAGTTGACTGTCGGTATATCGAAGTGTTGAAGTGTTTGTACAGTAGAGCTACGATGGCTATCCGAGTACAGAACCAGAGTACGAAACCTATCCAATTGCAGAGAGGTGTAAGACAGGGTGACGTTATATCCCCGAAACTCTTCACCGCTGCATTGGAAGACGTTTTCAAGCTTCTGGACTGGAAAGGATACGGAATTAACATCAATGGCGAGTACATCACTCACCTTCGATTTGCCGACGATATAGTCCTCATGGCAGAATCGCTGGAGGAGCTAAGCACTATGCTCAATGACCTCAATAGTGTCTCCCAACGGATAGGTCTTAAGATGAACATGGACAAAACAAAGATTATGTTTAATGTCCATGTCACACCTATGCCGGTAGTTGTTGGGAGCACTAAGCTCGAAGTTGTTGACGAGTATGTTTACCTGGGACAAATAGTCCGACTAGGTAAGTCCAACTTCGACCGAGAGGTCAATCGACGGATTCAACTCGGCTGGGCAGCGTTCGGGAAGCTACGACACATCTTCTCGGCAGAAATACCTCAAAACCTTAAAACAAAATTGTACAACCAGTGCGTGTTGCCAGTGATGACTTACGGAACTGAGACGTGGTCCTTCACTGCTGGCCGTATGAGGAAGCTCAAGGTCGCTCAGCGAGCTATGGAGAGGGCTATGCTCGGAGTTTCTCTGCGTGATAAACTTAGGAATAAGGATATCCGCAGTAGAACCAGAGTAACCGACATAGCCCAACGGATTAGTAAGCTGAAGTGGCAGTGGGCCGGCCATATAGCTCGAAGAACCGACAACCGATGGGGAAGAAAGGTTCTCGAGTGGCAGCCTCGTACCGGTAGGCGAAGTGTAGGGCGTCCCCCCACAAGATGGAGTGACGACCTGGTAAGACATGCAGGAAGTCGATGGATGCAGGTGGCTCGGGACCGTGCTTTGTGGCATTCCTTGGGGGAGGCCTATGTTCAGCAGTGGACTTGTGAAGGGCTGTAATGATGATGATGATGATGAATGATACGGTGTAATTTGTTTGCTTTGTTATATAATCTAATACTTACCTTTAAAACTGAAAAACTTTTGAGCATAATATGTTTTCACCGGAATAATTTCACAAACTTCATTCTCCTTTCCTCGTACCAGAGTTCCTTATATTATCCAACAAATCAATACAACTATGTTTTTTAAGATTATTGATAATATGTTAATTTTTCGAGCCGTTAACACATTGGCTTCTGCGTATAAGTTCGGAGTCGGATACATCCTAGGTTTATTCAAGGCAATTTTTAATATCATCCTTTGTACCTTTTCAACTTCCATCATTATTATTTTACTAGAGCCTCCCCATACAAAAATGTCATAGGACAGGATAGATTTACCTAACGATTCATATACAGTTTTAATTAAATTCCAATTTGCGATATGTCTTATGTTTTTAAATATGTAGATAAGCTTTCTAATTTTTTGAACTAAATAGTTTACATGTTCTTTGAAAGTTAGATTCTTGTCTATTATTATGACGAGGTACTTTATGTTATTTGTATTTTCAATATAAGGACATTTACAATTTGAAATAGAGGTCATACCACATGAATGTGCTATGATTTTAAATTTATTTGTAATACAGGTTGAATTTCGGATAGAAAACATTACATATTTGGTTTTATCGGAATTTAAAGTGAGACTATTTAGAGCAAACCAGTGGCAGATAAATAAATCAAAAACCGTCTTCATCTCTTCCCCACTAGCCAAAAAACCCACTGTTGGTCGTGGGCTTCTTTTATTTTATGTTAAATGTCAGTGTCACACTTGACAGACTAATTGGCGATGCCAGATTCAGACGTCTCGCACTTATGATGATGCTTTCATTCGCTGGTCAGGGTATTTTAAGTCTTACTTTTTTACCGCCATATATCGGAAATGATGAGATGATTCTGGAAGTCACCACTTCCAGCATCCTTGGGACATGAGGAGATAGAGTCTCCTGCCATCACACAAAATAATAATATATTTGAATTGCATTTTTTTTACAAATCTGGGATAAATTGGTAATGATCATGCGATCATGGACTCCTCGAGCAGCGCCGCTGACGGACGTGCTGAGAACCAACATTTATAAACAAGCTTACTTGACGGACTTCCCTCGAGGCTGCTGACCCTATTGTATGTAAGATGGCATACAGATTCCAACCCACAGATTTATGGCCTGTGTTTGCACCCTTACTTGCGTATAAATTATACTTTGTTTACTTTTTGGACCAGACACATAGTTTTTGGACAGTCTGTTTAATCGTCAATTACGCAAATCCATGTTTAAATAGGAATTTATAGTTAGATTTTAATCTATTAAAAGCTCTATTGTCTGTCTCCAGTTGATTATTTGATATAATACAGACAAATTTAAATTCTTGATTTTTCGAAAGGGTTACGAATGACGTCACGTGATATCTCAGGATAAAGTTCTATTTTCGACACAAACATCTTCTTGGTAAAGGTACCTTTACTACACTTTAAGATATTAATTAGTAAGGTGACTTAGTACCGAAACAACTGTTATATGAGAGTGCGTATAGATTACTCAAATATAACTTTTAAAAATTATAAGCCAGTGCTTGATATATATCCCACCATAACATGATAAATGATGTAGCGGAAGATAATAAAGCATAATTTCGTAATGTTCCAATTAAATTATGACCCAAATGAATCTAAATTAATCCAGACTTAATCTGTACATGAACAAGTAACAAGTAACAGTGGTAGAGCCACGCGGCAGCTTTTGCTGTCGCACGGATGGGCCGGCTCGAACCGGGGTGGTACCACGAAAGTAGAGGTTCACCTCTGCGTTTCGCTTGGTGAGTGCAGGTGGCCGGAGGCCTTTTTTACTGGAAATGAGGCATACCATCATAGTCCTCACGGGTTACAACGCATCTACATTTTGAATTGTAATAGAGGATAGATGTAGATGTCTATGGGCCGCAGCAACCACTTACCATCAGGTGGACTGTGTGCTCGTTTGTCACCCTTATTCTATAAAAAAAAGTAGATTAAGGTATTCCACAATGTCAGAATTTGCTCTTGCCAATATTGCCATAGACAGCTGGAGGATTTACAGAGTAATAGCAGTGGCGCAAACATTTGCGTTGCTATCTGTGATAGTTATAAAAAATAGATTATTTACTTCAGCTCTAATCTCACTCAACTGCTTCAACCTGAGCAGCTTTGCTTTGCGTCTTTTTTTATGAATATTATATTTTCACATTTGATAAATTATGTTTTTTAAATTCGTTTATATCTACAATGGTTTATTTATTACTTCAAATTCGATTTTAATAAAATGTTCAGTACAAGTACACACATACACTAAAATATCTAGAATTTGTTTTGGTTGATATAAATAATAAACAATTCCACTTCAGTTACTCATGTGAAGACAGCAATAACCACAGATAATATAGCTTTTATTTATTTTAAGGATTTTTTTAATTGAAAAGATGAATGAAAGGAATTAAAACGAAAACAGATTGCGGCTTAAATACGATCCCTCATAAATACATTAAAGGATGCATGGCTTAAGAGGGTCGTTAGAAACGAATGCCCTTTGCCCGACAGAAGGGATACGTACTCAAGGCACCGATTAAACACAGACAAAATCTTAATAAATTTCGAAAGCTCAGACATGCTCTAAAGAATCTTTTCTCTTTTTAATTTTATTCCATTAGGATCTTACCATCAATCTAAATTACACGAAGCAGTAATATAAAACGAATGGATCGACGAATGCCTTTCTTTTTCCCTTTTTACAGCCTTAATCCCCTTCTAATATATTATAGGCTTTTTTGTCATGATGTATTAAGTAAAATAAAAAAAAAGATTAAATTTTTTTAAATATTTTTAACAACCATAATTCATATTAGGTTTATAACAACCACAGTCTTAAAATAATATGTAGTTAACAATTTCAGTTGCTAGCAGGGCTCGGAAACCGGTTCAAATTCTAAACCGGTTTTGGGGTCAATGACCGAAACCGGTTTAAGCGGAATACCGGTTTTTCACAAATTTGGGTTTAGGTGGTAAGAATTAACCGGTTAAATCCAAGTTTTGTAATGTCCCCCCTCTCCCTTACCCCGCTTGTATCCTGTTTTATACGGCTGCGCTCTGTTAGTAAAAAATCGACGTGAACTATGGTTTTGCTTGTTTTTAAACAGAATGTAACGTTCACTGAGTGGGTGCAAAGTGTTCTACGCGAGTGTTCATGCGTTTTTAGAATAAATATTACTTTAATTGATTAATGACGAGCGAAATAATAATGCAGTGTCAAGGTGAGCTACTTATTAATTTATTATAGAATATTATTTTGTAAATATTTATATTAAATATATTCCAATTTTTTTCCAAGTCAAATGCTGTGAAATATACCAGAAAACAAACACTATTACGTCTTTTTTTAAACTGTTATTATTCAATTTTATTAGTTAACTATATATACATATTTATTTTCAGACCAAGATTCGATTCTGGAAAAACTTAACGGTTATCTCTCTTCTGTTTTCAGAGTATGAATCTGGTATTCTTGATATAGGAGATATGAAAGTCATGATCAAAAGAATCATTATAAAGAATAAGCTGTATTGAAATAAAATAAACTTCATTTAATTATATGGTTTTTTTCTCGTTGGTATAATAATTGTAGATATAAAGTAAATGGCCACTGTTAATATATTTTTCCATTAACAAGTGGGATGCGGGAAGTAAAGACTGTGCAAGAACCTCCGAAGGAGGCGGAGTTATAGCCGAAATAAGAATTTTTTATTTTTTGGTTTTTTGTCATTTTGATCCCCTAGGAGGAACTATAGAGAACTTTTAGCCCCTATTCAACCATGACCCCCATGACATCCTCTATATTATAGGCTATTCAAACTGACTATGCTTAAAGTTCGAGCCAGCCCCCAATTTTTTGGTTTTTTGCCTATTTTGACCCCTAGGAGTGTAATGAGAACTTTTTACCCCTATTCAACCATGACCTCCATGACATACCCTTTGGATACGGAACCCTAAAATCAGTTAATTCCGTAGAAAATAAAATCTTGTTTAGTCACGTCGCATGAATGTGTGAACAGATCATATCAGTAATTAGTTATTACTGCTAAACTGCAGGCAAATATTGTATTACATAATTTGCGAAGGCAAATATTGTGTTAAATACTCGATTCGAGAGTGACTTTAAATAAAGCATGGCTTAGAATTTGCTTTGCTTTTAATTTACCGAAAATGTTTACAACCGTATCACGTAAATATATACTTCAAGTATGAGAAAATGATTTATTTAAATGCATTGAAACCTTATAGGGTATGATTATAAAGTACATATTTCAAGGATATTCGTTACTTTATCGAAAGAAAATGTTTCCATCAGGTTACAGATGATGTTAGATGTTCATCTATTAAATTTAGTGTAAACTGTAAAATTACCACTAGATGGATTTACCTCAAACAGTAAGGATAGTTCGTCTAAACGCCGATTTTTAAAAAAAATGCCTCAATTTACGCGTTATTTGACATTAAAGCAATTAAAGTGTTTTTAAAATAGTCAAAACAATATATTTCATCATTTGTAACTATAAGTATTACCTACCTTAGCACGTATAGTTCCATTAGTTTGGATCAATCAAAGTTAACAACTATTAAAGTATGCCGGTTTCCCAACATTCACCTTACACAAAAATAACTTAGGCGATTGTCAACATAAACAACAAAAGTTTCACGATATGCTTAATGTAAATGTAGAAATATGACACGACAAACACTTTTAATTTATATATATAAAAATTTCGATAAATGAAACCCCGACTGTCTCATGGTTTAGTTGTCATAAGCGCGACTGTCGTTTATGATGTGGTCCCGGGTTTGAATTCCGGGTCGTGACAAAGTACCTTTATTGGATTATATTGGGTACTAGCTGTTCTACGCGACTTCACCCGCGTGTAATTTAGGGTTTTAATTATATTTCTCAGAACCCTAATTCTTTTTCTGAAATATAAGTTAGCCTAAGTTACTCCTTAGGGCATCAGCTATCTGCCAGTGAAAGTCCCGTCGAAATCTAAGGAAGGTAAGGAAAAGGTAGAGCTAAGCGGCTGCTTTTGCTGTCGCACGGATGGGCCAGCTCGAACCGGGGTGGTACCACGACCTCACAAAAAACCGGCGTGAAGTAGAGGTTTACCTCTGCGTTCCGCTTGGTGAGTGCAGGTCGCCGGAGGCCCAATTCCCCCCCCCTCCCCCCTAATCAACATGGTAGTGGAATTGAACAGAAAACTACCCCAGGAGGGTATCAGCACCCTTGGAGAATCCCTCGCTGAGCATCCACGATCAAACCACTCCACTACTGGGCGTGGGTGCTCAGGCTGCCCCGCGTATTCGGGGGGGGGGGCAAAATTCCGCTCGCGACTAATACTGCTCGGGGCAAGCTGAGCAATAAGACCAAGGCGACCCCTTTCACGCTATCCGTGAATTTTTGCAATATCAGGGGACTTCATTCCAACCTTAACGCTGTCCATTACCATCTAGAGACGGCGAAGCCGGCCTTGCTCTTTTTAACCGAGGCTCAGGTCTCCTCTCCGGCTGATACTTCATATCTCTCTTACCCGGGGTACAAATTTGAACACTCCTTTGTGCCCCGGGCTGGAGTTTGCGTATACGTCAGGGAGGGCATCTGTTTTCGACGCCTCGGCAGTCTTGAAGGTACGGACCTGTCCATCCTATGGCTGCGCGTAGACAGCGACGACCATCCCCGCGTCTACGGGTGCCTCTATAGGTCCCATAGCGGTAATGCCGACACAGACCGACTCATCGACCACGTCCAAATGGCTGCAGACTCCGTGCTACAACAGGTCCCATCCGCATATCGTGATACTCGGTGATTTTAACGCCCACCACGCTGAATGGCTTGGTTCTCGTTTAACCGATCATGCGGGTAGATCTGTCTATGACTTTGCTTTGGCATATGGTCTAACACAACTGGTTACTTCGCCTACGCGGATCCCAGATGTGGAGGATCATGTACCTTCCCTGTTGGACCTTCTGCTGATCTCTCATCCGGACGGATATCAGGTCTCCGTCGATGCCCCACTGGGCTCTTCGGACCATTGTCTGATCCGGAGTACGGTGCCACTCACGCTCCCATCGCAGTTGCGATCTGCAGCTTGCCGCCGTGTTTGGCACTATAGGTCGGCCGATTGGGACGGGATGCGGTCTTTTTTTGCATCCTACCCTTGGGGGCGGGTTTGCTTCTCACCGGAAGATCCCAGCGTTGTTGCCGATTCTGTTGCTGATGTGGTACTTCAGGGTATGGAACTTTTTATTCCATCCTCTGTGGTGCCAATCGGAGGCAGATCCCAGCCATGGTTTGGTCGCTCCTGTAAACTAGCATCACGCTATAAGCAGGAGTGCTACCAGGCACATTATATTTCAACAGTGGTAGAGCCACGCGGCAGCTTTTGCTGTCGCACGGATGGGCCGGCTCGAACCGGGGTGGTACCACGACCTCACAGAATACCAGCGTGAAGTAGAGGTTTACCTCTGCGTTTCGCTTGGTGAGTGCAGGTGGCCGGAGGCTCTTTTTACTGGAAATGAGGCATTCCATCTTAGTCCTCACGGGTGACAACGCATCCACATTTTGATTTATTTAGAGGATAGATGTAGATGTCTATGGGCCGCAGCAACCACTTACCATCAGGTGGACTGTGTGCTCGTTTGTCACCCTTATCCTATAAAAAAAAAAGGCCTGGGCTGACGCATCAACGTCCCGGGATGTAAACACCAGCGCTCTTAAAAAGAAGTACAATTCCGCCTCCAGGTCCTTCAAAAGTGTCATTGCCAAGGCAAAGTCAGAGCACATCGGCAGAATTGGCGAGAAACTAGTTCGCCTCCCTTCGGGAACACGTGCATTCTGGTCTCTCGCCAAGGCTGTCCAAGGGAACTTCTGTCAGCCATCTCTGCCATCTCTGCACAGGGTGGACGACTCACTGGCCCATGACGCAAAGGAGAAAGCCGATCTGCTAGGCTCTCTTTTTGCTTCCAACTCGACTCTAGATGACGGGGAAAACACACCGCCGAACATCCCGCGGTGTGAGTGCTCCATGCGGGAAGTGCTGTTTACACAGCGCTTGGTGCATAAAGCACTCTTCTCCCTGTACGTCATCAAGTCGAGTGGGCCTGATGGAGTCCCACCTATTATGCTGAAGACGTGTGCTCCGGAGTTGGCACCGGTTTAAACGCGTCTATTTCGGTACTCCTACTCCCTAGGCGTAGCCCCGGACTCATGGAAGACAGCTTTGGTGCACCCGATCCCTAAAAAAGGCGACCGCTCAGATCCGTCCAACTACAGGCCTATCGCCATCACCTCCTTGTTCTCCAAAGTAATGGAAACGATTATTAACAGCCAGCTCATGCGGTACCTTGAGGATCACCAGCTGATTAGTGACCGCCAGTACGGTTTCCGTCGAGGTCGCTCAGCTGGTGATCTTCTGGTCTACCTGACCCATAGATGGGCGGAGGCAGTGGAGTCCAAGGGGGAGGCGTTGGCCGTTAGTTTGGACATAGCGAAGGCTTTCGATCGGGTTTGGCATAAAGCGCTTCTTTCGAAGCTGCCTTCCTATGGGCTTCCCGAGAAATTGTGCAATTGGATCACCATCTTTCTTGCAGATCGGAGCATCAAGGTCGTAGTAGACGGTGCATGCTCCGATTACAAGCCCATTAACGCTGGTGTTCCACATGTCTGCGTGCTATCACCAACGCTGTTTCTTCTGCATATCAATGATATGTTGCAAACCAGTAACATTCATTGCTATGCAGACGACAGCACTGGTGATGCTTAATACACCGGCCGTGCCAATATTTCTCGGGAAAACGTCGCCGAGTACCGGAACAAACTTGTGCCTGAAGTCGAGACTTTGTTGAACAAAGTCTCAGACTGGGGGCGACTAAATCTAGTCCAGTTCAATCCCCAGAAGACACAAGTTTGCGCGTTTACCGCTAAAAAGATTCCCTTTGTCGTATCTCCTCAGTTTCAAGGCACTCCCCTTGTTGCCTCAGCCAGTATCGGAATCCTCGGTGTCGACATATCGAGTGACGTGCAGTTTCGTGGTCACTTGGAAGAGAAGGGCAAATTGGCCTCTACAAAGCTTGGCGTGCTCAGCAGAGCGGGACAGTATTTCAGGCGGGCACACCGCTTACAACTTTACAAGGCGCAGGTTCGGCCTCACATGGAATACTGTTCCCATCTATGGGCAGGGGCCCCCCAGTGCCAGCTCTTTCCACTTGACCGCATCCAGCGCAGAGCGGTTCGAATCATCGACGACCGAGTTCTTTCCGATCGGCTTGACTCACTGGCACTGCGTAGAGAGGTTGCATCTCTTTGCGTATTTTATCGCATCTACCACGGGGAGTGCTCTGAGGAATTGTTCGGACTAATTCCAGCCGCTCAATTTCACCATCGCACATCGCGACAGACCTTGCGATACCATCCATATCATCTAGATGATTGGCGGTCCACCACTGTGCGATTCAGAAGAAGTTTTCTCCCTCGCACAACTTCCTTGTGGAATCGATACCACTAGCGATTTTTCCGGACCGATACGACTTAGGGACCTTCAAGAAAAGAGCCTACTCCTTTTTAAAAGGCCGGCAACGCATCTGCGATTCCCCTGGTGTTGCAGTTGTTCATGGGCGGCGGTAGTCACTTACTATCAGGTGAGCCGCGTGCTCGTTTGCCCCTCTATTATTAAAAAAAATCCGTCCAGCCGTTTCGGAGATTAGCCGGAACAAACTGACAGACGGACAGACCGACAGACAGACAGACTAAAATTTTTAAAATTGTGTTTTTGTTATAAGTACCATATATACATTAATATGAATTTATTAACAAGCTGTTATTTTAACATTACAAACAGACACCTCAATTTTAATTATTTGTATAGATATAGATAAAGAGTGTTATTCTCTGTTAAATAGAGAATACCACTTGCCTTGATAGTCGTACACACAGCCCTCCATCAAACACTTAGATTATTGGGTTTCCTGGTCGTACGCAAACATGGAATAAATTCTATTTACTTTTTTCTCCCCATTATAAATAGCAACAAATACATATATAATACACCAAAATACAAAAATAGTCTTTTCTTTTTTGCGAAAACTAAAATAATTTCACGTTTTTCGTAAAAGCCAAACTCCCAGTAGGCACCCTGATCGCGATTGAAAGAAAAAGAACGTGTCGCATAGGCAGATAGTTGACGAAAAGTAGCTCGCACACGGTGATGCGGCATAAACACGTCACAAAGTGAATCTACCTGTCCCACTCAGTCTTTACGTTTTACGGAATTAACCGGTTAATTTTGGTGTCAAAACCGGTTCGTAACCGGTAACCTTTATCGCTGAGGTTTCATAAAAACCGGTTAATTTTTTAACCGGTAATTGAAGGAGCGATAAATTTACCGGTAATTAACCGAAATTAACCGCTCTTTTTAAAACGGTTTCGAGCCCTGGTTGCTAGATGGTTAATCACTTTGAAATACATTTCTATGCTGCTGTTGTTATTTCAGTACTTACTTGATTGCTTTTGCTCTCATTCCAGGAATAGCCTGCCAGCATATCTATCTCCATATCTTAGATCATTTATGATTTAAGTTCCAAATTACAAAATATTAGAGACACTGCCAGCTTTTGGACATAAAAATATGGTCCGGCTGCTCCTTTTGGAGTCTGTAAAGTCAATAGGTCAAAGTAAACGTCAAAGTTTTGGAATTTCAGCGAATTTTAAATGTTAAAGAGATGTGACAAACAATCACACAGTCCACCTGATGGTAAGTAGATACTGTGGCAAAGCACAAAGTGCAGATGCTTTGTCACCCCTGAGGACTAAGACGAAATGCCTCGTTTCCAGTAAAAAGGGTCTCCGGTTCTCTACACTCACCATACGAAACACAGCAGGATTAAGCTGCTATTTTACGCTGGTATTCTGTAAGAGCTTGGTCCTACCTCAGTATTGCCGACCCATTAGTGCTACAACCATAACATAGCTGCAGCATGACTCTACCACGTAAAAACTTATGTAGTGTAAGTAAGGCGACAGAGGACAACAGACTAGGAAATAAGCCGCAGCGTCTTCCTAATAACAATTAGAAATTAAATAATTGTTAACCTCTACAAGTAAGCTGAAAATGCTTATTTGAAAAGTGTTTCTTATACTTCAGGGTTGGTCCTATATAGATTTCTCTCGTTTTATAATTTACCCCCAGTACGGGAAAATAGGGGATGGAGTTGTAATACACCTGTTATATTTAGACGTATTTAAACATTAAGATTTTAATATTTCGCAGTCCACTGAAAATGGTAAAAAAGTTAAATATTAATAAAAAATAAAAGTCTACACCTATGTCTACGTTTAGCAGTGGAGCAGTGAAGGGCTGTAATAACGATGATGATGATAAACGAAATAGACACATATCAATATTTTAACCCTTATAGATTTTTTTTTATAGAATAAGGGTGACAAACGAGCACACAGTCCACCTGATGGTAAGTGGTTGCTGCGGCCCATAGACATCTCTATCTATCCTCTATTACAAATCAAAATGTAGATGCGTTGTCACCCGTGAGGACTAAGATGGAATGCCTCATTTCCAGTAAAAAGGGCCTCCACCTTTATAGATTTGGTAATTTTACATACACTACTGTATTATTTCAGTTTTCTAAGTGGTAAAATATCGTCATTTTTAAGAAGATTTTTTCGAAGTTAAGAAAACACAAACGAACCGTTATTTACATTGTGATGGTGACTTAAGCGAATCTATCACACCGCGCATGTTGTAAGAGGCGATAATAATAAATACCAGAAAGATCTAACAGCCTAATATAGATGGCGGTATAACCATCTCATTTACGCCAGACATTTTTATTTTTTGGCCCATCACACTAACTAAGCAAAAAATTTTATTTTCTATACGACTCCATAAGTGGTCCATAAGACCAGTTGTGCTAATGATAGCGCAGACACTAAAAAGTACTTAACATAAAACAACTTTGAAAAATATTCGAAAATTAATCGAGCTTCTTGATATTTTTCCGTGTTAAATTCAATGACATGAAGAATTAATTTTTATTATTAATATTATAACGTGTGAAACTACGGACTTAAATAACAGGTGCTGAGTATGCTTTTCAAATATTTTCTGTTCAAACGCGCAAACCGCCTATATATGACACGGCTCTTACTTGCAAAATGCTCACTGTTATATTTATTTTCATAGTTCACTGCCACTGCTTAATCTGGTTATTTTACTTAGATTCTAGTTTAAACTTTACAATATAAAAAGAGGAATTACCATTCTTTGAACTTTATATTTTTACGATTATATAAAAGAAAAAAAGGATTTAGGTAAAAATTAAGCGTTTTATAATGTTGTGCTTACACTGTGACATATGCCTGGATAAAATTTTTAAAAAGGTCAGAATTTATAGAAACGCATAGTCGGATAAAACTATATACAATAAAATTTTGCTCATAATATGTAGTGTTGAGTATGTTAGTGATCAGATAACATTTCAACATTAATTTGTGTATCTTCAGATCCCCTTCGTTATTTAGCTAGATGCACCATATGAAGGTGAGATTTGCTTTTCCGTTTTCCACGCACCCGTGTCTGTAACTGTTTTAAGTAGTCAGTTATCGAGGTATACACTATCATCATTATCACCATTACACCCTACCAAAAGTTCTCTGCTGAATATAGGCCATCCCATAGATTGCCTCTTAGGGGAATATTTAGCTATAAGCGGGTTCTCAACCGCAGTTTTTTAATTTTCTAGATGTTACAAGAAAGATACTGCTACCCATCTTCTGGTTTGTTTCTCTCTGTCACCACTTACGACACTATCGGGAAGAAATAAGGAAGTGGATAAACTTACACCGTCACTGCACGAGTATATGAACTCAAAATTCACAATAACTGCACCATACTAGCACCACTCAAAACTCTTTCCGACTTTTATATCCATATTCATCAAGCTTAGTCACCCGAGAGCGTGTTATTTCAAAACGTATGAATTTATTATTTATTAATTTAAAGCTTTAAAAATGTTTATCTAATACTTTTTAACTGCATTACCAGACTTATATGAATAAGTCGTCAAGTAGTGCCCAATTTATGCACGAGTGTGATTTTTTTACGAGTCCCAGTAATAGCCAGAGAACGCTCGCTCTTGTCATCACAATTAAATTTTTACGTCACTACTCGTCGCGTATAAATCCTCAAGAACTAGCAAAATAAACTGGATTTTTGTACAATGAATACAAAAACGTCGAATTAGAAGGCACACTGCTTGTATATAAATACGTCTTAATTTTAAATATGTTATAGTTTAATCATTTTGCAAACTATTGTAATTTATAATGAAGTTACAAAACAATTAGGAAACAAGTACCCTTAAAAGGTGAGCGTGAATGAAAAATGTAATGAGAAAGAGAATAAGGGCTATGTAGGAGTAATCCAAAACAATTTTTTTTCGTTTGAAACTTCCGCGCTCGCCCCTATTTTAATCTTGCACCCTATGCTCCTGCCTAGTTTGCCTTAAGGATAATCCACCACTGCACGCTTGGTTACAAGATTAGTGATCACATTACTACATTTCTTGCTTTTTTGAGGCTACTTTCCGTCGCCGCCTTGGTTATTTTACATTGGGCATATTACACAAGATATTATACAAGATTCGCCATCTATTGGAGTCTATGATATCTACAATGGTAGAGGCTGACAAAATAACACTTTTTTGTACAAATTGGTGAAATCCTATTAATCCCTGTTTTATTTTCGACTAAAAGTTGGGGGAAACTGGATCCGTTATGCATTTGCTTATTCCCACCGCCACAACTCGTTTCGCAATATCACAGGTCATAACGTAGTCGCACGAATTTAAATTCTCGAGGAACGGCTATAACAATGTTCTTGAATTTAATTTAATTGTAGCAGGAACGTATATTAAATCTTAAAAACTTAAAATTGTTCAATTTCTTTAGGTACCTACGGGATACGATCTTTTAAATATGTTTTTTATAGGATAGGGTGACAAACGAGCACGCAGTTCACCTGATGGTAAATGGTTGCTGTGACCCATATACATCCACATATGTCTTCAATAAAGAATCAAAATGCAGATGCGTTGTCACCCGTGAGGACTAAGTTGAAATGCCTCTTTTCCAGTAAAACTGGTCTCCGGTTCTCTCATGTGTATATAAGATAACTATAAATGTATTTGCCATTTTTTCATTCCACACAGCCTATCAAAATCTACTGCTAAACATAGGCCTCCCAAATAATTTCACTCATAGGGTCGGTATTATTCATAGTTGCCACGAACGGCAGGCGGGTTTTCAATCAAAGAGAATATAACCACTACGTTTAAGAGGCGGGACTTCCTAGGAAAAAGTAAATGTATGACATTGCGCCAAGCTACTCTACCAACATCAAGACATGATATTTAATTTTTGACAACATAGGCGATTTATTGTGGTTTCACCACGAATGGGTCGGCTCGACAGTTGTCACGCCACGCTCTCACAGAATACCAGTGTAAGACCACCATTACTTCACCATAACTTTGATCTCAATCAACTTAATTTGCATTTCTCGTCTTCATCTTGCATTAACGATAAAGCAAAACAAAATACTTTGGATTCTCTTTCAAAAGCTCCCGCTCCGGACACCTCTGATTTTAATTTTAGTTAATTTAACAGTTGTGATGTTAAGAGAGCCATAATGTCCATCCACTCAAATTCAGTTGGTAGTGACTGCATTATTCGGAAAATGGTCATCACTGTCATTGATCTCCTTTCACCTGTGATCACTTCCATCCTAAATAATTCACTGAATTTTTCTTTTTTCCCTTCAGATTGGAAATATCTATATGTAGTTCCTCTTCCGAAAAAGTCGAATCCCTTTAGCGTTTCTGATTTTAGACCTATCTCTATCTTGCCTTTACTTTCCAAAGTTCTTGAACGTCTTGTGCACAATCAATTAAGTACCTATCTTTTAAAACATAATCTTTTAAATCCTTTGCAATCCGGTTTCCGTCCTGTCCATAGTACGACTACTGCGCTACCGCACTTTTACAAATCACTGATGATATTCGGTATGGTATGGAGAAACAAAAGCTTACCATTCTTACGTTACTTGATTTTAGTAATGGATTTAATACAGTAGATTTTGATATCTTGTTGGGCATCCTGCGTTTTCTCAACATATCTCCAACTGTAGTTGACTTGTTTCGAAGTTACTTGTTTGGTCGTCGACAGCGCATACAGTTGCAAGATGGTTTTTCCACCTGGACTACTACGGCGGCTGGCATACCACAAGGTGGCATATTGTCTCCTCTCCTGTTTGCAACTTTCATTAACTCTATAAGTCATAATTTGTCCTCTTCCTACCACTTGTATGCTGATGATCTCTAAATCTATACTCAATCGTCTCTTGAAGATCTGCCTAAATGAGTTGACACTATTAACGCTGATCTGACTTGTATTTCAAATTGGAACCATAATGTGGTTTAACGATTAATCCTAAGAAAACTCAGGCCATTATCATTTTTTTTTATAGGATAAGGGTGACAAACGAGCACACAGTCCACCTGATGGTAAGTGATTGCTGTGGCCCATAGACATCTACATCTATCCTCTATTACAAATCAAAATGTAGATGCGTTGTCACCCGTGAGGACTAAGATGGAATGCCTCATTTCCAGCAAAAAGGGCCTCCGGCCACCTGCACTCACCAAGCGAAACGCAGAGGTAAGCCTCTACTTCACGCTGGTTTCCTGTGAGGTCGTGGTACCACCCCGGTTCGAGCCGGCCCATCCGTGCGACAGCAAAAGCTGCCGCGTGGCTCTACCACTGTTTAAAATCAGCAGTTCTAGATAAATTAGAAAAATTGTCTGGTCTTCCCTACCTCCTACTCTACTAGACTGTACTCAAATCTCTTGCAATAACAAGGTTAAAAACCTGGGATTATATCTCGACTCTTGTATGTCTTGGACCTCAGAGGTTAATGAGGTTAGTAGAAAAATATTTGCTGCTTTAAGCTCTTTACGTAGATTACGTAATTTTCTTCCCACAGTAACTAAAGTTACGTTTGCCCAGTCTCTACTTTTGCCTATCCTTGACTTTGCTGACATTTGCTAACTTGACATTTCTCAGGAGCAGCTTAATAAGCTTGAGCGCATTCAAAATTTATGCATTAGATTCATATTTGGGCTTCGCAAATATGATCATATCTCTGAATTTCGCAAACACCTCAAATGGCTCCCGATCCGCCTTCGCAGGAATACTCACATTCTCTCCGCTTTGTATAGCATGCTGTGTAATCCTTCCACTCCTCATTATTCAAAAGACCGTTTCCAGTATCTTTCCCTTACCCATAATCGGTTCCTTCGATCATCTGTCAATCTATCTTTCTCTACTCCTTCGCGCCCTTCCTCCTTTTTTAAGAAAACCTTTTTGGAATTCCTTACCTCTCCAGATTTGTCGTGTTTAATCTGTTCATTCTTTCAAAAGTCTTGTTAAATCGTATTACTTACAACGATATTAGATAAATTACTTTTCCTTTTTCGTAATCTTTTCGTTTAATCTATTATATGATATCATACATAATCTTCACTTATCTTTATTTATATGTATTTTCATATTTTTATCTTTATTTTGTATGCCCCCCTCTATTTTTAACTATTGTTTGCATCAGTTCTCTACACTAAGGTTGTCTGGAAGAGATCACTTTCAGAGTGATAAGACTGCCTGTTGTACATATTCTACTTTAGATTTAACTGTACTCGTTTTTGTTTTGTTTTTGGTGTACAATAAAGAGTAAATAAATAAAATAAATAAATAAATAAAACAGTATCTTAATGCTGCTGTTTCGTATGGTGGGTGTAGAGAACTGGAGACACTTTTTACTGGAAGCGAGGATTTTCATCCCAGTCCTCAGGGGTGACCATCAGGTGGACTATGTGCTCGTTTGTTACCCTTAATCTATAAAAAAATATATATTAAACACGTGAAAAGTAAATTCCAAAATCAAACAATTAAAAAATTTACAGCTTTTGAAGTAAGCGCTTAGTCATAAAATGTATAGAATAATTAAAGACAATTTCAGAATGTATTAATATTTGAGAATGTTATTAATTTAAAAAGTAAAGATTCTATCGTGTGTCATGTTTTCGTGACGGTGTTTTTGTATTAAAAAAACTAGCGCCATCCACTAAAATCAATTTTGTAAATAAATCACCCGATGTAGTGGCGGGTAAGAATACCCACTACCCCATATCTTCCCGTGGGTGTCGTAAGAGACGACAGAGGGAAACTGAGGAAGAGGATGGGCAGCAACATCTTTATGATAACAGAAAAATAACAATAAAAAAAACTGCGGATGCCAACCCGCCCGCCAAACGTGGTAACTATGGCAATATACCCCCCCCCCCAATGAATAAAGTTACGAAGAGATGGCCCCCAGTCCCCGGCGGCCCCGCTTTTCTTAACTACGGTAGCGACCATGGTAACGGCGGGGCAGGGGTGCTAAGAATCTCCGGTGGAGCTTCAGTTGCCAACTTGAGGACTGACGAGAAGATCCTCTCACACGGTAATCCTCGAATCAGGCAATTTGTTCTAACACCAGGAGGGCGACCATCTTTTTTTTTATAGGATAGAGTGACAAACGAGCACACAGTCCACCTTATGGTAAGTAGTTGCTGTGGCCCATAGACATCTACATCTGTCCTCGCTTGCAAATCAAAATGCAGATGCGTTGTCACCCGTGAGGACTAAGATGGAATGCCTCTTTTCCAGTAAAAAGGGTCTCCGGTTCTCTACACTCACCACACGAAACACAGCAGTTTTAAGCTACTACTAAACGCTTGTATCCTGTGAGAGCGTGGTCCTTTCCCGGTCGAGCCGACTCATTCGTGCTACAACTATACTACTAATATAGCTGCAGTATGGCTCTACCACGTTACAAAATACATCTGTCCCAAGGAGTTGTTTTTTTTATCGACCACAAGTCTCTCGTTAACAATGTTGTAAAGATTGTGAGTGTATCGACGAGAGTTGCGTATCTTATAATCACCAAACGGTATTCGCTGAAGGTCATATGGGTTTACGCACCAACCTCGGCACATCCCGATGAGGAGGTGGAGAAAATACATGAGGATATCTCTAAAACCATGCATTCCTCCAAAACCTACTATACAGTGTTAATGGGAGACTTCAATGCAAAACTAGGCACAAGAGAGAACAATGACCTGAAGGTAGAAAAATTTGGAATAGGGCAACGGAACACAAAGGGCCAGCAGCTGGCCGACTTCATGGAAAAAGAGAGACTCTTTATGATGAACTCTTTCTTCCAGAAGCGGCCCCACAGGAAGTGGACCTGGAAGAGCCGCGATGGTTCGAAAAAAAATGAGATTAACTTCATTATGACGACCAGACGGCAACTGTTCAGTGATATCGCAGTGATCGCGGGAATCAAAACTGGTAGCGATCTCCGAATGCTTAGAGGCACACTGAACCTAAACGTTAAGTTGGAGAGGTCGCGTCTAATGAAGTCAACTCTCCGTCCCCCTCATTCTCTAGTCCAAAGTCTCAAAACCTTTCAAGTCGAATTACAAAACCGTTTTCAGTGCCTAGAAGATTGCAATGCAGTAGACGATATGAATGACAAGCGTGTGGAAACTGTCCATGCGGTCGGAGATAAGTTCTTAAAGACCCGCCGCATAAGAACACTAAAACTCTCCAATCACACTCTTAATCTCATGGCTGTTAGACGGTTAACGATTCAAGTGTAAGTCTTATCCGACACTATTCCGATGATATACCGGACGTTAGTCTGAGCGAGATTAGAATGACTCTACAGCACTTTGAAAACGACAAGGCCCCATGCTAGGATGGAATTACAGCGGAGCTTCTGAAAGCGGATGGAAAACCGCTACTTGAAGTCCTTCAGAATCTTTTTAATTCCATCCTCCATGGGGGCACTACTCCAGTGGCGTGGACAGAAGTGCGGTGGTCCTGTTCTTCAAGAAAAGCGACAATGCTCATTTGAAGAACTACTAGATTTCCCTTCTGAGCCGCGTCTAAGTACTGCTTTCAAGTCATTACGAATCGTCTCACATGCAGATTCGATCACTTCCAGCCTCCTGAAAAGCCGGTTTCCGGAAAATCTTTAGTACCATAGGCCACACACATACCTTTCGGCAAATTGTACAGAAGTCCGAGAATAACAATTTGCTACTATATCGGGCTTAGATGGACTATGAGAAAGCTTTTGGTTCCGTCGAAATTTGGGCGATGCTGCAGTCCCTTCAGCGGTGCCAAATTGACTGTCGGTATATCGAAGTGCTGAACTGTTTGTACAGTAGGGCTACAATGGCTATCCGATTATAGAATCAGAGTACGAAACCTATCAAAATGCAGAGAGGTGTAAGACAGTGACGTAATATCCCCGAAAGTCACCCCTGAATTGCAAGACGTTTTCAAGGTACTGAACTCGAAAGGATATGGTATTAAGGTCAATGGCGAGTACATCACTCACCTTCGATTTACCGACGATATAGTCCTTATGGCAGAATCGCTGGAGGACCTAAGCACTAAGCTCAATGACCTCAATAGTGCCTCCCAACGAATAGGTCTTAAGATGAACATGGACAAAACGAAGATGATGTCTATGTTACACTTATGCCGGTATTTGTTGGGAGCACTAAGCTCGAAGTTGGCGACTATGTTTACCTGGGACAAATAGTCCGAGTAGGTAAGTCCTACTTCGACCGAGAGGTCAATCGAAGGATTCAACTTGGCTGGGCAGCGTTTCGGAAATTACGCCACATCTTCTCGTCAGGTATACCTCAAAACTTGCAAACGAGACTGTAGAGCCAGTGTGTGTTGCCAGTGATGACCTATGGTACTGAGAGGTGGTCATTCACTGTTAGCCGTATAATGAAGCTCAAGGTTGCTTCGCGAGCTATAGAGAGGGCTACGCTCGGGGTTTCTCTGCGTTATAAACTTAGAAATGAGAATATCCGCAGTAGAACCAGAGTTACCGACATAGCCCAACGGATTAGTATCATGAAGTTGCAATGGGCCGGCCATATAGTTCGAGGAAGCGACAACCGATGGGAAAAAAATTCTAGATTGGCGGCCTCGTACCGGCAGACGAAGTGTAGGGCGTCCCCTCACTAGATGTAGTGACGACCTAATAAGACATGCAGGAAGTCGATGGATGCAGTTTACTCAGGACCGTGCTTTGTGGCGTTTCTTGGGGGAGGCCTATATTCAGGAGTGGACTTGTGATGGGCTGTAATGATTATGACGACGATGTTGATACCCTGGTGAGGTAAAAACCTAACTAAGTTATAATTTCGAATAAAGCCGCTTCCACTATAGAACTAAACTCGTATTGAACAATTAATCAGATCTTTATTTTTCTATAGATTCAAATCATGTGAAAGAAAAACTAAACTGCACGAAAGCAAATTAATTACTGAAACATCGAGACGGATTCATTGCTTTTCCATATTATTTCGAAAATGAAATAACAATCCACAAGTGGTAAAATTAAAAATTTAGTACAACTAACTTCAATATAAATAAAATGAGAACGTCATCGATGTAGTCAATGTCAATTAAATACGCTTTATTAAGGATAACTCAAAAGCTACTGGCCAGATCTTGATCAAATTTATATGGGAACACAAGTAAAGAAAACAATTCTGAGGTAACACACTTATAAAAATAGATTCAAATTGAGAACCTCCTCATTTATAAGTCTGTTAAAAGGACCTATGTTCTCCAGTAAAACATTTTAGGAATATTTTTTTTATTTTTTTACATTTTAAAAACCTTTAATAGAATATGAAAGTATCATATGAAACAACAAAACTTAAATACATCTTTGATGACAAAAGATAATTACAATTTAGGACGAAAAACTGCGCTGCAGGATGTAACCACAAAATGGACCGGACTATGTGTCAGCCATGGTAATCATGGCTCTGGTTTTCAGTCTTCGTCTCACCGCGAGCAGACTACAGTAGGTATGTATACTTGAAATTATATTTGGATAGGTAATCCTTATGACCGGACAAAATCACTAAGTTATTAACATAATATTATCGTAATTAAATTAAATCCATCCCTTTTTTGCAATTTAAATTACTATAACATATAAAGTTATTCATTGATTAATTTAAATCATATCTTAGTTTACTTTCCTGTGACCATCACTGTATGTAAGGCAATGTAAACAATATAAAAACTCATTAAGATATTTAATACATTTTAATTACTGATTTTTGTTTACATTGTCCCTTCTCCCAACAAGAATGACTAATGGACTATTAGGGCAAAAATTTCTCGTAAAATTTTTATTCAATAAAATATATACGTAAACGAAGTGTAACGAATAATGAAAGCGTCAACAATGTTAATGTCGTTTAGTTTACGTGCTAAATTATACGAATATAGTTTTTTCAGTGCGCAAGATAGTATACATAATATTGAGTATACTTTTATTGCTACAACCGTAAAAAATATGTGCTGTCATAACAATAGAGTGTAAAACGAATTCAACAACTATATTTATTGTTGGTTTATATGTTCTTGAGGATGCTTTTAAACTTCTTATTATATGGTAGGACTCCATTTCTTCCTAGGAATCCGTCTAGGTAGGTGTTACCTCTTACCTATGTCTGCCGTGAAGCTACAATGTCGGCACTACTGAGTTCCGGTCTGAAGCGTATAGCGTATAGCGTAGGTGTAGAGAGCCAGTATAACTACAGGCTATGAGACATTCCCCTTTCCTCAAAATAGACAACGCATAATTTGAAGCCTCCGTTGTTTGAAATCGACTTGCAGGCGTCCACTGACTGTAGTACCTGTAAGTTCTTTAAGTAAAAGTTATAAGGCTATTTTTAGGATAAAGTACTGTATGTTTTAGCATACTTTATTAACTTACGTAGGACACTCAATAAGTTTTCAGATACATAAAAAGTATTCTAGATACTATTAATATTTATTTTACATCTTTTCAAAATATTCTCCATCATGCTCTATACAAAGTTCCATTTGCGTAAACCAACTCCGAAAACACTTTTGTCAGTCTTGATCTGACAGGTCGGAAATTGCTTCTTCGTAGGCAGCCACGGCTTTTGTGGCGATTGAAAAAACTTGCCTTTTATTTTTTCTTTGACTCTTGGGAACAAAAAATCACAAGGACCTAAGGCAGGGCTGTAGGGGGGGTAACTTAGAGTTTCAATACCAGGTTCCTCAATAAATGCTTTTGTTCTAAGGGAGGTATGTGAAGAGGCGTTATCGTGATGCAGCATGATTCCCCGAAGCCCGGTCTTTGGTCTTCTCTCCCGCACATCTTGAAAAACTTTGGGTAATGCAACTGTAGTATACTATTCAGAGTTGACTGACCTACAATTTTCCAGCATTGATGTCGACAAATGTCCGCGAAAAAAACTAGCCACCATTTTTTTGCCGACGTTGCAAGGTCTTTGCAGTTTTGTCAGTAACTGCTCTTCTGAGTAGACCCATAAAGATGATTGCCTTTTATTTTCCGGATCATATTGTAACGATTTCTGAAACACGCATAGACGCCCTGTTTTCAAAACATAGACGTATTTCATGACACCAATCCACACGAGTATGTTTTCGCTTTCGGAGAGCAAACGAGGGATCCATCGACAACAAAGCTTCCTCACATCAAGATGTTGATGTGAGATGGTATTACTGCTCCCCGAACTAATGCTTACAATCTTTTCGATGTCTGTATATGTCATTCATGGGTCTTCTCGCACCAACACTTCAGTAGTCACGGTTCTTTGGTCATATTTAAGATTAATTTTACCTCTTTTGAATTCAGCAAACCACCTAAAATTGTTGCGAGTGATGAAGCTGAGTCCCTTAATGCTGATTGTAACCGTTGTAGACTTAATTGTTCAATTAAACTAAATTTAAAATCATATTATATCACAACGCGCAAATCTTCACGGTTAAGATCCATCGTTTTAAATGAAAAGCGCGGAAAGCGTTGCAGGAAAATTAAAAGAACTTTGTTTTCTTTTAGTATTAAGCAATTGGCTTACGGAGTTCTATTTTTAAATAAATTTGCTTTTTAGAAACATATAACACGGGTGCGTTCCATTTTTAAATTTCGAGCATCTCAAAACGTATTAAGTGACCTACGTATTTACAGACGGAGCTTCTCTATCTGCCAACTATCCTAAAGCCATATTTTTGGCTTAGGATATAAAATAAAAAGAATGTTCAGAGGAAGTATAGGTAAAGATACAAATTATAAATAAAAAGGCCCGCCTTCACTAACTAATAAATGGAAGTAACTTATTTCTTTTTGAAGTCTGTTGTTACTTTTTATTGAATGTTTAATTGTTTCTTGTTCTAGTTAGGCTAATTAAGAACAGAAGTGATCCAAGTCACTGAGTTGGGTCCCTTTTTCGGCTTAATACACCTCAATTTAACGTATGTAGGAGTGATCAAAGTGCTATCGACTTTTTTTTAACAAAATTTTGTTTTCGATATTTCTGTTCTTTCTTAAAGATTAAACAACAATATGTTAGAGTGATCTAAGTTACTTGATTGATTTTTGGATCATTTCACTGTTACTTTTGAATTGGTGCGGAAATGATTCATATTGATTGTTGTCACTTGGATCATTTTTTATTCAAGAAAAATTTCTGCAATTATAGTCCAAAATTATTTAACTCACTTAAATCACTATAAAATGTTTTATTACTTCAGAGGAATGTTTTTTATTTATAACAAATAATGTAATTATCTTTTATCGTTAATGCCACTTGGTACTTTGTAGTCAGTCTGGCATGGCAACCCTGTTGAAAATATACTCTATTGTTTGACTTTGTTTTGTTTAGTGATTAAAGAATATGTGAACTGAAAATGTCTTCTCAATCTAAAAGATTAGTTTCTATAGCAACAAATTACTAGTCTAATTGAAAATCTAGATTAAATTTTATGAACGATGATGACCTGATACCCATTCCTGAGTATGAATATATCCATAACATGACAATGCTTGTCTTTTCCAACCAACACATTAGAACAACCCGACGTTCTAATTTGTTGGTTATATTTTAGCCGGTTCAACAAATGTGTCTATCACTGAAGACTTGGAGCAATCTACTAATGCTACTGCAACTAAAACACCATGTTCAATGAATGTAGAATCTGGCACTAAAGATTTGGAACAATCCACTAATGCGACTGGAACTGAAGTACCCATGGACTACTTTTCTGCAAATCACGCGCTAGTAATAATTAGTTAAATTAAGGTTGAAGTAAAGATAAAATTGCATTTGTGCAATTGACATTAAAAGAACCATATAGATGCAATCACTTTATGTATGCGTGGCATTCCATCTTAGTGAGGCAATCCATCTTAGTCCTCACGGGTGACAACGCATCTGCATTTTGATTCGCAAACGAGGATAAATGTAGATGTCTATGGGCCACAGCAACCACTTACCATCAGGTGGACTGTGTGCTCTTTTCTCACCCTATCCTATAAAAAAAAATTAAAAATTAAAAATTTTGTTCAACTGACTTCAATATAAATAATTAAGTATAACTTACAAACTATTGGTCAGACTTTCATCATATTTCTATGGGACCACATAAGAAGCGCTAGCTTTCAAATATAAAAAAGAATCATCGAAATCGGTTCACCCAGTAAAAATTTTTGACATAACACACATAAAAAAAGAAAAAAAACATAAAATTACATAAAACTACTTTTTGAAGTAGGTAGAAAAGCATGACGATAAAAACGTATGTCTAGTGATTTCGAAAAAAACGTAATGTTGCAAACTTTCGCAGATACTAAAATGTTACTTACTTTCAATGCTATTTTTTTTGTAGTTTAACATAAGTGACTTTAAAAATCAAACGAATATTAAAAGATCGATGAATTTATAACTTATCTTTTAATATAGTAAAAACTGATTGCAAAGAACTATAAAGAATGTAATCATCGAAATCGTACACCAAATAAAATTTAATTAAAATGTTTATTTTTGCCGAAGTTTATCGTATTGGAAACAATGTCCTAGAACCAGAACACAACAAACAAAGCTTTTTGCAATAACCCATACAGAAACAAATTATGCCCAAGATCATTAGTCTCTCGAGCACACAGAGAATATAACGAAATAATTCACTCTGTAGACATATGTATTCTACAATAAACCAAAGTTTGTGCGAGAAGTTTTAAAAGTAACAAACACTCATACAAACACGCACATGCACACACACACACACACACAAACACACACACACACACACACACACACACACACACACGCACGCACACACACACACACACTTTCGCAAACACGCGCGCGCGCGCACACACACACACACGAACACACATGTGCGAGCACGCGCGGAAACATCTAAATTGTTATGCACTAAAATTTAACACATAGTCTGTTCGGTTCAAATTAAATGTTTCATAGGAAAAATTGTAAATCCTTATTGGCTATATGACATAGATACACATGATATAGATCTACATATATTATAAGAACTTTAATGAGTAGTTGATTTTGTTAAATAAATTTTAAAAAAAATATATTTATATGAACGTTCATTGTTCAAAATATTGTGTTCTGATATTGAAAGGATGTATTTAGCCTTTAGCTAATAAATTACATAATATACCAAATTTTGTAATTTTACAACGCATCTCTGGTACTAGCAACAATAACTACCAAAAACAATAAGAAAGTGTAACTGTGGTATACAAAGTCCCGACTAAAATTTAATGAGGGCATCCACGATATTTTCTGCCACCTAGGGGGTACCATTTAAAATTGAGGTGTAATATTTAATTGACTTCATAACGGAGAAGTTAATTTATTCGAAAAATGTAAAGTTCATTTCTGTACTATTAGTTATACGAGGGTGACACTGAAAGTTCTAAGAAAATCAAAAACTGAATAAACTGGCAAGTTATTATTTTATTAACCTTCAAAATAGTGTCCATTTACATCAATACATCGCTGCATCCGATCGAACCACCGAGAAAAGCATTTGCCCAGTCGTCCTTAGTGGTATCTTCGACGGCATTTTGAAACGCAGCCACTGCTTCCTCGGCGTCCATAAAACGTTTTGCTCAAAGTTTTTCTTTTATTTTCGGAAATAAATAAAAATCGCAAGGTGCAAGGTCGGGGCTATAGGGCGAGTGTACGACGAGGCGTTGTTGTGATGAAGGAGGATCCTATTGCGAGGTCGTTTCTCCCGAACTTTTTCCAAGACCAGTTGCAAACAATTGTTAGTGTACCCCTCTGCAGTTACTGTTTTTCGATACACTAAAACAATTGTTGCGTAATGACCTGTACTTCCGAAGAACGAGGCCACCATATTTTTTCCAACGCTTCAACCTCTCTTCACTTTAGTTGGCAACTCCACGGCAGGAAACACCCAGACAGCAGACTGTCTCTTAGTTGCAGGATCATAACAACAAATCTAGCTTTCGTCACCCGTAGGTAAGTATGTCGGACATAGCAATTGTCACCTCCATTAATAAATCTTTGACGAAAATTTCACGAAACCAATCAACACGACGGTGTTTTTGGGCCTCTGTCAAATTATGAGGTATCCACCTAGCACAAAGCTTCCTGACCGCTAAATGTTCATGGAGGATTTTGTACACTTGACTCATACCGATGCCTAAGCTTATCCAAATCTGCTGATAAGTCACTATTTCGTCAGTTGCTATCATACGCAGCACAACACTGATGTTATCTTCAGTCAGATTAGTGCGACCACATTTAAACTCATTAAACCAGTTGTAAACAGTGGCACGAGATTGGGTTTCACAGTGAAAGGTCAATTGAAGTCTATCATAAATTTCTTGTTGACTTTAATGACATCGAAAATCATAAAAAATCATTGTACGATAATTTTCTCGCGTTAAATTCATTCTGACATGACACAGACAATATTCAATTTGCCGCCAAATCGTGAACAAATGATAAATTAATAAAATACATACACAATAATATTAGAGAAGAGTTCCATTTTCAAAATTTTAACTTATTTTTTTATTATATCGTTTACAAGTGGCCAGTTCTAAAAACTTTCAGTGTCGCCCTCGTATTTTATGTTAATTAGATTAAAAATAAATAAACCAAACCACATATATTCATAAAAGAAAAATAATAAAAGAGTTAAATATGTCCAAAAACTTAAAGGGCAAACCACTGAGGCATTGTTTTGTGTATTAATATAATACTCTAGAAAGTTATATTTTTTTATTTAAAACTATGTTTTCAATTAAATAACATTGTTTTACAATAAAATGGAACCTGAAACACGTGCTGAGGGCACGTGAGTAGATAAACGGAACAGAGACAAAGCTTTTGGTTCGATTGTCAGAATAGGTGAAGACAAATTAAACAAAAAATTTGTTAAATAGTTTTATAATTCAGTATGATAGAATACTTAAAAATTACTTACTCTAATAATTTCCTTTTTATAATATTCATTTTAAAATAATTTATTGTTTATTTTAATAGTGTGGTAAATGGTACATATTTTTATTAAATATTTCTTTATTTTAAAGACAGACCGACTAGTAGTGAAAAATAAGAACTATGTAGGTATTAATGATAATTTTTCATTAAAAATGCTTTTTAAACGCGTATTCAAACTTTCATGATCATGTTACTATAGCTGTTGAGGAGTTCCCTCGTGAGAAGACAATCCTGTCTGCTCTGCAGCAGCAGTTTATGGTAAAGATCATATTTAGCAAACAAAACTAAATTTAAATTCAAAGTTTCGAGTCCATGCTACTAAAAGTTAAAGAGTTCCCTCGTAAAGAGACTATGCTGGCTGCAGCAGCAGTTCATGATAAAAATCGTGTTAAACTATCAAAATTAAGATAATATACAAAATTTCTACTAGTGCTATTACCTGTTGAAGAGTTCCCTAGTGAGGAGACAAAAACGACTAGCTGCAGCATCAGGTTATATCTATCATATTATTGTATAGTCATTTCATGTCAATCAGACAACGGGAAGTGGTCCAATTCTTACTTTCAATATGTTAATTTAACACATGAACCTGAACCATTTTAATGGAAAAGAGGCATTCTATCTTAGTCCTCACGGGTGACAACGCATCTGCATTTTGATTCTTTATTGAGGATAAATGTAGATGTCTATGGATCACAGCAATCACTTACCATCAGGTGGACTGTGTCCTCGTTTGTCACCCTATCCTATAAAAAAACCTACTACATACCAGCCCACCCACATAATTACAAATACTTTGTAAAAGCTTGTAATTACAATAAAAAATAAAAACACACCATGTTGTACCCTCCTCTTATTAAAGAAAGGATCATACAATAAAATAAAAGTACTTACTTGAAAAAGTAATAAATATAAAATCTATAATTGTACTCCTTGGGAAAGTTAAAATGTGATATATTTTTATTTTTTTCCTAGTATCTATTATTTATACACACAGTACATTAAACAACCATTTTTAATAATATCACGTTTTACATTAAAATATTCAAACTTGCATCTAACAAAACAAACAACGTGCGTCGGACTGACCGTGTGGGATTGTCCACTGACTGTTTCAGCGTAACCAATGTTTTCCAGTCTCGCCGTGGCCAGTGGTCACGCACACATGCTCCGCGCGGTTGTAGTAGTGCAACCGATTCGTGCGGTTGTATGAAGCTTTACCTCTGTTCCGTTTATCTACTCATGTGACCTCAGTGTCAACTAGCGACATCTGGTGAGCGGAAGATTATTAGCCTTCATTGATTGATTTCGTCTCAAGTTAAAATTTCTAGTATCGTGAAATCATTTAACAAAGTTTTAATAAATATGTAGTATACTGTAGTATGAACGAGTAAAACTTGTTTCAACAACATCTTGAATGGTCAGTTATAACTATTCATTCATTCATTTTGTAGGAGTGGTAGTAGATAACTAATAAACGATATAACTCTCCCACTCGTCCTAGCAGTATAAAGTAATGCGCAGACTTTAGGTATTCCACTGGTCTTAATCGTTGTCGTAATTCTTTCCGTCATGATAATTCTTTTAGTACAAGCAATGAAGGTGATGTTGCAGTGAGGCTGCCCTACTTACCCTCATTAGAGTATAATTACATACATATTGCTCTGAGATGAGCACAATTAATTCGCCTATTAATTGATAAAAATTAAATTATTAAATATTAGCAGAGTTCTTCTTCTAAAAGAAGCCATGAATTAAAAGAAAAAAAATTGCATTTGTTTGTCAACGTCTTTTATGATGAAAATATTTTGTGAAATTTATTCAAATTTGTTTCATAGGTTTTGATTATAATATTTATTATTGCTTTTTGCTTTCAGTTACTTTCGGTTCAGAAAATTTCAATTTCGTTTGTAGGCATCCCCTCGTAATTGTGTATGTAAAGATTTTTGTGACTGGTTACTCTGTATGAGACATTGACTATAAATTAATTCGTTATTTTGAAATTTTATGCACGATGTGTGATCAGAATCGAAATTAAGTGAAATATTATGCAAACGAAAAGCAAAAATTGATCTTATCACTCAGCAGGTTTCCTACAATTGAAGAAAAACTTATGACAATGTTGTGGTAAATCTTTAAGCATTTTGAATTTATTAATCATTATTTGTAGGGATTATTACTATATTGCCTCGAATTTTATCTGTTTCTGATCATGTATTTGGGCTGAGTTAAGTTTTCACTATGAGAATTTTGCTGATTTAAATTCACGTTAATGTTCTGTGAAGAATAACTCTCACGATAACATAAGAGTATGTTATATATAAATATTATGCGAGGAAATATGACCTGCAAAAGCAATAAACAACAATAATAATATATAGTGTATAAAAGAATTTATCTTCCACAAAAATAAATTTACATAACTGTACCTGTTTTAGGTTTTATTTTATCCCACATTTTTTTAAAGGACAGGGTGACAAACAAGCACACAGTCCACCTGATGGTAAGTGGTTGCTGTGGCCCATAGACATCTACATCTATCCTCGTTTGCGTATCAAAATGCAGATGCGTCGTCACCCGTGAGGACTGAGACGGAATGCCTCTTTTCCAGTAAAAAGGGTCTCCGGTTCTCTATACTCACTATACGAAACATAGCAGTGGTAAGCTGCTATTTTACGCTGGTATTCTGTGAGAGCGTGTTCCTTCCCCGGTCGAGCCTACCCATTAGTGCTACAACTATAATACTAATATAGCTGCAGCATGACTCTACCACGTACAAAAAACTTTACTTGACACTGAGGTCAAATAATAGATATCATCATCTGTCATCTATCTATCTATCATGATTATCCACTACAATAGAAGGTAAGTCATTAATATACACTACAAATATGAATGAGCCGAGAATCGAGGCCTGAGGGACACCCATTAGTAGAGGTGACCCGGAAGAACTTTTACCATTGATAATAACTTTCTGCATTCTATTATTTAGTATAGTATGTTTTAGTATATTTTCTGAATAACGACTTTATTTTTATCTGGGGCGCTTTGTCATTGCCTATACTTGCAGGACCTAAATACCACTTAATTCCTTGCTATTAATATTTATCGTATATCTAATAACTTCATTGCGTTAACATAATGATTTCTTATGTTCTTTCTCTTCTTTCATTGCGTTGCTAGCGAGACGTTTTGCTAGCAACGCAAATTTCAACAGTTCGTTGCATTGAAAATTTTAGAGCACCTAATTTTTAAACTTGGCACCTAATTAAGACCTAAAAAGCCCCTAATATTAAAATTTTTTCAAATGCAAATTCCCGACTTTGCGTTGCTAGCGATACACAACTATAATTTTGCGCATAGGCTTCTATCTGACAGGAAGCGGTGATGCATTCAAGCAGTCCGCGTTCGCGTTCTGCGTTCCAGCGTTCAGTTGCCCACGAATCCCGCTGTTGGACGGTCTACGCGGTGCCACTACAGTCACCGCGTTTTTGACTATAGTTCTTTATCGGAGACGAATTATTGATATTGTGGACATTAGCAGCATCAAAATGGAAAAGAAAACATTGGGTGTGCCCAGAAAATAAGAATAGAGAACAAGATGCAGAATTTCAGAGACTGTTTTGTAAATGGCTTACAAAATTTTTTATAATTCATTTTCGGTCCCCATTTCTCTCACTATTTCTAACCATGCTGCTGCCATTATTCCTCGGTTTTAAGAATCACCATTTTTCACATCATATAAAAATACCTTTCTCGTAGTAACATAATCAACTTTTTCGTCTCCATCATGTGGACACCGTTACAGCGGTGAACGCGCGAACGCGTGCGTTATGGTTGACCGACGTGGTCAGAATGCCTGCTCGCTGGGAATGTCTATGTAACATAATATTATAACACAACGAACGCAGAACGCGAACTCGGAACACTTGAACGCATAAACGCCTTATGTCTAATAGATCCCTAATACGAGCAGCTTAAAAAAATATAACTGATTATTTTCATAATGTATGTTACGTAGCCGATAACCACGCCGTATGTATATGGAAATGAAAATGAATTGAAAACCACCTCAAATATAAAATTATTTAGTTTTGGTGTTATTAAAAAAGTGAAGTAGAAGTAAATTTTTCTATACAATACTCGTAGTTTATCAAACGCTATTACACCCAACACCAATCTACATTTAAGAATACACACTACCGTACCATCTACTAATGATAGTTATTTCAACCGTAAATATGGCAATATTAGGAGACATATATTCTGCAATGGCTAAATTCTAACCAAGCGGTGATCCAACTCAATAACATTTACACAGAACGGACCCATATTTGTTAAGAACAAATGTAAGAAAACATACAATAGTTGTTATATAATCATCTGAGTGTTTTAATTTCTTTGTTATCGTACATTGAAGATATCTTCGCTTCGCTAAAAGCTACGCTACTTATGGAGTATCGCAAATGGGTTGAACCGAGAAGACACTAAAGCTCACGAGCACACTTCAAGGCTCCTTGTAGCATCATTGAGATGGGCTGTTGCCGCTCTTGACTATCCTTATGAGTGAGTCTCAAACTAATATTTTTTAATATTTGCAACTTTGAAAACGGTTGCTTAGTATAATTTTTTCATCTTAGTTGTGGTTCGTATTTTATTATTTTCAAATAAAGAAAACTACAAATGCGTTGTCATCTATGAGGGATAACATGCTAAGATATCTCACAGTCTAATTAGCTCCGCCATTAATGTCTATAATATAGTCTCCTAGGCACAAAAGTCCGTCTTGTTGCTAAAATAAAGAATTCCGTAAGAAAATCGAACTGCACCTCAGCAAAGTAAAAAGTGACCGTGAACATTGTCTTGTTAGACGATATAATCGAAGACTTACAAAGAAGTAATAAGAAAACTTGCATTAAAATAAAGAACATCCCTGAACTGCGCAAGAAATAACTGAATTAATAAATATGATTTTTTAAGGTAGGGCAAACGAGCATGCGGCTCACCTGATATTGCAGATGCGTTACCGGTCTTTTAGAAAGGTGTAAAAGGTGTGTCGTATCTCCTCAGTTTCAAGGCACTCCCCTAGTTGCCTCAGCCAGTATCGGAATCCTCGGCGTCGACATATCGAGTGACGTGCAGTTTCGTGGTCACTTGGAAGAGAAGGCCAAATTGGCCTCTAAAAAGCTTGGCGTGCTCAGCAGAGCGGGACAGTTTTTCATGCCGGCACACTGCCTGCAACTTTTCAAGGTGCAGGTTCGGCATGGAACACTGTTCCCATCTCTGGGCAGGGGCTCCCCAGTGCCAGCTCCTTCCACTTGACCGCATCCAGCGCAGAGCGGCTCAAATCGTCGACGACCGAGCCCTTTCCGTTCGGCACGATTCATTGGCACTGCGATGAGATGTTGCATCCCTTTGCATTTTCTTCCGCATCTACCATGGGGAGTGCTCTGAGGAATTGTTCGGATTAATCCCAGCCGCCAAATTTCACTAACGCACATCGCGGCAGAACTCCCGATACCATCCACACCATCTGGATGATTGGCGGTCCACCACTGTGCGATTTAGAAGATGTTTTCTTCCTCGCACGACTTCCTTGTGGAATCGATTACCATCAGCGATTTTTCCGGACCGATACGACTTAGGGACCTTCAAGAAAAGAGCGTCCTCTTTTTTAAAAGGCCGGCAACGCATCTGCAATTCCCTCCCTGGTGTTGCAGTTGTTCATGGGCGGCGGTAGTCACTTACCATCAGGTTAGCCGCATGCTCATTTGCCCCCTCTCCTTAAAAAAAAACTCTTTTCTTGAAGGTCCCTAAGTCGTATCGATCCAGAAAAATCACCGGTGGTAAACAATTTCACAGAGAAGTTATACGAGGAAAAAAACTCCTTGTAAAACGCACAGTCGTGGACCACCAAGCATGCAGATGGTAAGGATGGTATCGTAAATTTTGACGCGATATGCGTTCGTGAAATTTGGCGGCTGTAATTAATCCGAACAATTCCTTAGGGCATTCCCCGTGGTAAATTCGATAGAAAATACTAAGGGATGCAACATCCTTACGCATGTAATCGAGTATATCGTGCCGACCAAAAAGAACTCAGTGGTCGACGATTCGAACTGCTCTGCGCTGGATGCGGTAGAAGGAGCTGTTACTGAGGTGCCCCGGCCCAGTGATGAGAACAGTATTCCATGTGAGGCCGAACTTGGGCTTTGTTAAGTTGCAAGCGATGTGCCGGCCTGAAATACTTTCTCGCTCTGCTAAGCACGACAATCTTTTAAGAGGCCTATTTGGCCTTACCTTGCAAGTAATCACGAAACTGCACACTATTTGATATGTCGACGCCGAGGTTTCCGATGCTAACTGAGGTAGCAAGGGGAGTGCCTTGAAACTGAGGACATACGACAAAGGGGCTCTTTTTAGCGGTAAACGCGCAAACTTGTGTCTTCTAGAGACTTGAACTGGACTCGATTTAGTCGCCCCCAATCCGAGACTTCGTTCAGCAAAGACTCGACTTCAGACACAAGTTTGTCCCGGTACTCGGCGACGTTTTACCGAGAAATATTGGCACGGCCGGTATACAATGTATCACAATGAATAGTCTATGCATAGCAATGAACGTTACCAGTTTGCAATATATCACTGATATGTAGGAGAAACAGCGTTGGTCATAGCACGCAGCCTTGTGGAACACCAGCGTTGATAGTACTTACCACGCTGGCTTTTTAGCGCAAGCCTATTGGAATTAATTTTGTGTTTAACACATATTACGAAAAGCAGCTGTACACTTTTGAGTTTGTGTTACAAACAATGAAAATCAAATTCGACAAAAATACTATTAACATAATCCGCTTTAAATTAAAACATTCATAAGACAAACAATCGGTCGTGTCTTTTCTCCCAAATTGTTCTTCTTCCGTCGGTTTCAATTGATCTTTCTTCTCCGAAATTCACCTCTGTAGGTCCTTTTTAAATTACTAAGCAGCATCGTAAGGATTTTCTATAACGAACACGCAGAGCCATTCTTTGATAATGCATAGCTCTTCTGCTATTCTACACTATTATTTTGGGAGTTTTAATTTATTAATTTAATTAAGTTTTTAGTTTAATAAAAAGTCTGAAATATTCTAGAACATCGATCGCCGATTCTCTCGCGATGCACGGCGATTAAGGTAAATTATTTTTGCATTAGGATGCCCAGTATCCAGTAGTAGACTGTTAAAGCGGGCGAATGAGAAATAAAAAGTTATAATCAACCAAAATTTTATTGATTACTTATAAATAAAACAACATATTTTAAGCGAAACAATCGACTTTTTTGTACTTAATAAGCAATCACTTTGTAGGTTTAAATATTTAATTTGACTCCCTCCATACAGAATGTTTTATTCACGCAGCCTCTAAGCACATCTACGCGCTAACTAACAGAAACAAACTTTTTTATTCAAAATAGATTACATATATTATTATATTATACTTACTGAATGTCACTCTTTTGTTTAATTACTACTGGTTCGAAAAAAACCTCTGACTGGATTTACATTATATATACATAATATTACGAGACTAGTTATTTAATATCGTCATCACCATAATATTATTTATTTTAAAGGAATATGATTTATGTGATGACGGTGTAAAATAATCCATCGATCCATTTTGTCCGTTTGTGGGTGTCAGTTTGTGGGTGTCGTAAGAGGCGCCCGTGGGAAATGCCAAAAAGGTCTTGTCACTAAATCGTGTAAAAATAAAGTAACAGCCTATATACGTCCCACTGCCAGGCACTGGCCTCCTCTCATATTTGAGAGGGTTTTAGGGCAAAGAAATATCCGCCACGCTGCCCCATTGTCGAACGTGTTAGCGACCTTCACATGTCTTGGAAATGTTTTTTTTTTATTTTTCAAACATGCAGGTTTCCTCACGATGTTTTCCTTCACCGCCGAGCATGTGGTAAATCAGCATTTAAAATTGCAATTAACAATTTCAATGATGCCGGCGGGGTTACAAGCGTACTGTGAATTTCGTTTAAATCGAGAAATTAGCCAATGAGCTACCACGGCTTTTTGTAAAACTAAATTGTGTGATAAGAGAAAATTATGGTTTATAAGATGATTTTGTGCCCAGGATTAAGAAAAGAAATCTTTGGTGATTTGTTCATGTAGAAATAATGAATGAGGAAAGAGTGACAAAGCAAATGTAAACTGCAGGAGTCAATGGCAGAATTGGCAAGGGACGCCCTAGATGGAAGTTTATTGACTGAATTGGCGATAGGTATATTGAAGATGGGCCAAATTAAGAGTACCTACATATATGAATGTAAAGGAGGAGAGATAGGATGTCAGGATCGTGTCAAATTGGAGTATGTAGTCTCTGCCTACCCCTTTGGGTGACAGACTGAGTGTTTATGTATGCTTGTTATATATATCTTATGAATTCCGACAAATGTCGGGAAAACCATCCCGTTTACCTCAGCCTTAAAATAGCCAAACCGGGGACAGGGAGTATGAGAAGCATCAAAGGTGCGAGACGTCTGTAACTGAAATATTCAGTCCGGCTGCCAAGCATGGTGATTAAGGCACATCCTCCCTGCGACGTCACGAACTTAAGTCTAGAAATGGACTATATGGACTGATGAAGAAGAAGAATACGTCTACACAAAATCACTTATAAGATTTCAGGGTAAAGAGTAAAATCAGGGTAAAAAGTAAAGATATATTGAAAATCAATAAACTTATTGTTCATAACAGTAGCGGACTGAGTTATATCGCCTCTTAAGGTCCCATTGCTTGCGGGATTTCAAGAGGACTCTAGTCTAGAGCTAGAGAAATTTAAGTGTCATTAGAAGCCCTTGAAATACATTTACGTTCTAAAATTGCCGGACGCCTAACGAAGTAGTATAGGTTTGGAAGTGAATTTAGGTATGCTGTAAATCCACAATAAAAAAAAAACTCAAATCATGTTGTTATTATGATGATGTCTTCCTGGATGATTTCAGCCACGGTGGTCAACTACGATTACTGGCGAAAACTTGTTTTATATCAAATTTAAGTGACACACGAACTAACAATCCACTTTATGGTAAGGTGCTCCTGCAGCCCATGGAAACCGGCAACCAACAACGAAAGCTACAGACCCATCTGTCTGTGTCTGTGTGTAAGATAGAACGCCTCTCAGCCTGTAATTATACGGGCTCTTCTCCCTTCAGACCGAAACGTAGTAGTGCGCGCGCTGCTGTTTGGCGGCTAAAATAGGTAAGTAGGTGAACATACCCCGACGGACTTCTAGACTCTTCCACCTGGCTGTCAATCATGCTAAATAAAAATAAAAATAAAATAAAACTTTAATATTTTCTCCCACAAATTAAATAATAATTATTAAATAGTATAAGTAATAAAATAGTAATTATACATTGCATATTTTATCTTTTAAAAACATATATATTTTTTATAAACAAAACAAAGAGTACATAAATTTGTGGGAGACGGGAGTCCAAACTAGGATACCCTGTGCTATGGATCTCCCGGCTCCCCATTTAGAATGATCAACTAGATTTTTTCTTTTTTTTAATTATATATATCAGAAACTTTTTTTCCGTTTGCGAGACAGCATACGCGTAAACGGTTAATCTTATTATGTGTGTGTGTGTGTGTGTGTGTGTGTACGCGTATGTGTATGTGTGTGTTAACTCGTATGTGGTATGTTCAAATGCGATTTGCAGTAATTGTTCTGTTTTTTCATAATCAAGTTTAAGCAGCCAATCTGAAATTTTCTTTTTACATTCAAATTTTGTTAGGTTAATGATACGGTGTAATTTGTTTGCTTTGTTATATAATCTAATACCTTTAAAACTGAAAAACTTTTGAGCAAAACATGTTTTCACCGGAATAATTTCACAAACTTCATTCTCTTTTCCTCGTACCAGAGTTCCTTATATTATCCAACAAATCAATACAACTATGTTTTTTAAGATTATTGATAAAATGTTAATTTTTCGAACCGTTAACACATTGGCTTCTGCGTATAAGTTCGGAGTCGGATACATCCTAGGTTTATTCAAGGCAATTTTTATTATCATCCTTTGTACCTTTTCAACTTCCATCATTAATATTTTACTAGAGCCTCCCAATACAAAAATGTCATAGGACAGGATAGATTTACCTAACGATTCATATACAGTTTTAATTAAATTCCAATTTGCGATATGTCTTATGTTTTTAAATATATAGATAAGCTTTCTAATTTTTTGAACTAAATAGTTTACATGTTCTTTGAAAGTTAGATTCTTGTCTATTATTATGACGAGGTACTTTATGTTATTTGTATTTTCAATATAAGGACATTTACAATTTGAAATAGAGGTCATATTACATGAATGTGCTATGATTTTAAATTTATTTGTAATACAGGTTGAATTTCGGATAGAAAACATTACATATTTGGTTTTATCGGAATTTAAAGTGAGACTATTTAGAGCAAGCCAGTGGCAGATAAATAAATCAAAAACCGTCTTCATCTCTTCCCCACTAGCCAAAAAACCCACTGTTGGTCGTGGGCTTCTTTTATTTTATGTTAAATGTCAGTGTCACACTTGACAGACCAGACGTCTCGCACTTATGATGCTGCTTCCATTCGCTGGTCAGGGTATTTTAAGTCTTACATTTTTACCGCCGTGTATCGGAAATGATGAGATGATTCTGGAAGTCACCACTTCCAGCATCCTTGGGACATGAGGAGATAGAGTCTCCTGCCATCACACAAAATAATAATATATTTGCATTGCATTTTCTTTATAAATCTGGGATAAATCGGTAATGATCATGCGATCATGGACTCCTCGAGCAGTGCCGCTGGCGGACGTGCTGAGAACCAACATTTATTAACCAGCTTACTTGACGGACTTCCCTCGAGGCTGCTGACCCTATTGTATGTAAGATGGCTACAGATTCCAACCCACAGATTTATGGCCTGTGTTTGCACCCTTACTTGCGTATAAATTGTGCTTTGTTTACTTTTTGGACCAGACACTTACATCGTTTTTGGACAGTCTGTTTAACAGTGGTAGAGCCACGCGGCTTTTGCTGTCGCACGGATGGGCCGGCTCGAACCGGGGTGGTACCACGACCTCACATAAAACCAGCGTGAAGTAGAGGTTTACCTCTGCGTTTCGCTTGGTGAGTGCAGGTGGCCGTAGGCCCTTTTTACTGGAAATGAGGCATTCCATCTTAGTCCTCACGGGTGACAACGCATCTGCATTTTGATTCGTAATCGAGGATAGATGTAGATGTCTATGGGCCGCAGCAACCACTTACCATCAGGTGGACTGTGTGCTCGTTTGTCACCCTTATCCTATAAAAAAAAATAGATTTTGATCTATTAAAAGCTCTATTGTGTGTCTCCAGTTGATTATTTGATATAATACAGACAAATGTAATTTGTAGATTCTTCGAAAAGGTTACGAATGACGTCACGTGATATCTCAGGACAAAGTTCTATTTTCGACACAAACATCTTCTTGGTAAAGGTACCTTACACTTTAAGATATTAATTAGTAAGGTGACTTAGTACCGAAACAATTGTTATATGAGAGTGCGTATAGAGTACTCAAATATAACTTTTCAAAATTATAAGCCAGTGCTTGATCCATATCCCACCAGATGATAAATGATGTAGCGGAAGACAATAAAGCATAATTTCGTAATGTTCCAATTAAATTATGACCCAAATGAATCTAAATTAATCCAGACTTAATCTGTACATGAACAAGTAGATTACGGTATTCCACAATGTTAGAATTTGCTCTTGCCAATGTTGCCACAGACAGCTGGAGGGTTTACAGAGTAATAGCAGTGGCGCAAACATTTGCGTTGCTATCTGTGATAGTTAAAAAAATAAATTATTTACTTCAGCTCTAATCTCACTCAACTGCTTCAACCTGAGCAGCTTTGCTTTGCGTCTTTTTTTATGAATATTATATTTTCACATTTGATAAATTATGTTTTTTAAATTCGTTTATATCTACAGTGGTTTATTTATTACTTCAAATTCGATTTTAATAAAATGTTCAGTACAAGTACACGCATACACTAAAATAAAGAGTAATTGTGTTCTGTGCACTAAAATATCTAGAATTTGTTTTGGTTGATATAAATAATAAACAATTCTACTTCAGTTACTCATGTGAAGGCAGCAATAACCATAGATAATATAGCTTTTATTTATTTTAAGGATTTTTTTTAATCGAAAACAGATTGCGGCTTAAATACGATCCCTCATAAATACATTAAAGGATGCATGGCTTAAGAGGGTCGTTAGAAACGAATGCCCTTTGCCCGACAGAAGGGATACGTACTCAAGGCACCGATTAAACACAGATAAAATCTTAATAAATTTCAAAAGCTCAGACATGCTCTGAAGTATCTTTTCTCTTTTTAATTTTATTCCATAAGGATCTTACCATCAATCTAAATTACACGAAGCAGTAATATAAAACGAATGGATCGACGAATGCCTTTCTTTTTCCCTTTTTACAGCCTTAATCCCCTACTAATATATTATAGGCTTTTTTGTCATGATTATAAGTAAAATAAAAAAAAGATTAAATTTTTTTAAATATTTTTAACAACTATAATTCATATTAGGTTTATAACAACCACAGTCTTAAAATAATATGTAGTTAACAATTTCAGTTGCTGGATGGTTAATCACTTTGAAATACATTTCTATGCTGCTGTTGTTATTTCAGTACTTACTTCATTGCTTTTGCTCTCATTCCAGGAATAGCCTGCCAACATATCTATCTCCCATATCTTAGATCATTTATGATTTAAGTTCCAAATTACAAAATATTAGAGACACTGCCAGCTTTTGGACATAAAAATATGGTCCGGCTGCTCCTTTTGGAGTCTGTACAGTCAATAGGTCAAAGTAAACGTCAAAGTTTTGGAATTTCAGCGAATTTTAAATGTTAAAGAGATGTGACAAACAATCACACAATCCACTTGATGGTAAGTAGATACTGTGGTAAAGCACAAAATGCAGATGCTTTGTCACCCCTGAGGACTAAGACGAAATGCCTCGTTTCCAGTAAAAAGGGTCTCCAGTTCTCTACACTCACCATACGAAACACAGCAGGATTAAGCTGCTATTTTACGCTGGTATTCTGTAAAAGCTTGGTCCTACCTCAGTATTGCCGACCCATTAGTGCTACAACCATAACATAGCTGCAGCATGACTCTACCACGTAAAAAATCATGTAGTGTAAGTAATAATAATAGTAATATAATAATAGTAATAATAATAGTAATCATTTATTTAAATAAAAGTACAATAATAGAGTGAAGACTCTGATCCCCAAACTAGACAAGTCTGTATCTTAGGGATCAGTGGCCTCTCCCAGTGTTGTGACAAGAGTATTTTAGTCTTAACAATTAATTAAGTGACTAAGCTTTACATTTTTAAGTAATTGTTTAGCTAATTGAATGTATTTATTTACAACGAAACATATACTTTAACTTAATGCGACTCTTTAGTCGTTATTATATTTTATGTAATCGTAGGTATATTAAAATTAGTTTGCAATTTGCAATATATATACATACATATACACACACGTATATACATATACATACATACACACACACACACACATATATATATATATATATATATATATATATATACATAGAATATATAGAATATATTATTATATAATTTCATACAGAATATATATTTTATTCATTATAACCTATAATGAATAAATAGATGCTATAGACAAAGATTGCTATTTTTAATTTCATAATTTTAAAATTTTATAATTTTATTATACGACATACATTACTACATGTTAACAAATTATATTTTCTGTTTTACTATAATCAAGTGACAATAACCAATCTCGAACTTTAACTTTACATTCATGTCTGGAAAGAGGATAAAAATTTAGATTTCTATTTAATTTATTATAAAGCACTGAGGATAGATATGAACTTTGTCGCCTAGAAAAAGCAGTTGGACATCTGCCAATAATCAGTACATCCGGTATTCTGCGTTTATTACGACAGATTTCAGGGTTATAAGGAGTTAGAGCATGTTTCATTAAGATCAGTTGTTGGATGTACAATTGCCTAACAGTCAACAGTTTGCATTCTTGGTAAAGCAGATTTGTAGGATACCTGAACGGTTTAAAAGTCATTGTTTTTAGGAGACATCTTTGAGCTCTTTCTAATTTTATCATAAATTTTTTGCATGCTCCACCCCAGGCAACTATACAATAACCTATAATTGATTGTGCTAAGGCGTAGTATACAGTTCTTAATAAATCAAAGTCAGCGATGTGCCTTAGCCTTTTAAATGTCCAAATAAGTATCCTAGTGCGCGATGAAATAAGGTCTATGTGTGGGAGCCAGCTTAGTTTCTCGTCTATAATTACTCCGAGATATTTAAATGATTTGGATTTCGTCATTTTAGGGCAAAGGCAAGTATCTGTTGACTGTAAACCACAAGAGTGTACTGTTAGTTGTATATCGTTAACAGTTTGGGTGTTGGTTATATGGAACTGCATATAGGTGGACTTAGATATATAAAGAGTCAGTAGATTCTCCTCAACCCAATTTGCCACAGATTGAAGACCCCTCATCGCAAACTCCTGGACCTCAGGCCAAGTGTCTCCGTAGAAAATTAAGGCTGTATCATCAGCATAAGTAAATAGCTTGCCTTGAGTTAGTGTCATTGAGCACAGGTCGTTGATGTAAATTAAGAAGAGACTTGGTCCCAGGATACTGCCCTGAGGGACTCCAAATGTGACACAGGCGTCTGAGCTAATAGTTTTTTTTATTTTTACTCTCTGCACACGGTCATATAGAAAATCCTTAAAAATGGAAAGGGCAGAATCTCTTATTCCAATTTTTTCTAGTTTGTTTACAAGAAAGGGTATCGAAACGGTGTCGAAAGCTTTGGCTAAATCTAAGAAAATCCCTACACACTTCTGTTTATGGTCCAGTTTATTTGTTACAAATTCGGTCAAGTTACGAACAGCATCTTCTGTACTAACACCCGCTCTGAATCCGAACTGCATATTAGATAAGATATTATATTTCTTTAGAAATTTAACCAAACGATTATTAAGCATCCTTTCTAAGATTTTTGAAAGTGCAGGTAGCACAGAGATCGGCCTGTAATTTTCAACAACGTCCCGAGCCCCATTCTTGTAAACAGGAGTAATGAGAGATCTTTTAAAAACTTTTGGAAAGCATCCTTGTTCAAAACAGATTTTAAAAAGGGTTGTGAGTGGCAGAAGTATTTTATCCTTGGTCATTTTAAGGAAGCAAGCAGGAATGGAATCCCAACCAATAGCACAATCATTTCTAAGACCCATCAATATTGTTTCAACTTCTAACTCGTCAGGAGAATCGAGTACAAATGAAATACTCGACCAGGGCATAGTATTAACATTAGCAGGTTTAGCACCGTTTGCTAGAATTTTATCAGCTAATTTTCTACCTAAAGTTGAAAAATAGTAATTAGCTCTCTCCACTGAATCTGTAGGATTTTTAATGATCAAATTTTCAGCGTAATTATTTTTAGTATCACATCCGGAGATGGCTTTGATTGCAGACCAAGTTTCTTTACTGTTCTTTGCATTTGCCAAAAGACTTTTTTCATATTGGCGCTTGAGCTTACTTAACAAGGAATTGCAGTAATTCCTATAACGCTTATAAGAAATTTGAAGTATTTCATTGTCAGGGTTTTTTTTCAGTTTTTAGTGAAGTTTATTGCGGTGACGGATACACCTTATCAGTCCAGGTGTCATCCAGGCCTTAAGCGTTCGTTTCACTCTAGGAATCTTAATTTTAACAGTATTATTCTTTATAGCAGAGGTTATTAAATCAACATATTTTTCGGCAGCCGTGTCTGCATTTGAAGTTGAAGATATAAAAGAAAAATCAGCAGACTATAGATTTGACGGCATCATCATAATTTATTTTATCAATAAAAATATTATTAGGCTTGCGTTTGGAGTTCAAAGAAACATTTGTTAAGATTAAGGAATGATCAGTGATTACACTATCGAGTACCATTATTTGAGTATTTAATACTGTTTTCACCATAACATGGTCTAAACAATTATTGATACGGGTGGGATAGGTATGACCTGGTAAAAGACCTAATCCTGCAGTTAAATTTAAATAAGGTTCACTGTCTTTGTCTTTATTGCCTTGAATAATATTTATATTGATATCGCCCATAATAAATATGTTACTAGATTTTAAGGGACGAATAATTTTTTCTACAGAATCTAAAAAGTTGTCAATATAATAATAGGAGGGTGATCTATATATCGCTAATATTACTATATCTGGATTTATTTTAATCAAAAGATAGTTACCACCATTTGAATCAGGTTCTGTTATTATACAATCAATTGAGTGTTTAGAATAAACTGTTATACCATCATTTTGGATTGAACATTTTTTTGAGAAATGACATTTGTAACCTGGAAGCGGAGGAACAGGCTTATTAACATCAAGGCGACATTCTGTTAGTATTATAATATCCGGTTCAAATGAAAGTTGTGATATATATATGCCATAAAGCCATCCAGGTTTTTATAGACGCTACGTATATTTTGTGCAATGATATTCAAAGAATTACAGGATTTCCTGACAATATCATTGCATTTTAAAACATCACACACAAAAGAAGAAGCCACTCTAATATTATCCATATCTGATAGAATTTGATTCTGTAATTCAGGCATTTTTAAAGAGTAAAAATTCATTGTCACATCTATAGTTCCGATTTAAATAATAGCTATTGAGAGTCATCCCACAAATTGTTCGAGAAAAACCATGTATTGTAAAAATATACAGTACGGTTACAATAGTAATGTGAATGTATGTCGTACCGTTTAGTAAAATATATACAATGTTATATAAATAATTAAAGAAATAATAAATAAATATTTGATAATAAATAAAATCAATGTAAGTAGTAACCAAAATTCTACCGGAGATCTCATACAGTCATTTTTGGCCTCGCAGCTTAGCTAAATCTGACTCAGAGTCCACTCTGATATGTGGTTTGCCCTCATCTTGACGTAGATACGTACGTCCGTATGAAGTCCAGCAGAACTTATATCCGTTTTCCTGCGCAAAATTTCTTGCTAAGTAGTTAAGGCGCCTAGCTTTCTGCGTTAAATGTTCAGAAATAAATATCGGCTTCTGTGGCCCATCTAGTGCGAGATGGGTTGTGTTTAATTTATTTGCGCTGTTTTTTGTATTAAATTTGCGCGCTTTTTTCAAGAAATTTTCTTTTTTTATGGTAGTTGTAAGGTCGACGATAATATTTCCGTTACCAGTTTTGTTTTTAATGCGGAACACGTCTTTTATTTCTGGCTGTTGAAGAGGTACTTCTAGGGCCTTAGCAGTGGGGTGCGAAGTCAGAAGTCCTCCACGTGTGCCTGGTAGTTGCGGGTCCCTCTCGATACGTCTGGAGGGAAGAGCAGCTACTGGGCCGGTGCACCCTGGGCGCGGCAGTAATCTTCCTCGAGAAATGAGAAGAAATTCTTATTCCTTGGGGAATGTTACTGCCGCGGCTAATTATTCTGACATGGGTGGGGTCCGTCTCGGACCAACGGTGCGTTCCTCTGCGTGACCCTCTGATCAGCAGAGGGCATAGCAGAGGAGTGAGGGCGGGCTCGGTGTGCACTTACCCTGCCTCCGGGCAGACAGTGAAGGATCCATCCTTTGCTGTCACCGCCGGTCTCGTAATCCCATCGAAGTGTCGTGGATCATGTCTCGCGGCTTTGATAGGGACCGAGGGTCTTGGCTTAACCGCCCGGACCGCGAGGGAGAAAACCTCTATAAAAAGTTACTCCGAATCTCAAGCGGCGACGCACCGCGAGGGGATGGATGGCTGACGGGGTTCTATGAACAAATCAGTCGATAGTGCGCTCCTCGCCAGGGTACCTGCAGACCCCCTGGCGAGTAATAAATCCTCTAAATCTGCTTACCTTGGTAAGGGGTCACTGCCAAGGTGGACTTTTAATTACTCCCATACTCGTGGGTACAAAAATGGAAAAAGAAAACAAAAAAACCAATACCGCCGGCAACGGCAACGTAGAGGAGAGGAGGAGCGATGCGGGGACAGAGTCCGACGCCGCATCGAGCAGCGTGGGAGGCTCAGAGAGCTCCCGACGCGTGGAGCCTGGGACCGCGGAGACCAGTAAGTTCTTCCGCAAGCGGTCCAGGCGGGTTGGCGACCAGGGGTCGTCAGCCGGTGAAGAGGAGGCTTCGGCCCGGAAAATCCCCACCAACAGGCGGGGCGGGCTAAGAGGCAAGGGGAGGGGGCCCTCTGACAATCAGAGGGCCGAACAAGCGGCAAAGCATGCCGAGAAGGGGCGCCACCCGGGCGATACGGCTCGGGTATCAGGTGAAGAGACGGATGCGACTGGCGGCTCCGAGGTGGAGCGTAAGGCCAGATTCGTAAAGGAGGTGGAGGCCGCGATCAAGGTCGTGGCCCACAAACAAAAGGCCTCCTCAAAGTTAAAGGCCATTCCCGCGGCCTCCGCCTCCATCATGGCGGCTGCGGAGGCCAACTTTGTTGGGGCCGAGCCTAATGAGAACGAGGTAGCGAAGCTGCGGGCGGACGTAGCCCACCTGACGTCCGCAATGGAGACTCTCCAGAAGGAGAACGAGAAGCTCCGCGCAGACCTGGCCAGTCTACGTGAGCCTGCCTGTCGCGCGGCGCCCCAGACGCAGCGCCCAAGCCAGCCCGTGCCGGTGGAGAACCAGGTTCTGAACCTGGTCCGGCAGGAGCTGGCTGCCTTCCAGCACCGGTTCTCCGTGCTGGAGGGCATCGTCCTGCGCCCCCCCCCTAGGGGCAAACAAGACGGCGGCGAGGCCGGCAACGGTCTCGTACGCGGCGGCCACAGCCGCCGCATCCAGGCCGGGGCCGTCCAGCCAGCCCTCGGGCGGGGCTGCAGTTGCCCCTCCCTCCCCTGAAAAGCCGGCTCCGGCAAAACCGGTACCGGCTGAACCGGCTCCGGCTAAGCCGGCGACGGGAAAGAGAGGCAAGGCGAAGCCGAAAAAGGGCAAGGCGGCAGCACAGGGGGTGGCTGCGCCAGCCCCAGTGCCTGCGGCGAATGTGCCAGCGCCAGCGGCAAGCCAGCTGCCGCCGCCGCCGCCGCCCCCCCGGCTCCCCACACCTCCCGCGGCTGAAGCCGGTTGGCAGGTGGCCGGGGATAAAAAGAAGGGGAAGAAGGCAGCCAAAAAGGCCAAAGAGCAGGAGCGGCAGCGCCAGTTCAGGGCGCGCAAGATCGCGGCTAGGCTCCGCGCCCCGAAGACCGCAGCTGTAGTGATTACACTACAGCCGGACGCGGAAAAGAAGGGCGTTACCTACCGCGATCTGCTCGCGAAGGCGAAAGAGGCGGTGGATCTCGAGGAGCTCGGGATCACCGAGGGCCTCCGGCTCAAAGTCACCCAGACGGGGGCCCGTATGCTGGAGATCCCCGGGGACTCCAGTGGCGCGACCGCGGACGCTCTGGCTGCGAAGCTCAGAGCGTCCCTGGACGCGGACGAGGCCCGAGTGTCCAGGCCCGTCAGATGCGCAGACCTGCGCATCATGGGTCTGGACGACTCGGTATCGGAGGAGGAGTTGGTGGCCGCCGTCGCCAGGTCCGGGGGGTGCACTACTGACCAGGTCAGGTCAGGCGCTATACGCCCGGACCAACAGGGTATGCATGCCGCCACGGTGTGCTGCCCTGTTACGGCGGCCAAAGCCATAGTGGAGGGCCGAAGGCTTCTGGTGGGCTGGGTCTCAGCGCAGGTTAAGCTGCTGGAGCCCAGACCTCTGAGGTGCTACCGCTGTCTCGTGGGACATCACGTGTCAGTGAAATGCGCCTCGGAGGTTGACCGCAGTGGCCTTTGCTTCCGCTGCTGTCAGCCCGGACACAAATCGGCGACCTGCTGCGCCACGCCGCACTGTGATGCATGTGCGGCGACCGGCAAGCCAGCCGATCACTGGGCCGGAAGCAGGGCCTGCGTGCCACCCGCCAAGGCCAAGGCCGCGGGTAGGGGAGGGCCCTCCTCCGCCGCCACCGCCTCTATGGCCACCGCCGCAGCCGCAACTGCCGCCGCCGCCGCAACTGCCGCCGCCGCCGCTGTCACTGTTGCCGCCGCCGCCGCCGCGACACCGACGCCCGCAGAGGGGCGCCCCGTGGAGGAAGCTGAAATGGAATGCCTATAACGGCCCCATTAAGCTTCCTCCAGGCGAATATCAACCACTGCGCCTGCGCTCAGGATCTGTTGCTCCAGAGCATGGCGCAGTGGTCGATTAACATCGCTGTGGTCGCTGAGCCGTATTTTGTCTGGCCTAGGGATGACTGGGTGGCGGACCTTAACGGCTCAGTGGCCATCATTTCTTCGGCCGCCGCCGGTACCCCGACCCTTGAAGGTGTCAGGAGGGGTCAGGGGTGCGTAGCAGCACGGTTCGGGGAGTTCGTCGTTGTGGGGGTGTACTTCTCCCCGAACCGATCTCTCGCCGAGCTCCATAACTCTCTTGCAGAGCTGAGAGCAGTCGTCGTCGGAAGCTATCCCCTCCCCGTATTTGTCCTCGGGGACTTCAATGCCAAGAACTTGGCTTGGGGTTCTCGTCGTACAGATGTGCGGGGTAGGATGGTGGAAGACTGGGCTCTGGAGACAGGCCTGGTCGTCCTAAATCGGGGTTCTGTCCCCACGTGTGTGCGGATGCGGGGCGAGTCGGTGGTGGACATTTCGTTCGCTAGCCCCGCTCTGTCGCCGCGTGCCATTGACTGGCGAGTCATGGAGGGGGTGGAGACCTACTCCGACCACCGGTACATCCGGTTTGACGTCTCCACCCAGCCCTCGAGCGCGCCAGTCCAACAGGCCCCGAGTGGTCCGCGTTGGGCGCTGAAGCAGCTGGACCGGGAGCTCCTCCTGGAAGCCTCGATCGTGCAGGCCTGGGTGTCATCACCGGATAGGCCTGCCGACGTCAATGACGAGGCAGGGTGGTTCCAGGAGGCCATGTCCGAGATATGTGACGTGGCAATGCCCCGCGTCCGGCCAGGAAGCGCCCGGCGTCAGGTGTATTGGTGGTCGCGTGAGCTGACGTGTCTGCGCGAGGCTTGTGTCGCCGCGCGGCACCTGTACGCCAGGCATCGCAGGCTCCGCATTCGTCCACCGAATGCGGCAGCCATTGAGGCGGAGCTGTACGAGGATACAGAGCGGCGAAGGCCGCCCTCCGGGAGGCTGTCCTGCGGGCCCGGGATCGGGCCCGTGAGGAGATGCTGGAGACTCTCGACAGAGATCCGTGGGGGCGCCCTTACAAGATGGTGCGGGATAAACTCCGCACCTGGGCCCCCCCGCTGACGCAGAGTCTCCGGCCTCAGCTCGTGGAGGACGTGGTGAGCGCTCTGTTCCCTGCGCGAGCGGAACATCCGCCCCCGCCTATGGCTCCGCCACCTGCGGTGCCGGAAGCGGACCACCAGGACGACGACGACGACATCCCGGAAGGGACCGGGGTAGACCTGAGAGTGGCGGTACGTAGGCTCAAGGCCAGGAATACCGCCCCAGGACCCGATGGCTTGCCTGGCAAAGCCTGGGTCCTGGCCTCGGAGGCTCTCGGGCCCCGACTGGAGGGGCTCCTAAGCGCATGCTTGGAGAGAGGCCAATTCCCGCTTCGTTGGAAGACGGGGAAGCTGGTCCTCATTTGGAAGCCGGGGCGCCCTGCGGACTCTCCGTCCGCATACCGGCCCGTGGTGCTGCTCGACGAGGTGGGCAAGCTCTTTGAAAGAGTAATTGCAAACCGCCTCGCCGAGCACCTTGCGGGGACGGGGCCGGATCTTGCGGAACACCAGTTTGGTTTCCGCAAGAGGCGCTCTACGGTGGACGCCATCATGCGCGTGAGAGCCCTCACGACGGGGGATGCAGTGGCCAGGGGGAGGGTTGTTTTGGCGGTGTCTCTCGACATCGCCAACGCCTTCAACTCCATGCCCTGGAGCTGCATTAGGGAGGCACTCCGGTATCACCGGGTGCCGACCTATCTCCGTCGTATAGTCGGGGACTATCTGACGGACAGGGCCGTCATCTACCCCGGTCGCAACGGCGAGTGGAACCGGCGAGAGATGTCGTGCGGTGTCCCACAGGGTTCGGTTCTGGGGCCGCCCCTGTGGAACATCGGTTACGACTGGGTGCTGCGCGCCGACCTCCCTACCGGCGTCAGCGTAGTTTGCTACGCTGACGACACGCTGGTACTGGCACAAGGGGGGTCGTACGAGGCGGCGGCGGAAACTATGACACGCGGGGTTGCGATAGTCGTTGAGAGGATCCGGCAACTGGGTCTCGAGGTGGCTCTGCACAAGTCCGAGGCCATGCACTTCCATGGTCCTCGGAACAGGCCACCACCGGGATCCTCAGTGATGGTAGGAGGGGTATCCATCGGCGTCGAGTCGACGTTGAAGTACCTAGGACTCGTCCTCGACGGCCGATGGAACTTCGTTGAGCACTTCCGACGTTTGGCTCCCAAACTGGAACGGACCGGGGCTGCCTTCAGGCGGCTCCTGCCGAACCTGGGGGGGCCAAACGCCTCCTGCCGGAGGCTCTACGCGGGGATCGTGAGGTCCATGGCCCTTTACGGGGCCCCGGTGTGGGCGCGTGGTTTGGCGCGGCTTGCCGTCCACCACCTAAACGCGCCCCAAAGGGTGGTTGCCGTAAAGATGGTTCGCGGCTACCGCACGATCTCCCGCGAGGCGGCGAGCCTCCTTGCCGGATTGCCGCCATGGGATCTGGAGGCGATAGTCCTCGCGCGCCTGCACGAATGGCGCGCGGAGGCACTATGCCGGGGGGAAACCCCGCTGCCGCGGCAAGTTGTCGCGCAGCGGACAGACTTCCGGCGTGATCTCATGGCGACATGGAGAGAGCGACTGTCGCAACCCCGTGCTGGGCACGCCACTATAGCGGCGATAAGACCCCTCTTTGAGGAGTGGCTTGAGAGACGCCACGGCGTCCTCACCTTCCGCTTGACGCAGGTCCTCACCGGACACGGTGTGTTCGGGAGGTTCCTGCACCGAATCGGGCGGGAGGAAACGCCCGGGTGCTCCCACTGCGAGGATCGACCGGAGGACACGGTGGAGCACACCGTGGAGGTGTGCCCTGCTTGGGCGGAGCACCGCCGTGTCCTCGTAGCGGCGATAGGCGGCGGCGACCTCTCGCGTCCGGCCCTGGTCGAAGCCATGGTCCGGAGCGAGACGGAATGGGATGCCGTCACCACCTTCTGCGAAGCAGTGATGCTAGCGAAGGAGGTGGCGGAGCGGGAGAAGGAAAGAGCAACAGCTTTCCTTCCCGGCCGCCGCGGGAGACGCCCCGGGCGTCGGGGGCTACGTCGTGGCCCCCGGCCACCGTAGGCGCGGGCCTGTGGACGGCGAGCAATGGGTAGCTCGCCGTCCGTCCGTCTAACGACGACAGGCCGTGTCGACGGCGCGTTTTGTTCCACGCGCGCCTCAAAGAGCTGTCAGCAGCGTGAAGGGGCCCGCAAGGGCCGACGCCTGCCGGGGCTGCGGGCTGTTCGAAAGAGATACCGCGGCTCCGGAACGTAAGGGCACTGAAGGAACACGGATGGTTTTTAGTCAGTAAAAGTCTGACACTCCCTTCCGCTCCACCCAGAGTGAAAGGCGTCATTTGATGATTTTCCATCCGCAAAAAAAAAAAAAAAAAAAGGGCCTTAGCAGTTTTTAAAACAATGTCGCACAGACTTTCTTTGGATTCACTGGGTCCCATAGGGATGTTTCTAAGCTCAAGCTTTGATGCCACAATAGTTGACTCCAGAGAGCATATTCTTCCTTCAAGTTCAACGATGTAGAGTCGATCTTCCTTTCTTTGCTTTTCGAGGGAATCAAATTTGATTTTCATATCATCGTATTGCTTAGATATCATCTCGATCGATTCTTTAATATCTTTATATTGGGATAGTATTTCATTCACAGAGGATTGTACAGAAGTCAATGTACTCTGATGTTTTATAATGTTAGACTTAACTATAATTTCTCTAATTTCCCTGATTTCTTCCATAAATAGTTCCATACTAGAAGAATCAATAACACCTTTTTTCCTTAGGGTGACATTATCACGCTCAGAAGAAGGCTTTTCAGTTGATAGGCTGGGGTAAATATTTATAGGTGTACAGCTCACATTCTTATTCTTGTTTTTTTCCGCTGCCGGTGAGGCGGGAGGCGGCGTTCGCTTGAGTGGCATGCTTAGTTTCAAATCAAACTCAAAGTACCAGGCTCCCAAAAGTTTACTGGAGTTTACAGAAGCAGTCTCGCTGCAGGGGTCAGCTAAAATTGTCGGTGATCGACGATTTCTTACAAAAACTCTTTCCGTCCAACTATCATAGACCCTTGAATGCACGTAAACAAACGGAATTGTGTGCGTAACTCATATAATGTCTAATTAATAGCACAGTAGTGTGACTTACGCGCAGTAGATGACAGAGAGAGGTGTCGTGTCGAATAGACGTCTCGTTTTCTCTTAGAAACGATAGCACACACAGTGATTCACTCACAACCACTACAACATATAATGCGAAGGCGCAGTAGTATGTCACCTGATTACTTGCAGCTTAGCTCCTGGCAGTTTATGCACTTCTATTTTTAGTATCGAATTAAATTAATACTATTTTAAAATTAAAAATTAAAGTATCGTGGAGTAATTAAAAAGACGTCCAAACTAGGCGCGGTCCGGGGGGAGAAGTAAGGCGACAGAGGACAACAAACTAGGAAATAAGCCGCAGCCTCTTCCTAATACACTACTGTATTATTTCAGTTTTCTAGGTGGTAAAATATCGTCATTTTTTAGCAGATTTTTTCGAAGTTAAGAAAACACAAAATAACCGTTATTTACATTGTGATGGTGACTTAAGCAAATCCATCACCCCGCGGATGTTGTAAGAGGCGATAATAATAAATACCAGAAAGATCTAACAGCTTAATATAGATGGCGGTATAACCATCTCATTTACGCCAGACATTTTTATTTTTTGGCCCATCACACTAACTAAGCAAAAAAATTTATTTTCTATACGACTCCATAAGTGGTCCATAAGACCAGTTGTGCTAATGATAGCGCAGACACTAAAAAGTAGTTAACATAAAACAGCTTTGAAAAATATTCGAAAATTAATCGAGCTTCTTGATATTTTTCCGTGTTAAATTCAATGACATTGAATAATTAATTTTTATTATTAATATTATAACGTTTAAAACTACGGACTTAAATAACAGGTGCTGAGTGTGCTTTTCAGATATTTTCTGTTCTAATATCGTATATAAAACACGCAAACCGCCTATATATGACACGGCTCTTACTTGCAAAATGCTCGCTGTTAGATTAATTTTCATCGTTCACTACCACTGCTTAATCTGGTTATTTTACTTAGATTCTAGTAACTTTACAAAATAAAAAGAGGAATTACCATTCTTTGAACTTTATTTTTTTACGATAATATAAAAGAAAAAAGTATGTAGGTAAAAATTAAGCGTTTTATAATGTTTTGCTTACACTGTGACATATGCCTGGATACAATTTTTAAAAAGGTCAGAATTTATAGAAACGGATAGTCGGATAAAACTATATACAATAAAATTTTGCTCATAATATGTAGTGTTGAGTATCTTAGTGATCAAATAACATTTCAACATTAATTTGTGTATCTTCAGATCCCCTTCGTTATTTAGCAAGATGTACCATATGAACGTGAGATTTGCTTTTCCATTTTCCACGCACCCGTGTCTGTAACTGTTTTAAGTAGTCAGTTATCGGGGTATACACTATCATCATTATCACCATTACACCCTACCAAAAGTTCTCTGCTGAATAAAGGCCATCCCATAGATTGCCTCCTAGAGGAATATTTAGAAACTTTTAAAGAATCGTTAGAAACTTCCGCGCTCGCCCCTATTTTAATCTTGCACCCTATGCTCCTGCCTAGTTTGCCTTAAGGATAATCCGCCACTGCACGCTTGGTTACAAGATTGGTGATCGCATTACTAAATTTCTTGCTTTTTTGAGGCTACTTTCCGTCGCCGCATTGGTTATTTTACATTGGGCATATTAAACAAGATATTATACAAGATTCGCCATCTATTGGAGTCTATGATATCTACAATGGCAGAGGCTGACAAAATAACACTTTTTTGTACCAATTGGTGAGACCTTATTAATCCCTGTTTTATTTTCGACTAAAAGTTGGGGGAAACTTGATCCGTTATGCATTCGCTTATTTCCCACCGCCACAACTCGTTTCGCAATATCACAGGTCATAACGTAGTCGCACGAATTTAAATTCTCTAGGAACGGCTAAAACAATGTTCTTGAATTTAATTTAATTGTAGCAGGAACGTATATTAGATCTTAAAAACTTAAAATTGTTCAATTTCTTTAGGTACCTACGGGATACGATCTTTTAAATATGTTTTTATAGGATAGGGTGACAAACGCGCACGCAGTTCACCTGATGGTAAATGGTTACTGTGACCCATATACATCCACATATGTCTTCAATAAAGAATCAAAATGCAGATGCGTTGTCACCCGTGAGGACTAAGTTGAAATGCCTCTTTTCCAGTTAAACTGGTCTCCGGTTCTCTCATGTGTATAAAAGATAACTATAAATGTATTTGCCATTTTTTCATTCCTCATAGCCGATCAAAATCTACTGCTAAACATAGGCCTACCATATAATTTCACTCATAGGGTCGGTATTATTCATAGTTACCATGATCGGCAGGCGGGTTGTCAATGAAAGAGAATATAACCACTACGTTTAAGAGGCGGGACTTCCTATGAAAAGTAAATGTATGACATTGCGCCAAGCTACTCTACCAACATCAAGACATGATATTTAATTTTTGAGAAACAGTGCTGACAACATAGGCGATTTATTGTGGTTTCACCACGAATGGGTCCGCTCGACAGGTGTAGGTCCACGCTCTCACAGGAAACCAGTGTAATACCACCATAACTTCACCATAACTTTGATCTCAATCAGCTTAATTTGCATTTCTCGTCTTTATCTTGCATTAACGATAAAGCAAAATACAATACTTTGGATTCTCTTTCAAAAGCTCCCGCTCCGGACACCTCTGATTTTAATTTTAGTTAATTTAACAATTTTGATGTTAAGAGAGCCATAATGTCCATCCATTCAAATTCAATTGGTAGTGACTGCACTATTCGGAAAATGGTCATCACTCTCATTGTTGTCCTTTCATCTGTGATCACTTCCATCCTGAATAATTCACTGAATTTTCTTTTTTCCCTTCAGATTGGAAATATCTCTATGTAGTTCCTCTTCCGAAAAAGTCGAATCCCTTTAGCGTTTCTGATTTTAGACCTATCTCTCTCTTGCCTTTCCTTTCCAAAGTTCTTGAACGTCTTGTGCGCAATCAATTAAGCACCTATCTTTTAAAACATAATCTTTAAAATCCTTTGCAATCCGGTTTCCGTCCTGTCCATAGTACGACTACTGCGCTACCGCACTTTTACAAATCACTGATTATATTCGGTATGGTATGGAGAAACAAAAGCTTACCATTCTTACGTTACTTGATTTTAGTAATGGATTTAATACAGTAGATTTTGATATCTTGTTGGGCATCCTGCGCTTTCTCAACATATCTCCAACTGTAGTTGACTGGTTTCGAAGTTACTTGTTTGGTCGTCGACAGCGCATTCAGGTGCAAGATGTTTTTTCCACCTGGACTACTACAGCGGCTGGCGTACCACAAGGTGGCATATTGTCTCCTCTCCTGTTTGCAATTTTCATTAACTCTATAAGTCATAATTTGTCCTCTTTCTACCACTTGTATGCTGATGATCTCCAAATCTATACTCAATCGTCTCTTGAAGATCTGCCTAAATGAGTTGACACTATTAACGCTGATCTGACTTGTATTTCGAATTGGAGTAAACATTATGGTTTAACGATTAATCCTAAGAAAACTCAGACCATTATCATCGGTAGTTCTAGATTAATTAGAAAAATTGTCTGGTCTTCCCTACCTCCTACTCTACTAGACTGTACTCAAATCTCTTGCAATAACAAGGTTAAAAACCTGGGATTATATCTCGACTCTTGTATGTCTTGGACCTCAGAGGTTAATGAGGTTAGTAGAAAAATATTTGCTGCTTTAAGCTCTTTACGTAGATTACGTAATTTTCTTCCCACAGTAACTACAGTTACGTTTGCCCAGTCTCTACTTCTGCCTATCCTTGACTTTGCTGACATTTGCTAACTTGACATTTCTCAGGAGCAGCTTAATAAGCTTGAACGCATTCAAAATTTATGTATTAGATTCATATTTGGGCTTCGCAAATATGATCATATCTCTTAATTTCGCAAATACCTCAAATGGCTCCCGATCCGCCTTCGCAGGAATACTCACATTCTCTCCGCTTTGTATAGCATGCTGTGTAATCCTTCCACTCCTCATTATTCAAAAGACCGTTTCCAGTATCTTTCCCTTACCCATAATCGGTTCCTTCGATCCTCTGTCAATCTATCTTTTTCTACTCCTTCGCACCCTTCCTCCTTTTTTAAGAAATCCTTTTTGGAATTCTTTACCTCTCCAGATTTGTCGTGTCTAATCTGTTCATTCTTTCAAAAGTCTTGTTAAATCGTATTACTTACAACGCTATTAGATAAATTACTTTTCCTTTATCGTAATCTTTTCGTTTAATCTATTATATGATATCATACATAATCTTCACTTATCTTTATTTATATGTATTTTCATATTTTTATCTTTATTTTGTATGCTCCCTCTATTTTTAACTATTGTTTGCATCAGTTCTGTACACTAAGGTTGTCTGGAAGAGATCACTTTCAGAGTGATAAGACTGCCTGTTGTACATATTCTACTTTAAATTTAACTGTACTCGTTTTTGTTTTGTTTTTAGTGTACAATAAAGAGTAAATAAATAAAATAAATAAATAAATAAAACAGCATCTTCATGCTGCTGTTTCGTATGGTGGGTGTAGAGAACTGGAGACACTTTTTACTGGAAGCGAGGATTTTCATCCCAGTCCTCAGGGGTGACCATCAGGTGGACTAAGTGCTCGTTTGTTACCCTTAATCTATAAAAAAATATATATTAAACACGTGAAAAGTAAATTCCAAAATCAAACAATTAAAAAATTTACAGCTTTTGATGTAAGCGCTTAGTCATTAAATGTATAGAATAATTAAAGCCATAATTTCAGAATGTATTAATATTTGAGAATGTCATTAATTTAAAAAGTAAAGATTCTATCGTGTCATGTTTTCGTAACGGTGTTTTTTGTATTAAAAAAAAACTAGCGCCATCCACTAAAATAATTTTTGTAAATAAATCACCCGATGTAGTGGCGGGTAAGAATACCCACTACCCCATATCTTCCCGTGGGTGTCGTAAGAGACGACAGAGGGAAACTGAGGAAGAGGATGGGCAGCAACATCTTTATGATAACAGAAAAATAACAATAAAAAAAACTGCGGATGCCAACCCGCCCGCCAATCGTGATAACTATGGCAATATACTACCCCAATGAATAAAGATACGAAGAGATGGCCCCCAGTCCCCGGCGGCCCCGCTTTTCTTGACTACGGTAGCGATCATGGTAACGGCGGGGCAGGGGTGCTAAGAATCTCCGGTGGAGCTTCGGTTGCCACCCTGACGAATGACGAGAAGATCCTCTCATACGGTAATCCTCTAATCAGGCAATTTGTTCTAACACCAGGAGGGCAACCATCCTTTTTTATAGGATAGGGTGACAAACGAGCACACAGTCCACCTTATGGTAAGTGGTTGCTGTGGCCCATAGACATCTACATCTGTCCTCGCTTGCAAATCAAAATGCAGATGCGTTGTCACCCGTGAGGACTAAGATGAAATGCCTCTTTTCCAGTAAAAAGGGTCTCCGGTTCTCTACACTCACCATACGAAACAGAGCAGTTTTAAGCCACTATTTAACGCTGGTATCCTGTGAGAGCGTGGTCCTTCCCCGGTTGAGCCGACTCATTAGTGCTACAACTATACTACTAATATAGCTGCAGTATGGCTCTACCACGTTACAAAATCCATCTGTCCCAAGGAGTTGTTTTTTTTATGGACCACAAGTCTCTCGTTAACAATGTTGTAAAGATTGTGAGTGTATCGACGAGGGTTGCGTATCTTATACTCAGAATCACCAAACGGTATTCGCTGAAGGTCATACAGGTTTATGCAACAACCTCGGCACATCCCGATGAGGAGGTGGAGAAAATATATGAGGATATCTCTAAAACCATGCATTCCTCCAAAACCCACTATACAGTGTTAATGGGAGACTTCAATGCAAAACTAGGCACAAGAGAGAACAATGACCTGAAGGTAGAGAAATTTGGAATAGGGCAACGGAACACAAAGGGCCAGCAGCTGGCCGACTTCATGGAAAAAGAGAGACTCTTTATGATGAACTCTTTCTTCCAGAAGCGGCCCCACAGGAAGTGGACCTGGAAGAGCCGCGATGGTTCGAAAAAAAATGAGATTAACTTCATTATGACGACCAGACGGCAACTGTTCAGTGATATCGCAGTGATCGCGAGAATCAAAACTGGTAGCGATCTCCGAATGGTTAGAGGCACACTGAACCTAAACGTTAAGTTGGAGAGGTCGCGTCTAATGAAGTCAACTCTCCGTCCCCCTCATTCTCTAGTCCAAAGTCTCAAAACCTTTCAAGTCGAATTACAAAACCGTTTTCAGTGCCTAGAAGATTGCAATGCAGTAGACGATATGAATGACAAGCGTGTGGAAACTGTCCGTGCGGTCGGAGTTAAGTTCTTAAAGACCCGCCGCATAAGAACACTAAAACTCTCCAATCACACTCTTAATCTCATGGCTGTTAGACGGTTAACGATTCAAGTGTAAGTCTTATCCGACACTATTCCGATGATATACCGGACGTTAGTCTGAGCGAGATTAGAATGACTCTACAGCACTTTGAAAACGACAAGGCCCCATGCTAGGATGGAATTACAGCGGAGCTTCTGAAAGCAGATGGAAAACCGCTACTTGAAGTCCTTCAGAATCTTTTTAATTCCATCCTCCATGGGGGCACTACTCCGGTGGCGTGGACAGAAGTGCGGTGGTCCTGTTCTTCAAGAAAAGCGACAATGCTCATTTGAAGAACTACTAGATTTCCCTTCTGAGCCGCGTCTAAGTACTGTTTTCAAGTCATTACGAATCGTCTCGCATGCAGATTCGATGACTTCCAGCCTCCTGAAAAGCCGGTTTCTGGAAAATCTTTAGTACCATAGGCCACACACATACCTTTCGGCAAATTGTACAGAAGTCCGAGAATAACAATTTGCTACTATATCGGGCGTAGATGGACTATGAGAAAGCTTTTGGTTCCGTCGAAATTTGGGCGATGCTGCAGTCCCTTCAGCGGTGCCAAATTGACTGTCGGTATATCGAAGTGCTGAACTGTTTGTACAGTAGGGCTACAATGGCTATCCGAGTATAGAATCAGAGTACGAAACCTATCAAAATGCAGAGAGGTGGAAGACAGTGACGTAATATCCCCGAAAGTCACCCCTGAATTGCAAGACGTTTTCAAGGTACTGAACTCGAAAGGATATGGTATTAAGGTCAATGGCGAGTACATCACTCACCTTCGATTTATCGACGATATAGTCCTTATGGCAGAATCGCTGGAGGACCTAAGCACTAAGCTCAATGACCTCAATAGTGCCTCCCAACGAATAGGTCTTAAGATGAACATGGACAAAACGAAGATGATGTCTATGTTACACTTATGCCGGTATTTGTTGGGAGCACTAAGCTCGAAGTTGGCGACTATGTTTACCTGGGACAAATAGTCCGAGTAGGTAAGTCCTACTTCGACCGAGAGGTCAATCGAAGAATTCAACTTGGCTGGGCAGCGTTTCGGAAATTACGCCACATCTTCTCGTCAGGTATACCTCAAAACTTGCAAACGAGACTGTAGAGCCAGTGTGTGTTGCCAGTGATGACCTATGGTACTGAGAGGTGGTCATTCACTGTTAGCCGTATAATGAAGCTCAAGGTTGCTTCGCGAGCTATAGAGAGGGCTACGCTCGGGGTTTCTCTGCGTTATTTTTTTTTTTTTCAATTTATTAAACTTTGGACCACAAACAAGTTCACAATTATCAAGTTATCTAATGTAATTACTGCACATTTTTTTATTATTATGAACTCAGCAACGCTGGTCACTAACTTAAGTATTACAGTTTTTAAAGATAGATGAAGCTTGTAACATAGTATGCCTTGACATTGACAATATATTGTTATTTTTAATTAAGAAACTTAGTATCGACTAACAAATATTGTAGAGTTATTGTAGGATATATGACACCACTGCTCATTAGTTTTTTTTTTAAATAGACGAGTCATATATTCCACTATCTACTCAATGACTACTTGCTTAAGTTTTTCAGTGACAATCTTCTTATAATTATCACGTTCTGTGACATAGATATCGATATCATTGAAATTCTCATTGTACGAGTGCATCATACGTAATAAAGAGGACCTTCGTCCCGCGTTTGTTCGGCATAAATTGGTTGAAAAAAGTTTATGAGAATGGGCCACGCGCTGATGTGCTCTGGTAGGTACCCTATAATTTATATTTTTAATTATATCCATACAGTCGTATCTATTGTGACACAGATCATAAAATAACATTGCCTCAAGAATTATACGCCTTGATTTAAGAGTAGTGAGATTATACTCCGCAATGAGTTCATTATACGGTATTTTTTTTCTGGCATATTTATAATGGATACATCTTAGAAATTTTTTCTGCACAAGTTCTAGTTTATCAATATATTTTTTATATAAAGGATTCCAAATAGCCACTGCATACTCTAAATGACATCTTATTAAGGATCTATAAAGGTGTAAGTAAGTCAAGGGATTTTTAAACATATTACCAGATCGAATAACGAAACCATACATCTTATAAGCTTTGTTAATAATATTTTCAATATGTATGTCTAGATGTAATTTAGTGTCTAAAGTTACTCCAAGATCCCTGATTGTTACTTCTTGAGATAGGGGGGTACCACATAAATGATAAATGCAAGTGCTGGTTTTTTTCTTTTTTGTAAAAGTTATAGATTTACATTTATTAAGACTGAGTTCTAACTTATTTCTGTTACAGTACGATGTGAAACGGTTTAAATCATCCTGTAATTCTAAATGGTCATTAGTGTTTTTGATAATTTTGTATACCTTTAAATCATCAGCATATAAAAGGAACCTACTTGAACGGAAGCACTCATTAATGTCATTTATAAATATTATAAATAAAAAAGGACCAATAATAGATCCTTGTGGCACGCCTGAAGTAATCGGTACACATTCAGATTCGTGACCCCTAATAACCACTTTTTGCATTCTGTTTGAGATGTAAGACTTAAACCACCGCCATAGATTACCTCTTATTCCATTATAGGCAATTTTTTCTAGTAGCATCTTGTGGTCCACCCGGTCAAATGCCTTGCGAAAATCTGTATAGACACAGTCAACTTGCTTACGTGCATCGAGAGCTTCAAATAGGAAGGTTGAGTAAGTAATTAAATTAGTCACAGTGGATCGATTCTTAACAAAGCCATGTTGTTGTGGCAATATAATGTTACGTAAAAGCGGATAAACGGCGTTATGTACTAATCGTTCAAAAATCTTCGCTAACGTAGGTAGTATGGAGATGGGTCTATAATTTTCAACTAATTTCTTAGACCCTCCTTTGTGTACGGGCACTATTCTAGCAGTTTTCCAGACTTTGGGAAAAATTACACATCGCAAACATTTATTATACAAGAGACATACCGGTTCATCAATAACCTCACAATGTTAGATGTAACAAAGGGCGCCGGGGTGGACGTTGTCCACCCCGGCGCCCTTTGTTACATCTAACATCTTTAACTGGTTTGTGACTTCAAGTTTTGTAAGTTTGATATCGTTTATAAGGATATCAGGTGTTTTAATATCGTCAACAATGATATCTTGAATATCAAAGTCCATCAGTGACCATAGTTGGCTCAAAAACCGAATGAAAAAAGCTAGAGAATATTGAGCATACTTTGTTAGGACCTGTAGCCTCCCTATCATTGAAGTTTACAGTACTCGGTATATCTGAGATTTTTTTACGGTTTTTCAAATATGTCCAAAAAAATTTACTGTTATCCTTAATACTACTTTCTACTTTACTAATATAGTTATTATAGCAACGCTCTGAAACTTTTTTGAATTTATTCCTGTATATGGAAAAGATGCTGTAATTCGATTCACTTCGATATTTTTTCATTTTTATCCAAGCCCGGTTCTTTTTATTGTATATCTGAATTAATTCAGGCGTAAACCAACAAGGAAAACGATTAGATTTGACTTCTTTAAATGGTACATGTTTTTTAATAATTTTGTAAATTGTCTCATAAAAGCACGACACGGCATCTTCAGCACATTTGTCCAAAAATAGGTTTTCCCAATCGATGTTCATAATTTCTTCTTTTATTTTATTATAGTTAGCCATATTATAACATTGTCGAAATGTTGTATTACGTTCTAGGTATTTTTGTGATTCTGATAAAGTAATGAAAACTTCAAAAAGAGGATGAAGAGGATCGGGAGGTACCAACGGTGACGTTATTGATGATAAGCTGCACTTGGTTGTATTTGTTATAGCTAAGTCTAGGATTCTGTTATTTTTATTAAGAATATGGTTCATCTGATGACCTTTAATAAGTGATATAAAATTAATTAGGCTCCAGCATGAGGAATTCAAGTTCGAATCTATTATAGGTTCAAGGGCCTGGCCAGTATTATTCCAGCCAAGATTCGGCAGATTAAAGTCACCAATTATAAAAAGACTTGCGGTCCATCCAGATAATTGATTTTGTAATAAATTTAAAAAAATGTTATATGTATCAAAATTTTGATTAGGTGGCACATAAACGGCTGCGAGAATATAAACCTGATTTGCAATGCGTATATCGAGTAACAAATAATCAACAAGAGGCGGGAGGGGCTCAAAGTCATGCGTCAGCATTTCGTGCATTTCGAGACGAGCTACAGCACAAAGCGATCGGTGCACTGCTATCAGTATGCCTCCGCCGTCTCGCCGGCCGGTCGCTGCACGATTTCTGTCCTTTCTAAAAACATGATACCTATCGTCTATAAATTCATTGTCGCTGATATCCGCGTGTAACCAGGTTTCCGTTAATACGATTATGTCGTATGTATGAGAGATAATATTCATATAAAGAGTATGCAGTTTGGTACGTAATCCTCGACAATTTTGGTAATATACAGTTAACATATTAGAATTGAATTTTGATTCTGGTATTATAACAAGTAAGTAAAACCGATCGGTGCAATATGCAGATAGAAAATATTGTGAGGTATAAATAAAATATTAAGAACACAGAGCATTTTGTGGCATGATAAATGCGATAAGAAAAATTATGTTCATTCAGCATACCGATATGCTGAATATGATTTTTATAATTTATTATACGATATAGCCAAATACTTTTAGGTAAATTATTGTAGCCATCATACAATGAGATCACAAAAACTTTTATTATGTATATACGAGTAGAATTATGAACGTGTGGGTTAGATAATAGTGAACAATTATTACTTAAATTATTATAACAATAAGTTGATTTCATAATATCATTACTAGGGCTTAATTTTACTAATATCTTGTTCACTACGAATTGAGAATATGGGAGAAGTGTCGTTTTGACGAACCAGTATAGTACCATGTTTAATCCAGACAAATTTGTAATTGTTCTTTCTGGCCACTTCACGGCTTAGTAGAAATAATTTCTTATTTTTGGGTGTCAGATGTTCATTGACGTAAATATTTCGCGAGATACCTGATATCAGTAGTTGATCAGATTTGACACATTTTACTACCCGCGCAGCAGCAATCACGTTATCCCGTATTATTTTGGTGGAGAATTTCACGATAACATTTTTCGGGTGGGGATTTTTTTTATCCATATGCGGCACTCTGTGCACTGATACTATGTCGGCAGGATTAATAGGGTGCTTAATAATTGAGCCAATGTTTTGAAGTACAGCTATCAAGTTTTCATCACGACGTTCTGGGAGATTGACAATTTCTATATTAAACTGCCTGATCTGTTGCTCCATCATGTCTATTTTAGATTCCAGCATTGATAACTGAGTGGGAATTTCTTTACGCTGCAGAGAATCGACTTCCATCGTTTTTAAACGAGTGTCAAATGCATCTTGCCTATTATTCATATAGTTTACTGAATCCTGCATATCGTTTAGCCGCAGATTAAATTGGTTCAGGGTATCATTAATAGATGTTGTTAATTTGCACATTTCTCTCTCAAGTACCAGATTTACGGCATTTTTAATAGAGTCTGTGACTACCGCCTCAATGCTAACTTTAAAAGATTCCATTTGGCTAGCAATTTTCGACTCTAACGCCTCCATAATTGAGTTGAACTCGTCGGACTCAGGTTGTTTGCGTTTACGCATATTAATAAGAATATTATTGTCAGTTGAAGTTGAAGCAGTTGACAAATCCGGATTAGATGAACACAGCTTGAAATGATTCGGGGGTGTTCGCTGCATGTTTGTCGTCATATCGTCGTCCTTTTCAAATCAAGCTAGAAATATATTGAGCGCTCCTTCCTTCTATATGACACTTATTCACTGCGTGAATGAGACTTTCAAACACAAATTAAAACCAGTTGATGCACTGGTCACACAAAATTGTCACTTATGGATATTGCAATAGTTTCGATAGTCAAACGTTAAAAGTATTGCAAATAATAGAACAACGAAGTACGCAACTGCTTGTAACAAGCTTCACGGACGGAATGAAGCTTCACGGACGGAATAAACTTTATAAACTTAGAAATGAGAATATCCGCAGTAGAACCAGAGTTACCGACATAGCCCAACGGATTAGTATGACGAAGTTGCAATGAGCCGGCCATATAGTTCGAGGAAGCGACAACCGATGGGAAAAAAATTCTCGATTGGCGGCCTCGTACCGGCAGACGAAGTGTAGGGCGTCCCCTCACTAGATGTAGTGACGACCTAATAAGACATGCAGGAAGTCGATGGATGCAGTTTACTCAGGACCGTGCTTTGTGGCGTTTCTTGGGGGAGGCCTATATTCAGGAGTGGACTTGTGATGGGCTGTAATGATTATGACGACGATGTTGATACCCTGGTGAGGTAAAAACCTAACTAAGTTATAATTTCGAATAAAGCCACTTCCACTATAGAACTAAACTCGTATTGAACAATTAATCAGATCTTTATTTTTCTATAGATTCAAATCATTTGAAAGAAACTGCACGAAAGCAAATTAATTACTGAAACATCGAGACGGATTCATTGCTTTTCCATATTATTTCGAAAATGAAACAACAATCCACAAGTGGTAAAATTAAAAATTTAGTACAACTAACTTCAATATAAATAAAATGAGAACGTCATCGATGTAGTCAATGTCAATTAAATACGCGTTATTAAGGATAACTTAAAAGCTAATGGCCAGATCTTGATCAAATTTATATGGGAACACAAGTAAAGAAAACAATTCTGAGGTAACACACTTATAAAAATAGATTCAAATTGAGAACCTCCTCATTTATAAGTCTGTTGAAAGGACCTATGTTCTCCAGTAAAACATTTTAGGAATATTTTTTTTATTTTTTTACATTTTAAAAACCTTTAATAGAATATGAAAGTATCATATGAAACAACAAAACTTAAATACATATTTGATGACAAAAGATAATTACAATTTAGGACGAAAAACTGCGCTGCAGGATGTAACCACAAAATGGACCGGACTATGTGTCAGCCATGGTAATCATGGCTCTGGTTTTCAGTCTTCGTCTCACCGCGAGCAGACTACAGTAGGTATGTATACTTGAAATTATATTTGGATAGGTAATCCTTATGACCGGACAAAATCACTAAGTTATTAACATAATATTATCGTAATTAAATTAAATCCATCCCTTTTTTGCAATTTAAATTACTATAACATATAAAGTTATTCATTGATTAATTTAAATCATATCTTAGTTTACTTTCCTGTGACCATCACTGTATGTATTTAATACATTTTAATTACTGATTTTTGTTTACATTGTCCCTTCTCCCAACAAGAATGACTAATGGACTATTAGGGCAAAAATTTCTCGTAAAATTTTTATTCATAAGAATATATACGTAAACGAAGTGTAACGAATAATGAAAGCGTCAACAATGTTAATCTCGTTTAGTTAACGTGATAAATTATTCGAATATAGCTTTTTCAGTGCGCAAGGTAGTATTTAATATTGAGTATACTTTTATTGCTACAACCGTAAAAAATATGTGCTGTCAAAACAATAGAGTGTAAAACGAATTCAACAACTATATTTATTGTTGGTTTATATGTTCTTGAGGACGCATTTAAACTTCTTATTATATGGTAGGACTCCATTTCTTCCTAGGAATCCGTCTAGGTAGGTGTTACCTCTTACATATTATGTCTGCCGTCAAGCTACAATGTCTGCACTACTGTGTTCCGGTCTAAAGCGTATAGAGAGCCAGAATAATTACAGGCTGTGAGACATTCCCCCTTCCTCAAAATAGACAACGCATAATTTGAAGCCTCCGTTGTTTGAAATCGACTTGCAGGCGTCCAATGACTGTAGTACCTGTAAGTTCTTTAAGTAAAAGTTATAAGGTTATTTTTAGGATAAAGTACTGTATGTTTTAGCATACTTTATTAACTTACGTAGGACACTCAATAAGTTTTCAGATACATAAAAAGTATTCTAGATACTATTAATATTTATTTTACATCTTTTCAAAATATTCTCCATCATGCTCTATACAAAGTTCCATTTGCGTAAACCAACTCCGAAGACACTTTTGTCAGTCTTGATCTGACAGGTCGGAAATTGCTTCTTCGTAGGCAGCCACGGCTTCTGTGGCGATTGAAAAAACTTGCCTTTTATTTTTTCTTTGACTTTTGGGAACAAAAATATCACAAGGACCTAAGGCAGGGCTGTAGAGGGGGTAACTTAGAGTTTCAATACCAGATTCCTCAATAAATGCTTTTGTTCTATGGGAGGTATGTGAAGAAGCGTTATCGTGATGCAGCATGATTCGCCGAAGCCCGGTCTTTGGTCTTATCTCCCGCACATCTTGAAAAACTTTGGGTAATGCAACTGTAGTATACTATTCAGAGTTGACTGACCTACAATTTTCCAGCATTGACGTCGACAAATGTCCGCTCCGCGAATAAAACTAGCCACCATTTTTTTGCCGACGTTGCGAGGTCTTTGCAGTTTTGTCAGTAACTGCCCTTCTGAGTATACCCATACCGATGATTGCCTTTTATTTTCCGGATCATATTGGTAGATCCATGTTTTGTCACCAGTAACAATTTCTGAAACACGCATAGATGCCCTGTTTTCAAAACATAGACGTATTTCATGACACCAATCCACACGAGTATGTTTTCGCTTTCGGAGAGCAAACGAGGGATCCATCGACAACAAAGCTTCCTCACATCAAGATGTTGATGTGAGATACATTATTACTGCTCCCCGAACTAATGCTTACAATCTTTTCGATGTCTGTATATGTCATTCATGGGTCTTCTCGCACCAACACTTCAGTAGTCATGGTTCTTTGGTCATATTTAAGATTAATTTTACCTCTTTTGAATTCAGCAAACCACCTAAAATTGTTGCGAGTGATGAAGCTGAGTCCCTTAATGCTGATTGTAACTGTTGTAGACTTAATTGTTCAATTAAACTAAATTTAAAATCATATAATATCATAACGCGCAAATGTTTACGGTTAAGATCCATCGTTTTAAATGAAAAGCGCGGGAAGCGTTGCAGGAAAATTAAAAGAACTTTGTTTTCTTTTAGTATTGAGCAATTGGCTTACGGAGTTGTATTTTTAAATAAATTTGCTTTTTAAAAACATATAACACGGGTGCGTTCCATTTTTAAATTTCGAGCATCTCAAAACGTATTAAGTGACCTATGTATTTACAGACGGAGCTTCTCTATCTGCCAACTATCCTAAAGCCATAGTTTTGGCTTAAGATATAAAATAAAAAGAATGTTCAGAGGAAGTATAGGTATAGATACAAATTATAAATAAAAAGGCCCGCCTTCACTAACTAATAAATGGAAGTAACTAATTTCTTTTTGAAGTCTGTTGTTACTTTTTAATGAATGTTTAATTGTTTCTTGTTCTAGTTAGGCTAATTGAGAACAGAAGTGATCCAAGTCACTGAGTTGGGTCACTTTTTGGGCTTAATACACCTCAACTTAAAGTATGTAGGAGTGATCAAAGTGCTATCGACATTTTTTTAACAAAATTTTGTTTTCGATATTTCTGTTCTTTCTTAAAGAATCAAGAATCAAGAATCATTTATTTGCATAAAACACGGTAAATAAGTTGTTACATCAAATAAAGATCAACATGTTTTGTCCTGTTAGGACGTGCAAATATTTAAGTATATGATCAATTGAATTTAAATTAGTTATTTTTTAAACATTATAATTATTATTATTATAGTATTCATATTTAAAATCATAATTCATTACAAACAGATTGAATTAAATTAAATTGAATTAAAATTAGTTATTATTTAAACAGTACAATTATTTTTATTATTATAGTAGTCATATTTAAAATCATAATACATTACAAACATTATATTCATGGTCAAGTGAATTTATTTGTAATTAAAAAACTTAATATTATAGAAAGCCCTGTCCACCAACCTGTTTAAAGATTAAACAACAATATGTTAGAGTGATCTAAGTTACTTGATTGATTTTTGGATCATTTCACTGTTACTTTTGAATTGGTGCAGAAATGATTCATATTGATTGTTGCCACTTGGATCATTTTTTATTCAAGAAAAATTTCTGCAATTATAGTCCAAAATTATTTAACTCACTTAAATCACTATAAAATGTTTTATTACTTTAGAAGAATGTTTTTTTATGTATAACAAATAATGTAATTATGTTTTATAGTTAATTCCACTAGGTACTTTATGGTCAGTCTGGCATGGCAACCCTGTTGAAAATATACTCTATTGTTGGAGTTTTGGCGGGAACTTGATCGGCGGCGGTTTGCTGCTCCTGTATTATAGTTTAAATAATAGTTTGAAGTGGATTTTGATATGTAAAAGTGGTGCGATTTTATGTATTGACTGTCTACGCATGTGAACTATTAGTGGAAACGGTAAAACAAGTGCTCTGATGGTGATGGATTCTCAAGATAAGCTGTTTGCATAGGCGCCTTTAGATACCATCGCCAACTGTCAGGTGCCTGCTGGCTCAAGTTGCCAAAATGTCGTCAAAATCTCCCAAGGGCTGCACAATGTGACGCATCAACATATTGTCAAGCAGTGAACTATGAAGGATAATAATACATAAAGACAAGGCTTGGGGAAATTATAATAAACCGAATAATAATACTCAAGACTTGGCCTAAAGGTCTAGATACCAGGCCATAAACTAAAAAAAAAATACTCTATTGTTTAACTTTGTTTTGTTTAGTGATTAAAGAATATGTGAACTGAAAATGTCTTCTCAATCTAAAAGATTAGTTTCTATAGCAACAAATTAGTAGTCTAATTGAAAATCTAGATTGAAATTTTATGAACGATGATGACCTGATACCCATTCCTGAGTATGAATATATCCATAACAACCAACCAACCAACACATTAGAACAACTCGAAGTTCTAATTTGTTGGTTATATTTAAGCCGCTTCAACGAATGTGTCTATCACTGAAGACTTGGAGCAATCTACTAATGCTACTGCAACTAAAACACCATGTTCAATGAATGTAGAATCTGGCACTAAAGATTTGGAGCAATCCACTAATGCGACTGGAACTGAAGTACCCATGGATGATGAAAATTTATTACTTCAAAACAAGTTATCGTAATAAGATCCAGAACCTTACAGTCATCATCATCATCATCATTACAGCCTTTCATAAGTCCACTGCTGAACATAGGGCTCCCCCAAGGAATGCCACAAAGCACGGTCCTGAGCCACCTGCATCCATCGATTTCCTGCATGTCTTATCAGGTCGTCACTCCATCTAGGGGGGTCACCCTACACTTCGCCTAATGGTAAGAGGCTGCCTTTCCATCCCATTGGTTGTCGGTTCTTCGAGCTATATGGCCGGCACACTGCTACTTCAGTTTACTAATCCGTTGGGCTGTTTCGGTTGCTCTGGCTCTACTGCAGATATCCTCATTTCTAAGTTGATCGCGCAGAGAAACCCCGAGCATAGGCCTCTCCATAGCTCGCATAGCAACCTGGAGCTTCCTCATCTGGCCAGCAGTGAAGGACCAAGTCTCAGATCCGTTAGTCATCACTGGCAACACACACTGGTTGAACCTTACAGTGACAGTAGTGAATCATATCATCCACCGCAATAAACATCTGAATCTGAGAATGAAAATATTGAAAATATAAGCAGTCACATATAGAGCAATTACGAGGGGGGGTAGAAACATTTTATACGTGTTATAGCCATGCTGCAGCTATATTAGTAGGATAGTTGTAGCACTAATGGGTCGGGTCGACCGGGGAAGTACCAGGTTCTCACAGAATACCAGCGTAAAATAGCAGTTTAAAACTGCTGTGTTTCCTATGGTGAGTGTAGAGAACTGGAGACCCTTTTTACTGGAAAAGAAGCATTCCATCTTACTCCTCACGGGTGACAACGCATCTGCATTTTGATTCGCAAACGAGGATAGATGTAGATGTCTATGGGCCACAGGCAACCACTTACCATCATGTGGAATGTGTGCTCGTTTGTCACCCCATAATATAAAAAAAACATCATCAAGTTCACAAAACATGGAGCAGTCGGAAACAGTAACAACTCGAAAACGCAGAAATGAAAAGAATTGGAAGAGAAACATTGTTAAAGAAAAGCGAAACAAAGGTGAAGCGTATGTTAGCTATCGTCACTAGATAATTAGCTATCGTCACTAGATAGTTAGGTAGTGTCACTAGATGCTCGGGGCAGGGGCCCCGACCATCTAGTGACGTAACACCTGAAGAGGACGATGACACAAAAGTGATCTTGAGCACCGTAATAGAATTGCGAGGGTGCTGGGGGCAGTAAGGATTGCCCCCGGGACGTGCTTTAATAGAGCAAAGCGAGAGAGGAGCCCCGGTTGTGTTCCGAACGAAGATCCCGGGATCCCTCATATACGCTAATAGTGACTACCATGGGGTTTTAGCCAGTAGGAGTCCGGCATAAACTTTCTGTTGCCTCTGCAGAAAAAGGTATCCATGAGGATTTAATAACTAGAACGGTGTTTAAATGGTTATACTATCATCGCCTATTTCTTCATGCTTTGGAATGGATTTTTTCTTTAAACTTATATGGGACCACCCCTAAAGTGTTGCCTTTACTTTCATTATTTACAATGAATGTTAAAGACGCTAAAACTTACAACAAACTTACTTCAATCACTTGAAATGCTTATGAGTTCACTTCTTGACGTCTTGCTTTGTCTTTACGACTGGTTGAGAAGGTATATTGTAACATTTGCTTGATTTGTCTAAAATAAATTCATGCCATCAAAAACATAACTTGTAATAATAATAAACAATCTAATTTAATATAATATGTATTACATGTGAGATATATTATGTTTTCATGCGATTGCCAAGTCAATCTATGTATCAATCTATGGACTTAATAAATTAACCGACTTGGTATTACATGGATCTCACAACTTTTTACGGTAGAAGAACTGAGTTGCGAGACTTGGCTTTTTTTACAAGTTATGTTTTTGATGGCATGTCATTTCTTTTTGTAGATAGTTATATCTAGGTAGCTATTTACACCTATTATTCCATTATACATCTATAGGTACACTGATTCATTCACTGCAAATGTAACTTTGAAATACTATATGTTTATATGGGATTACAAAGTTATTTATGCAGTTGGTGTATCTCGAAAACTGGACTGAAATTGTAAAATATTTTAATTTTTCCTTCATTTTTATATTAAATAATAATAGTATTCCAAATTTGAAGTTTCTATGCCTGCCAGAAGTGCCTCAGAGTTTTGATGATCGGTCAGTCAGTGAGTGATAAAATTAAGAAATTTTGACTAGTTATAATTCTTAAACTACTGACTCAAATTTAATTAAATTTGAAATATACGGAGTCTATACAATGCCTACTTGGCTAGTAAAAATTCAGGCTTCTACTTTTATCCATAACGAAGTTATAGGGTTTCAGAAATGGCCTGAACTGCTTCGAGAAAAGGATGGTACGGCAGTGCCGCTTTTTTGCTCGACTTGGCGGAGATTTATAAAGTTAGATCTTTATAAAGAACATTATTTACATAAGTTTGTTTAAAATTCATGAGAAAAAATAAACAGGAAATATTTTAATCCGTTAAATACATAAATGTAAATAAAAGCCTACCCCTCTATCTAATTATGTGTAGTATTTACTAATAAGAGCACACTGCATTTTGTTGATACAACAAAGAGTGTATTTTCACATTTACACAGAGGGACTAGCATTATTGAGTAGTCCCTTCTTTGTTTATTTTTGTCAAAGGAAAACTGCGAAATCCAACGAACAAATCGCTACTTATTTCCATATATTTGAAGTACTTGCTGACACTATCCGTTGACTACTATTCCGATAGACGACATTTTGTTCTTTTTTTTTAAACAAGCACATAGTCTACCTGATGGTAAGTGGATATGTGACGTATCGACACCTACATCTATCCTTCACTAAAATTCAAAATGTAAGTGCGTTGCCGCCTCTTAGGATTAAGATAGAATACCTCTTTACCAGTAAAAAAGGTCTCCACATAATTTAAATTTTTGTTTAAGGACGTCAGTCTTTCCAATAGTACACAGTACTATATAAAGTTATTAGAGTTCAAAAATATCTGCTTAATTTATATCTAATTCGTTCAAAATCTTTTCAAAATTTGATCCTGTGACACACTATAAAAGAACAATAGAACGATTTTACAAAGGTTTAATGTGTAACAACTAAATAATCATAATTGACACGTGCGGAGGTATATTTAAGTAATAATAAAATAAATAACTACTTTTCTGCAAATCACGCGCTATTAATAATTAGTTAAATTAAGGTTGAAGTAAAGATAAAATTGCATTTGTGCAATTGACATTAAAAGAACCATATAGATGCAATCACTTTATGTATGCGTGGCATTCCATCTTGTTGACAACGCATCTGCATTTTGATTCGCAAACGAGGATAAATGTAGATGTCTATGGGCCACAGCAACCACTTACCATCAGGTGGACTGTGTGCTCTTTTGTCACCCTATCCTATAAAAAAAATTGAAAATTAAAAATTTTGTTCAACGGATTTCAATATAAATAATTAAGTATAACTTACAAACTATTGGTCAGACTTTCATCATATTTCTATGGGACCACATAAGAAGCGCTAGCTTTCAAATATAAAAAGGAATCATCGAAATCGGTTCACCCAGTAAAAATTTTTGAGATAACACACATAAAAAAAGAAAAAAAACATAAAATTACATAAAACTACTTTTTGAAGTAGGTAGAAAAGCAAGACGATAAAAACGTATGCCTAGTGATTTCGACAAAAAGGTAATGTTGCAAACTTTCGCAGATACTAAAATGTTACTTACTTTCAATGCTATTTTTTTTGTAGTTTAACATAAGTGACTTTAAAAATCAAACGAATATTAAAAGATCGATGAATTTATAACTTATCTTTTAATATAGTAAAAACTGATTGCAAAGAACTATAAAGAATGTAATCATCGAAATCGTACACCAAATAAAATTTAATTAAAATGTTTATTTTTGCCGAAGTTTATCGTATTGGAAACAATGTCCTAGAACCAGAACACAACAAACAAAGCTTTTTGCAATAACCCATACAGAAACAAATTATGCCCAAGATCATTAGTCTCTCGAGCACACAGAGAATATAACGAAATAATTCACTCTGTAGACATATGTATTCTACAATAAACCAAAATTTTGTGCGAGAAGTTTTAAAAGTAATACACGCACACACACACGCACACCCACACGCACACCAAACGCACATCACACTCACACAAACACTCATACAAACACACACATGCACACACACACACACACACGCGCGCGCGCGCGCACACACGCACACACACACACGCACACACACACACACACACACACTTTCACAAACGCGCGCGCGCGCGCACACACACACGAACACACATGTGCGAGCACGCGCGGATACATCTAAATTGTTATGCACTAAAATGTAACACATAGTCTGTTCGTTTCAAATTAAATGTTTCATAGGAAAAATTGTAAATCCTTATTGGCTATATGACATAGATACACATGATATAGATCTACATATATTATAAGAACTTTAATGAGTAGTTGATTTTGTTAAATAAATTAAAAAAAATATATATTTATATGAACGTTCATTGTTCAAAATATTGTGTACTGATATTGAAAGGATGTATTTAGCCTTTAGCTAATAAATTACATAATATACCAAATTTTGTAATTTTACAACGCATCTCTGGTACTAGCAACAATAACTACCAAAAACAATAAGAAAGTGTAACTGTGGTATACAAAGTCCCGACTAAAATTTAATGAGGGCATCCACGATATTTTCTGCCACCAAGGGGGCACCATTTAAAATTGAGGTGTAATATTTAACAGGCTTCATAACGGAGAAGTTAATTTATTCGAAAAATGTAAAGTTCATTTCTGTACTATTAGTTATACGAGGGTGACACTGAAAGTTCTAAGAAAATCAAAAACTGAATAAACGAGCAAGTTATTATTTTATTTAACCTTTTCAAAATAGTGTCCATTTACATCAATACATCGCTGCATCCGATGGAACCACCGAGAAAAGCATTTGCCTAGTCGTCCTTAGTGGTCTCTTCGACGGCATTTTGAAACGCAGCCACTGCTTCCTCGGCGTCCATAAAACGTTTTGCTCGAAGTTTTTCTTTTATTTTCGGAAATAAATAAAAATCGCAATGTGCGAGGTCGGGGCTATAGAGCGAGTGTACGACGAGGCGTTGTTGTGGTGAAGGAGGATCCTATTGCGAGGTCGTTTCTCCCGAACTTTTTCCAAGACCAGTTGCAAACAATTGTTAGTGTACCCCTCTGCAGTTACTGTTTTTCGATACACTAAAACAATTGTTTCGTAATGACTTGTACTTCCGAAGAACGAGGCCACCATATTTTTTCCAACGCTTCAACCTCTCTTCACTTTAGTTGGCAACTCCACGGCAGGAAACACCCAGACAGCAGACTGTCTCTTAGTTGCAGGATCATAACAACAAATCTAGCTTTCGTCACCCGTAGGTAAGTATGTCGGACATAGCAATTGTCACCTCCATTAATAAATCTTTGACGAAAATTTCACGAAACCAATCAACACGACGGAGTTTTTGGGCCTCTGTCAAATTATGAGGTATCCACCTAGCACAAAGCTTCCTGACCGCTAAATGTTCATGGAGGATTTTGTACACTTGACCCATACCGATGCCTAAGCTTATCCAAATCTGCTGATAAGTCACTATTTCGTCAGTCGCTATCATACGCAGCACAACACTGATGTTATCTTCAGTCAGATTAGTGCGACCACATTTAAACTCATTAAACCAGTTGTAAACAGTGGCACGAGATTGGGTTTCACAGTGAAAGGTCAATTGAAGTCTATCATAACTTTCTTGTTGACTTTAATGACATCGAAAATCATAAAAAATCATTGTACGATAATTTTCTCGCGTTATATTCATGCTGACGTGACACAGACCATTTTCAATTTGCCGCCAAATCGTGAACAAATGACAAATTAATAAAATACATTCACAAAAATATTAGCAAGATAGAGATAGAGTTCCATTTTCCAAATTTAAACTTATTTTTTTATTATATCGTTTACACGTGGCCAGTTCTAAAAACTTTCAGTGTCGCCCTCGTATTTTATGTTAATTAGATTAAAAATAAATAAACAAAACCACATATATTCATAAAAGAAAAATAATAAAAGAGTTAAATATGTCCAAAAACTTAAAGAGCAAACCACTGAGGCATTGTTTTGTGTATTAATATAATACTCTAGAAAGTTATATTTTTTTATTTAAAACTATGTTTTCAATTAAATAACATTGTTTTACAATAAAATGAAACCTGAAACACGTGCTGAGGGCACGTGTGTAGATAAACGGAACAGAGACAAAGCTTTTTAAGAACGTGCAAATTTGTTACCTATTTTGGTGCGATTGTCAAAATAGGTGAAGACAAATTAAACAATACATTTGTTAAATAGTTTTATAATTCAGTATGATAGAATACTTAAAAATTACTTACTCTAATAATTTCCTTTTTATAATATTCATTTTAAAATAATTTATTGTTTATTTTAATAGTGTGGTAAATGGTACATATTTTTATTAAATATTTCTTTATTTTAAAGACAGACCGACTAGTAGTGAAAAATAAGAACTATGTAGGTATTAATGATAATTTTTCATTAAAAATGCTTTTTAAACGCGTATTCAAACTTTCATGATCATGTTACTATAGCTGTTGAGGAGCTCCCTCGTGAGAAGACAATCCTGTCTGCTCTGCAGCAGCAGTTTATGGTAAAGATCATATTTAGCAAACAAAACTAAATTTAAATTCAAAGTTTCGAGTCCATGCTACTAAAAGTTAAAGAGTTCCCTCGTAAAGAGACTATGCTGGCTGCAGCAGCAGTTCATGATAAAAATCGTGTTAAACTATCAAAATTAAGATAATATACAAAATTTCTACTAGTGCTATTACCTGTTGAAGAGTTCCCTAGTGAGGAGACAAAAACGACTAGCTGCAGCATCAGGTTATATCTATCATATTATTGCATAGTCATTTCATGTCAATCAGACAACGGGAAGTGGTCCAATTCTTACTTCCAATATGTTAATTTAACACACAAACCTGAACCATTTTAATGGAAAAGAGGCATTCTATCTTATTCCTCACGGGTGACAACGCATCTGCATTTTGATTCTTTATTGAGGATAAATGTAGATGTCTATGGATCACAGCAATCACTTACCATCAGGTGGACTGTGTGCTCGTTTGTCACCCTATCCTATAAAAAAACCTACTACATACCAGCCCACCCACTTAATTACAAATTTTTAGTAAAAGCTTCTAATTACAATAAAAAATAAAAACACACCATGTTGTACCCTCCTCTTATTAAAGAAAGGATCATACAATAAAATAAAAGTACTTACTTGAAAAAGTAATAAATATAAAATCTATTGTACTCCTTGGGAAAGTTAAAGTGATATATTTTTATTTTTTTCCTAGTATCTATTATTTATACAAACAACATTTTTAATAATATCACGTTTTACATTAAAATATTCAAACTTGCATCTAACAAAACAAACAACGTGCGTTGCACTGACCCTGTGGGATTGTCCACTGGCTGTGCCAGCGTAACCAATGTTTTCCAGTCTCGCCGTGGCCAGTGGTCACGCACACATGCTCCGCGCGGTTGTAGTAGTGCAACCGATTCGTGCGGTTGTATGAAGCTTTACCTCTGTTCCGTTTATCTACTCATGTGACCTCAGTGTCAACTAGCGACATCTGGTGAGCGGAAGATTATTAGCCTTCATTGATTGATTTCGTCTCAAGTTAAAATTTCTAGTATCGTGAAATCATTTAACAAAGTTTTAATAAATATGTAGTATACTGTAGTATGAACGAGTAAAACTTGTTTCAACAACATCTTGAATGGTCTCTATCTTTAATAACTATATCAGTTATAACTATTCATTCATTCATTTTGTAGGAGTGGTAGTAGATAACTAATAAACGATATAACTCTCCCACTCGTCCTAACAGTATAAAGTAATGCGCAGACTTTGGGTATTCAACTGGTCTTAATCGTTGTCGTAATTCTTTCCGTAATGATAATTCTTTTAGTACAAGCAATGAAGGTGATGTTGCAGTGAGGCTGCCCTACTTACCCTCATTAGAGTATAATTACAAGCATATTGCTCTGAGATGAGCACAATTAATTCGCCTATTAATTGATAAAAATTAAATTATTAAATATTAGCAGAGTTCTTCTTCTAAAAGAAGCCATGAATTTAAAGAAAAAAAATTGCATTTGTTTGTCAACGTATTTTATGATGAAAATATTTTGTGAAATTTATTCAAATTTGTTTCATAGGTTTTGATTATAATATTTATTATTGCTTTTTGCTTAAATTCAGTTACTTTCGGTTCAGAAAATTTCAATTTCGTTTGTAGGCATCCCCTCGTAATTGTGTATGTAAAGATTTTTGTGACAGGTTACTCTGTATGAGACATTGACTATAAATTAATTCGTTATTTTGAAATTTTATGCACGATGTGTGATCAGAATCGAAATTAAGTGAAATATTATGCAAACGAAAAGCAAAAATTGATCTTATCACTCAGCAGGTTTCCTACAATTGAAGAAAAACTTATGACAATGTTGTGGTAAATCTTTAAGCATTTTGAATTTATTAATCATTATTTGTAGGGATTATTACTATATTGCCTCGAATTTTATCTGTTTCTGATCATGTATTTGGGCTGAGTTAAGTTTTCATTATGAGAATTTTGCTGATTTAAATTCACGTTAATGTTCTGTGAAGAATAACTCTCACGATAACATAAGAGTATGTTATATATAAATATTACGCGAGGAAATATGACCTGCAAAATCAATAAACAACAATAATAATATATAGTGTATAAAAGAATTTATCTTCCACAAAAATAAATTTACATAACTGTACCTGTTTTAGGTTTTAATTTATCCCACATTTTTTTATAGGACAGGGTGACAAACAAGCCGCCACCGCCTCTATGGCCACCGCCGCAGCCGCAACTGCCGCCGCCGCCGCTGTCACTGTTGCCGCCGCCGTCGCCGCGACATCGACGCCCGCAGAGGGGCGCCCCGTGGAGGAAGCTGAAATGGAATGCCTATAACGGCCCCATTAAGCTTCCTCCAGGCGAATATCAACCACTGCGCCTGCGCTCAGGATCTGTTGCTCCAGAGCATGGCGCAGTGGTCGATTAACATCGCTGTGGTCGCTGAGCCGTATTTTGTCTGGCCTAGGGATGACTGGGTGGCGGACCTTAACGGCTCAGTGGCCATCATTTCTTCGGCCGCCGCCGGTACCCCGACCCTTGAAGGTGTCAGGAGGGGTCAGGGGTGCGTAGCAGCACGGTTCGGGGAGTTCGTCGTTGTGGGGGTGTACTTCTCCCCGAACCGATCTCTCGCCGAGCTCCATAACTCTCTTGCAGAGCTGAGAGCAGTCGTCGTCGGAAGCTATCCCTTCCCCGTACTTGTCCTCAGGGACTTCAATGCCAAGAACTTGGCTTGGGGTTCTCGTCGTACAGATGTGCGGGGTAGGATGGTGGAAGACTGGGCTCTGGAGACAGGCCTGGTCGTCCTAAATCGGGGTTCTGTCCCCACGTGTGTGCGGATGCGGGGCGAGTCGGTGGTGGACATTTCATTCGCTAGCCCCGCTCTGTCGCCGCGTGCCATTGACTGGCGAGTCATGGAGGGGGTGGAGACCTACTCCGACCACCGGTACATCCGGTTTGACGTCTCCACCCAGCCCTCGAGCGCGCCAGTCCAACAGGCCCCGAGTGGTCCGCGTTGGGCGCTGAAGCAGCTGGACCGGGAGCTACTCCTGGAAGCCTCGATCGTGCAGGCCTGGGTGTCATCACCGGATAGGCCTGCCGACGTCAATGATGAGGCAATGTGGTTCCAGGAGGCCATGTCCGAGATATGTGACGTGGCAATACCCCGCGTCCGGCCAGGAAGCGCCCGGCGTCAGGTGTATTGGTGGTCGCGTGAGCTGACGTGTCTGCGCGAGGCTTGTGTCGCCGCGCGGCACCTGTACGCCAGGCATCGCAGGCTCCGCATTCGTCCACCGAATGCGGCAGCCATTGAGGCGGAGCTGTACGAGGGATACAGAGCGGCGAAGACCGCCCTCAGGGAGGCTGTCATGCGGGCCCGGGATCGGGCCCGTGAGGAGATGCTGGAGACTCTCGACAGAGATCCGTGGGGGCGCCCTTACAAGATGGTGCGGGATAAACTCCGCACCTGGGCCCCCCCGCTGACGCAGAGTCTCCGGCCTCAGCTCGTGGAGGACGTGGTGAGCGCTCTGTTCCCTGCGCGAGCGGAACATCCGCCCCCGCCTATGGCTCCGCCACCTGCGGTGCCGGAAGCGGACCACCAGGACGACGACGACGACATCCCGGAAGGGACCAGGGTAGACCTGAGAGTGGCGGTACGTAGGCTCAAGGCCAGGAATACCGCCCCAGGACCCGATGGCTTGCCTGGCAAAGCCTGGGTCCTGGCCTCGGAGGGTCTCGGGCCCCGACTGGAGGGGCTCCTAAGCGCATGCTTGGAGAGAGGCCAATTCCCGCTTCGTTGGAAGACGGGGAAGCTGGTCCTCATTTGGAAGCCGGGGCGCCCTGCGGACTCTCCGTCCGCATACCGGCCCGTGGTGCTGCTCGACGAGGTGGGCAAGCTCTTTGAAAGAGTCGTTGCAAACCGCCTCGCCGAGCACCTTGCGGGGACGGGGCCGGATCTTGCGGAACACCAGTTTGGTTTCCGCAAGAGGCGCTCTACGGTGGACGCCATCATGCGCGTGAGAGCCCTCACGACGGGGGATGCAGTGGCCAGGGGGGGGTTGTTTTGGCGGTGTCTCTCGACATCGCCAACGCCTTCAACTCCATGCCCTGGAGCTGCATTAGGGAGGCACTCCGGTATCACCGGGTGCCGACCTATCTCCGTCGTATAGTCGGGGACTATCTGACGGACAGGGCCGTCATCTACCCCGGTCGCAACGGCGAGTGGAACCGGCGAGAGATGTCGTGCGGTGTCCCACAGGGTTCGGTTCTGGGGCCGCCCCTGTGGAACATCGGTTACGACTGGGTGCTGCGCGCCGACCTCCCTACCGGCGTCAGCGTAGTTTGCTACGCTGACGACACGCTGGTACTGGCACAAGGGGGGTCGTACGAGGCGGCGGCGGAAAATATGACACGCGGGGTTGCCATAGTCGTTGAGAGGATCCGGCAGCTGGGTCTTGAGGTGGCTCTGCACAAGTCCGAGGCCATGCACTTCCATGGTCCTCGGAACAGGCCACCACCGGGATCCTCAGTGATGGTAGGAGGGGTATCCATCGGCGTCGAGTTGACGTTGAAGTACCTAGGACTCGTCCTCGACGGCCGATGGAACTTCGTTGAGCACTTCCGACGTTTGGCTCCCAAACTGGAACGGACCGGGGCTGCCTTCAGGCGGCTCCTGCCGAACCTGGGGGGGCCAAACGCCTCCTGCCGGAGGCTCTACGCGGGGATCGTGAGGTCCATGGCCCTTTACGGGGCCCCGGTGTGGGCGCGTGGTTTGGCGCGGCTTGCCGTCCACCACCTAAACGCACCCCAAAGGGTGGTTGCCGTAAAGATGGTTCGCGGCTACCGCACGATCTCCCGCGAGGCGGCGAGCCTCCTTGCCGGATTGCCGCCATGGGATCTGGAGGCGATAGTCCTCGCGCGCCTGCACGAATGGCGCGCGGAGGCACTATGCCGGGGGGAAACCCCGCTGCCGCGGCAAGTTGTCGCGCAGCGGACAGACTTCCGGCATGATCTCATGGCGACATGGAGAGAGCGACTGTCGCAACCCCGTGCTGGGCACGCCACTATAGCGGCGATAAGACCCCTCTTTGAGGAGTGGCTTGAGAGACGCCACGGCGTCCTCACCTTCCGCCTGACGCAGGTCCTCAACGGACACGGTGTGTTCGGGAGGTTCCTGCACCGAATCGGGCGGGAGGAAACGCCCGGGTGCTCCCACTGCGAGGATCGACCGGAGGACACGGTGGAGCACACCGTGGAGGTGTGCCCTGCTTGGGCGGAGCACCGCCGTGTCCTCGTAGCGGCGATAGGCGGCGGCGACCTCTCGCGTCCGGCCCTGGTCGAAGCCATGGTCCGGAGCGAGACGGAATGGGATGCCGTCACCACCTTCTGCGAAGCAGTGATGCTAGCGAAGGAGGTGGCGGAGCGGGAGAAGGAAAGAGCAACAGCTTTCCTTCCCGGCCGCCGCGGGAGACGCCCCGGGCGTCGGGGGCTACGTCGTGGCCCCCGGCCACCGTAGGCGCGGGCCTGTGGATGGCGAGCAATGGGTAGCTCGCCGTCCGTCCGTCTAACGACGACAGGCCGTGTCGACGGCGCGTTTTGTTCCACGCGCGCCTCAAAGAGCTGTCAGCATCGTGAAGGGGCCCGCAAGGGCCGACGCCTGCCGGAGCTGCGGGCTGTTCGAAAGAGATACCGCGGCTCCGGAACGTAAGGGCACTGAAGGAACACGGATGGTTTTTAGTCAGTAAAAGTCTGACACTCCCTTCCGCTCCACCCAGAGCGAAAGGCGTCATTTGATGATTTTCCATCTGCAAAAAAAAAAAAAAAAGGGTGACAAACAAGCACACAGTCCACCTGATGGTAAGTAGTTGCTGTGGCCCATAGACATCTACATCTATCCTCGTTTGCGTATCAAAATGCAGATGCGTCGTCACCCGTGAGGACTGAGATGGAATGCCTCTTTTCCAGTAAAAAGGGTATCCGGTTCTCTATACTCACTATACGAAACATAGCAGTGGTAAGCTGCTATTTTACGCTGGTATTCTGTGAGAGCGTGGTCCTTCCCCGGTCGAGCCTACCCATTAGTGCTACAACTATAATACTAATATAGCTGCAGCATGACTCTACCACGTACAAAAAACTTTACTTGACACTGAGGTCAAATAATAGATATCATCATCTATCATCTATCTATCTATCATGATTATCCACTACAATAGAAGGTAAGTCATTAATATACACTACAAATATGAATGAGCCGGGAATCGAGGCCTGAGGGACACCCGTTAGTAGAGGTGACCCGGAAGAACTTTTACCATTGATAATAACTTTCTGCATTCTATTATTGAGTATAGTATATTTTAGTATATTTTCTGAATAACGACTTTATTTTTATCTGGGGCGCTTTGTCATTGCCTATACTTGCAGCACCTAATTACCACTTAATTCCTTGCTATTAATATACATCGTATATCTAATAACTTCATTGCGTTTACATAATGATTTCTTATGTTCTTTCTCTTCTTTCATTGCGTTGCTAGCGAGACGTTTTGCTAGCAACGCAAATTTCAACAGTTCGTTGCATTGAAAATTTTAGAGCACCTAATTTTTAAACTTGGCACCTAATTAGCACCTAAAAAGCCCCTAATTTTAAATTTTTCCAAATGCAAATTCCCGACTTTGCGTTGCTAGCGATACACAACTATAATTTTGCGCATAGGCTTCTATCAGACAGGAAACGGTGACACGTTCAAGCAGTCCGCGTTCGCGTTCTGCGTTCCAGCGTTCAGTTGCCCACGAATCCCGCTGTTGGACGGTCTACGCGGTGCCACTACAGTCACCACGTTTTTGACTATAGCTCTTTATCGGAGACGAATTATGATGATATTGTGGACATTAGCAGCATCAAAATGGATAATAAAACATTGGGTGTGCCCAGAAAATAAGAATAGAGAACAAGATGCAGAATTTCAGAGATTGTTTTGTAAATGGCTTACAAAATTTTTTATAATTCATTTTCGGTCCCCATTTCTCTCACTATTTCTAACCATGCTGCTGCCATTATTCCTCAGTTTTAAGAATCACCATTTTCCACATCATATAAAAAAATACCTTTCTCGTAATCAACTTCTCCGTCTCCATGATGTGGACACCGAAACAGCGGTGAACGCGCGAACGCGTGCGTTATGGTTGACCGACGCGGTCAGAATGCCTGCTCGCTGGGTATGTGACAGTATTTCATGCCGGCACACTGCCTGCAACTTTACAAGGCGCAGGTTCGGCCTCACATGGAATACTGTTCCCATCTCTGAGCAGGGGCTCCCCAGTGCCAGCTCCTTCCACTTGACCGCATCCAGCGCAGAGCGGCTCGAATCGTCGACGACCGAGCCCTTTCCAATCGGCTCGATTCATTTGGCACTGCGATGAGATGTTGCATCCCTTTGCACTTTCTTTCGCATCTACCATGGGGAGTGCTCTGAGGAATTCTTTGGATTAATCCCAGCCGCCAAATTTCACGAACGCACATCGCGGTAGAACTCCCGATACCATCTACACCATCTGGATGATTGGCGGTCCACCACTGTGCGATTTAGAAGATGTTTTCTTCCTCGCACGACTTCCTTGTGGAATCGATTACCATCAGCGATTTTTCCGGACTGATACGACTTAAATAATCTGAAAGAAACGAAAGAGGTATGTAAGGATCGTGACACTTGGCGATCTGTTCTCTCTGGCTACCCCGTCAGGGATTGTGCGTGAAGATAAGTAAGTAAGTAAGTAAGTAAGATACGACTTAGGGACCTTCAAGAAAAAGCGTACTCCTTTTTAAAAGGCCGGCAACGCATCTGCAATTCCCTCCCTGGTGTTGCAGTTGTTCATGGGCGGCGGTAGTCACTTACCATCAGGTGAGCCGCATGCTCGTTTGCCCCCTCTCCTATAAAAAAAGCTCTTTTCTTGAAGGTCCCTAAGTCGTATCGATCCGGAAAAATCACCGGTGGTAAACAATTCCACAGAGAAGTTGTACGAGGAAAAAAACTCCTTGTAAAACGCACAGTCGTGGATCACCAAGCATGCAGATGGTAAGGATGGTATCGTAAATTTTGACACGATATGCATTCGTGAAATTTGGCGGCTGGAATTAATCCGAACAATTCCTTAGGGCATTCCCCGTGGTAAATTCGATAGAAAATACTAAGGGATGCAACATCCTTACGCATGTAATCGAGTATATCGAGCCGACCAAAAAGAACTCAGTGGTCGACGATTCGAACTGCTCTGCGCTGGATGCGGTCAAGTAGAAGGAGCTGATACTGAGGTGCCCCGGCCCAGTGATGTGAACAGTATTCCATGTGAGGCCGAACTTGGGCTTTGTAAAGTTGCAAGCGATTTGCCGGCCTGAAATACTTTCTCGCTCTGCTAAGCACGACAATCTTTTTAGAGGCCTATTTGGCCTTACCTTCCAAGTAACCACGAAACTGCACACTATTCGATATGTCGACGCCGAGGTTTCCGATGCTAACTGAGGTAACAAGGGGAGTGCCTTGAAACTGAGGAGATACGACAAAGGGGTTCTTTTTAGCGGTAAACGCGCAAACTTGTGTCTTCTGGGGACTTGAACTGGACTGGATTTAGTCGCCCCCAATCCGAGACTTTGTTCAGCAAAAACTCGACTTCAGACACAAGTTTGTCCCGGTACTTGGCGACGTTTTACCGAGAAATATTGGCACGGCCGGTATACAAGGTATCACAATGAATAGTCTGCATAGCAATGAATGTTACCAGTTTGCAATATATGACTGATATGTAGGAGAAACAGCGTTGGTGATAGCACGCAGCCTTGTGGAACACCAGCGTTGATAGTACTTACCACGCTGGCTTATCAGCGCAAGCCTATTGGAATTAATTTTGTGTTTAACACATATTACGAAAAGCAGCTGTACACTTTTGAGTTTGTGTTACAAACAATGAAAATCAAATTCGACAAAAATACTATTAACATAATCCGCTTTAAATTAAAACATTCTTGTATGATCTGTTGGCAAAAATCGGTCGTGTCTTTTCTCCCAAATTGTTCTTCTTCCGTCGGTTTCAATTGATCTTTCTTCTCCAAAATTCAGCTCTGTAGGTCCTTTTTCAATTACTAAGCAGCATCGTAAGGATTTTCTATAACGAACACGCAGATATTTAAAATATTTTGGGTCCATTCTTTGATAATGCATAGCCCTTCTGCTATTCTACATTATTATTTTGGGAGTTTTAATTTATTCAGTTAATTAAGTTTGTAGTTTAATAAAAAGTCTGAAATATTCTAGAACATCGATCGCCGATTCGCTCGCGATGCACGGCGATTAAGGTAAATTATTTCTGCATTAGGATGCCCAGTATCCAGTAGTAGACTGTTAAAGCGGGCGAATGAGAAAAAAAAAGTTATAGTCAACCAAAACTTTTATTGATTACTTATAAATAAAACAACATATTTTAAGTGAAACAATCGACTTTTTTGTACTTAATAAGCAATCACTTTGTAGGTTTAAATATTTAATTTGAGCTCCCTCCATACAGAATGTTTTATTCATGCAGCCTCTGAGCACATCTACGCGCTAACTGACAGAAATATAAACTTTTTTAATCAATATAGATTACATATATTATTATATTATACTTATTGAATGTCACTCTTTTGTTTAATTACTACTGGTTCGAAATAAAACCTCTGACTGGATTTACATTATATATACTTAATATTACGAGACTAGTTATTTAATATCGTCATCACCATAATATTATTTATTTTAAAGGAATATGTTTTATGTGATGACGGTGTAAAATAATCCATCGATCCATTTTGTCCGTTTGTGGGTGTCAGTTTGTGGGTGTCGTAAGAGGCGCCCATGGGAAATGCTCTAAAAAGGTCTTGTCACTAAATCGTGTAAAAATAAAGTAACAGCCTATATACGTCCCACTGCCAGGCACTGGCCTCCTCTCATATTTGAGAGGGTTTTAGGGCAAAGAAATATCCGCCACGCTGCCCCATTGTCGAACGTGTTAGCGACCTTCACATGTCTTGGAAATGTTTTTTTTTATTTTTCAAACATGCAGGTTTCCTCACGATGTTTTCCTTCACCGCCGAGCATGTGGTAAATCAGCATTTAAAATTGCAATTAACAATTTCAATGATGCCGGCGGGGTTACAAGCGTACTGTGAATTTCGTTTAAATCGAGAAATTAGCCAATGAGCTACCACGGCTTTTTGTAAAACTAAATTGTGTGATAAGAGAAAATTATGGTTTATAAGATGATTTTGTGCCCAGGATTAAGAAAAGAAGTTTTTGGTGATTTGTTCATGTAGAAATAATGAATGAGGAAAGAGTGACAAAGCAAATGTAAACTGCAGGAGTCAATGGCAGAATTGACAAGGGACGCCCTAGATGCAAGTTTATTGACTGAATTGGCGATAGGTATATTGAAATGGGCCAAATTAAGAGTACCTATATATATGAATGTAAAAGAGGCGAGATAGGCTGACAGGATCGTGTCAAATGGGAGTATGTAGTCTCTGCCTACCCCTTTGGGTGACAGACTGAGTGTTTATGTATGCTTGTTATATATATCTTATGAATTCCGACAAATGTCGGGAAAACCATCCCGTTTACCTCAGCCTTAAAATAGCCAAACCGGAGACAAGGAATATAAGAAGCGTCAAAGGTGCGAGACGTCTGTAACTGAAATATTCAGTCCGCCTGCCAAGCATGGTAATTAAGGCACATCCTCCCTGCGACGTCACGGACTTGTCTAGAAATGGACTATATGGACTGATGAAGAAGAAGAATACGTCCACACAAAATCACTTATAAGATTTCAGGGTAAAGAGTAAATAGAATGGCTAAAGATATATTGAAAATCAATAAACTTATTGCTCATAACAGTAGCGGACTGAGTTATATCGCCTCTTAAGGACCCATTGCTTGCAGGATTTCAAGAAGACTCTAGTCTAGAGCTAGAGAAATTTAAGTGTCCTTAGAAGCCCTTGAAATACATTTACGTTCTAAAATTGCCGGACGACTAACGATGTAGTATAGGTTTGGAAGTGAATTTAGGTATGCTGTAAATCCACAATAAAAAAACTCAAATCATGTTGTTATTATGATTATGTCTTCCTGGCTGATTTCGGCCACGGTGATCAACTACGATTACTGGCGAAAACTTGTTTTATATCAAATTTAAGTGACACACGAACTAACAATCCACTTTATGGTAAGGTGCTCCTGCAGCCCATGGAAACCGGCAACCAACAACGAAAGCTACAGACCCATCTGTCTGTGTCTGTGTCTGTGTGTAAGATAGAACTCCTCTCAGCCTGTAATTATACGGGCTCTTCACCCTTCACACCGAAACATAGCAGTGCGTGCGCTGTTGTTTGGCGGCTAAAATAGGTAAGTGGGTAAACCTACCCCGACAGACTTCTAGACTCTTCCACCTGGCTGTCAATCATGCTAAATAAAAATAAAAATAATATAAACCTTTATTATTTTCTCCCACAAATTGTACATTGCATATTTTATCTTTTAAGAACATATACTCGTATATTTTTTATAAAAAAAAACAAAGAGTACATAAATTTGTGGGAGACGGGAGTCCAAACTAGGATACTCTGTGCTATGGATTTCCCGGCTCCCCATTTAGAATGATCAACTAGATTTTTTTAATTATATAAAGCAGAAACTTTTTTCCGTTTGCGAGAGAGCATACGCGTAAGCGGTTAATCTTATCGCGTATGTGTGTGTGTGTGTGTGTGTGTGTGTGTGTGTGTGTGTGTGTGTGTGTACGCGTATGTGTGTATGTTTGTGTTAACTCGAACGTGGTATGTTAAGATGCGATTTGCAGTAATTGTTCTGTTTTTTCATAATCTAGTTTAAGCAGCCAATCTAAAATTTTCTTTTTACATTCAAATTTTGTTAGGTTAACGATACAGTGTAATTTGTTTGCTTTGTTATATAATCTACTACGTTTAAAACTAAAAAACTTTTGAGCAACATGTTTTCAGCGGAATAATTTCACAAATTTCATAATCTCTCCTCGTATCAGAGTTCCTTATATTATCAAACAAATCAATACAACTATATTTTTTTAAAATTATTGATAATATGTAAAATTTTCGAACCGTTAACACATTGGCACATTCTGCGTATAAGTTCGTAGTCGGATACATCCTAGGTTTTTTCAAGGCAATTTTTAATATCATCCTTTGTAACTTGTCAACTTCCATCATTAATATTTTACTAGAGCCTCCCCATACAAAAATGTCATAGGACAGTGTTGCGGACAGCTAGAGACCCGCCGCCCCGTCGCCCCTTCATACCACGTTGCGCCCCGCACACCCCGCACACCGGAGCCGAGCGACGACCAATGGGCATGCAGCATCGTCGCGCGGCACTACTCACAGACTGAGACGCTCTCTTGCGGGATATAAGAAGGGCGTTTTGGTCTGTGAGTTGTTCATTTCTGAAGCGGCACTCGAGAAGACAACAAAGAAGACTCAAGACAGAAAATCAAGATTCCATAATTCAAGACCTCCCTCTGTACATATTATATAGTTTAATAGTGCCGAATTATTGTAAATAGTTAAATACAGTATAGTCAAGAGTACCATCTTTTCTTCAAGCAGTCCCCTAGCATAGTTAACCTCAGATCAGTCAGTCAATTAGTAAATACAGTCCACTAGCTACAGTAATAAATAAATACAGTCCACTTAGATCCCTTATATTCTTGGTCCATCGTCGCCGGATTTAAGCCAGAAGATTCAAGCAAGAAGTAAGAAGAAACAAGAAAGAAAGCAATTATAGAAGAAAGAACATAATTACAGAAGAGAGAAGATCATTATAGAAGATCTTCAAGGAAGAAAGAAGTTCGTCGACGAAGAGAGAAGATCGTCGGTACTAATTTCTTCCCTGTTTCTTATTAAGCCTACGTCATATACGTCATATTGTCTGTTTCCAGACAATTTCTTGTTTCTTAAACCGCGTTTACGCGGCCAGGTGGTTGCTCCCTAACGGTGCCAAACTGTGACCATCTGGTAACGCCCTTGTGGCGGGAACGACGTCCAATACGTGCGTCTTTTTGAAGACTATACGTACCTCTTTTTGAAGATGATCGGAAGTCGCAACGAGGGACGTCATGAGGAAAACACGAAGCCAGAAGACACGGAACGACGACGAAACGCCGGTAGGAATGCGGATATTCGAAGAAGCACCCGCGTCCCCGTCCGATTATCTCGCGTTGGCACAAGCGCCCTCCGCCGCGCCCCAGGCCCCGCTCGCGCCCGCATCTACGCCCGCGCCCGCGCCCCCACCGCCGCACCCCGCTATGTCCGTGTCTACGACCGATCGTTTGGGAGAGGTTAGCACATCCGCGCCGCGCACAGAGACACTCGCCGCGATTATAGAAGATCTTCCGACTACAGGAACTAGTTCGATAGTACGTACCGTCGCGCCAGTAGCAGACGTACATAGACCCGCGCCCAGCGCCCCGTCGGTCCGTTCAGTTCGTTCAGCCTGGTCGACAGTTAGCGCGATAGCAAAATTAAAGCAAATCGAAAATAACGCCGCGGAGGAACTGGCTGCAATTAGGAGGAAGCAATTGCAACTCGAAGAAGATCTTATCAAGAAGAAATACGCTAGGGACGTCGCTCAACTGCAAGAAGAAACAGATAGGGAAAGTATTAACGAAGACGATTTAGTTGAAAATAGGGTACGCGTTGATAGGTGGTAAGAGAACGTAGAGACTGTGCGGGGGGAGCCGCCCTACCGCCCGTCTCAGCCCGCGCCCCGCATCGAGATAGAGCAGGCCCTACCGAATAGGGAAACCGGTTACGACCACGCTGAAGATGACCAGGGGAGGACGGTAGCGAATGATGTTCAACCACGTCGCGTAGAAACGATACAGAGGGATAGTGGAGTCGCCGTAGAAATGAACCAGGTGGATCGTCGTGTACGGGTTACGCCGCCGTCGCGCGCCCAACGCCGCACTCTATCGCCTATACACAGATCGCCACATCGTCACGCGGATCGTAGATCACCGTCGCCGTGTAGGGATGTAGGTATACATAGATCGCCATCGCCACGCGGATCGTAGATTATCGTCGCCGTGTCATAGGGATGTAGGTGTACATAGGACGCCAGCGCCACAGCGTAGGCTAGAGGGAGATAGGAATAGAGATAGGTCGCTTACTCCGCGAGGGAAAGAGAGGGGTATAGATCGACTTGCGGAAGATCTAGAAAACATAATTAGAGTCAGGCCCGCCGCCGCGAAGCAGACGCAGGACTTGCCTACTTTTTACGGTTCGACCGCGGAATGGTTAGCTTTCAAAGCCGCGATGAAAGAATCCACGCGTTTATATGGATTCACAAATACGGAAAATATGGCAAGGTTAAGAAATTGTCTACGTGGTGAGGCTAGGGAAGTAGTATCGGCACTGCTGTTTACCGCAAAGGATCCGGCAGATATTATGCGAATATTGGAGCAGTGTTTCGGCCGCCGGGAAGTAATTATAGATCGTGCGTTAGAGGAACTGAAACGCCTTCCGCGCCCGGGTCAAACCACTCAGGAATTGAATTCGTTCGCGATTAAGTTACAAAATATAGTGTGTATTTTGCAGAACGTCGACGGCAAAGGATATTTACAAAATCCGATGCTAACTAGGCAAGTCACTAGCAAACTTAGCCCTCACTTACGGTCACGTTGGTGCGATTATGCGGAGCACTACGGAAGTGCAGACGAACCTGACATCGTCACACTGTCTCGGTTCATAATGAGAGAGGCTGACCGTGCGTTGAGTCATGCCTATACGTCCGTAGCGCCGACTAAGGAATCGCCCGTAAGACGAGAGGCGCCGCCGTCGAAAAGGATTATAGTGACACGCTGCGTAGAGGATAGGGCCCGCGACGTAAAGACGTTCACCGCCCAGGAGGACACCGGTAGTGCCTCATGTATGTGTTGCGGGGGTGAACACGTAATCGCCAAATGTAGGAAGATAGCGCAAATGAGTTTGGACGACCGGTGGAAGTCGGTTAAGGAAGATGGGGTGTGTTTTATGTGTTTAAATAGTAAACACCGACGATTTAGATGTAAATCTAAGAAATGCGGCGTCGACGGCTGCAATGCCCCCCACCATGCCCTCCTTCACGCCCGCAAGACCCGCGCACCTGAAACATCGGCAAAACCGGATGAGACCGTGCTCGTCGCGTCTAACGTTGGTAGTAATGCGTCCGTATTGTTGAAAGTGTGTCCTATTACGTTACGCGGACAGCGTGGTAGGGAAATAGATACGTATGCGCTGCTTGACGAAGGCTCTACTATTTCGTTAATCGACGACGACTTAGCTCGCGAGTTAGGAGCGGAAGGACCGGTAAAGCCGGTGAATATTAGAGGCGTAAATAATAGTCAGCGCGAGGCCGATAGTAGGTTAGTTAACATAGGCATACGTGGCAAGACGCGCAGTGAGGTGTATAAAATAAATGCGCGGACAATAGCAAATTTAAAAATAGATTCGCAATCCGTAAGTAAGGAGTGTTTACGTTTAAAACACTTACGCTTCGAGAGTTCGGTTTGCTACGACGACGCAAAACCGAGATTATTATTAGGCGCCGACAACTGGCATTTAATAATCACCCGTAGTTTAAGGATAAGACGTCGAAGGCAGCCTATAGCTGCACGTACGTTATTAGGGTGGGTAATACAGGGAACCGTGCCGCGATTCACGTGTAGGGAAGACGGTGAGACCGTATTACACGTCGTAAGCGCTAGCGGACGGTCAGATAGGGACATCCGAACGTTCGCCAGTCAGGACGAGGAGCTAACGGAACTCCTCAAACGGCAGTGCGAGATAGATTCCATAGGTATCTCGCTAAAGAGTAAGCCGCGACGGGAAGAGCAGCGCGCTGTCGACATATTCCAGCGCACCGTCAAGAAGGTCGGCGAGCAATACCAAGTTGGACTGCCATGGAAGGACGACAACGTGCGGATGCCACCCAGCTACGAAATGGCAGCTCGAAGACTACGGACGATTGAGAGAAAAATGGACCAGTCACCGGAGTTTCGGGACGCCTACACAGCCCAGATAGACAACCTCCTGGCAAAAGGATACGCAAGGGAAGCCGAGGGGACAGAGAGAGAGAAACCCAAGAGCTGGTACCTGCCACACTTCGCCGTACGGAACCCGAACAAGCCGGGGAAGATGAAAGTAGTGTTCGACGCGGCAGCGCGCGCATCCGGTAGATGTCTTAATGACTATCTACTCGACGGCCCCGACTTATTACGGAACTTACCGGGTATACTGTTTAGATTTAGGGAAAATGAAATAGCCGTGTCCGCGGATATTAGGGAGATGTTTTTACGTGTGAAGATCGACCGTCGCGACCAACCCGCGCAATTGTTTCTGTGGCGAGGTAACGAGCGATCCAGCCCACCGCGGGAGTACGTTATGACATCGATGATTTTCGGTGCGAGGAACTCGCCGTTTCTCGCACATAGTGTTAGAGATCATAACACGCGCGCACATGCAGAAACACATCCGTTGGCGCTTAACGCTATCGTACGTAGTCATTATATGGACGACTACTTAGACAGTTATGCAACGGTAGAGGAAGCGGTAAATACGGCAAGGCAGGTTACGGAAGTACACCAGAAGGCCGGTTTCACCTTGGCAGGCTGGAATTCTAACCACGCAGCCTTATTGGAAGACAAGCCGGAGGAACTACTGGCGAGCAAGCCTAAGGAAGTAGGCTTAAGGCAAGACAGCCCAGGCAGGACCCTAGGGTTGTTATGGATCGCCGACGAAGACGCCCTGACGTTCAACACCTCTATGAATAGGGTGCCACAGGAAGAAAAGGCGCTACAGCGATCACCGACTAAGAGGGAATCATTAAGCGCAGTCATGTCGGTGTTTGGCCCACTCGGACTGCTTAGCTACCTCACCATCACCGCCAAGATCCTGCTACAAGTCCTTTGGCGAATGAAGAAGGTCGGATGGGATGATGAGGTACCCGAGGAGGCAGCGGATGAATTCCAGAAGTGGCCGCGAGTCGTCGAGGAGGTGTCACGACTGCGACTGCCTAGGTGCTATGCTCCTACGGGGGGAGTGGTAGAGCGTCAACTCCACGTTTTCAACGACGCAAGCGAACGTGCGTACGCATCCGCGGCATATTGGCGTATACGATATCGCGACGGAACGATTAGGGTACGATTAGTGGCGGCCAAGGCGAAAGTCGCCCCGATAAAGGCGCAAAGCATACCGCGTTTAGAGTTGCAGGCGAATTTGATAGGCGCGCGACTCGCGGAATTCGTGCAAGGCGAGCACAGAGTGGTAGCCGATAAGGTAGTGTATTGGACAGACTCCACTACGGCGCTCCACTGGATACAGAACAATACGGCGCGTTACACCCCATACGTGGCTCATAGGTTAGGGGAGATAGAAGAGAAGACGTCACCCGAGCAATGGAGGTGGATACCGACCGCAGACAACATCGCGGATCAAGCGAAGCGTGTGAATTATATGAACAAGGAAGCGACAGATGGTTCACGGGACCGCCATTCCTGTACGAGGCTGAAGACAGATGGCCTCGCCGGCAGGAAGATAAGGCATGGAATGAAGATGAGGAACTGGAGGATTTTGTGGCGCACCAGAGCGACACCAAGGACGCTCCACACCTGCCGGACATAGAGAGATTCTCTTCCTACGAGAGATTAATCAGGGCAACTGCACGGATACTACAGTTCGTCGATGCCATAAGAGGAAGGGCGCACGGACTGACATTGCAGCACATCCAGAGAGCAGAGCGGGTGTGGATAGAGCACAGCCAACATGAGAGCTTCGCAGAAGACATCAGTCGACTTCAGCGGGGGAAGAACCTGGCAACCGGCAGCGCATTAAGGAAGCTCGACCCCATACTGGAGGATGGCGTATTACGAGCCAGAGGAAGAATCGACGCAGCCGACGTGGACAGCCAGATGAAGAGGCCCATCATACTAAACGGAAGCCACCATTTTGTGAAGCTGCTTGTGGACAAGGCGCATCAGGAAGCAAGCCACGCCAACAGGGAGAGGGTGGTAAACGACCTACGCACCAGATATCATAACCTCCGATTACGACCAACAGTAAGAGAAGTGGAGCGGAGATGTCTGCGATGCAGGGTACGCAAGGCGACACCACGGCCAGCGGTTATAGGAGATCTACCACCTGAACGATTAGGGGCATTCGCGCGACCATTCACCTACACCGGAATCGATTATTTCGGGCCTATAACAGTGACTATAGGACGTCGACATTTAAAACGGTGGGTAGCGTTATTCACCTGTTTAACGACGCGCGCGGTGCATTTAGAATTAGTTTACTCCCTTACGACGTAATCGGCGATATCGGCATTGCGGCGCATGTCGGCTAGGCGTGGGTGGCCACGGGTCATCTACTCTGACAACGGAACGAATTTTCATGGGGCAGATACCGAACTGGGACGGGCAATGGAAGAGTGGGAACCACAGCTGAAGGACTACGCGCTGACTCGGTGGACAGATTGGAAATTCATCGCACCGGGCGCGCCGAACCAGGGAGGCGCATGGGAGCGTCTCGTGCGCTCAGTGAAGACCGCACTCGAAGCCACTCTGCACCAGAAGAGCCCACGGGAGGAGACGTTAGCAACGCTCCTCACAGAAGCAGAGAACACGGTGAACTCTCGACCGTTGACGCACGTACCGGTCGATATCGACGAGGAAGAGGCGCTGACACCCAACCACTTCCTGCTGCTGGGACCATCGAGCCTACCAGTAACCGCGCCGTGCACGCCTAGTGATCGTCGGGCGTGGAGAGCGGCGCAAGGACTCGCCGACGAGTACTGGAGGCGCTGGATGAAGGAGTACCTGCCGACGCTGGTTGCGCGCGGGGACTCGCGGGATATGCAGCAGCGCCAGATCCAAGAAGAGGACCTCGTCGTGGTGGCAGACAGTAACATGCCAAGGAACGTGTGGCAGCGGGGAGTTGTGACAAGGACCTTTCCCGGACCAGACGGCGTGGTGCGCAATGTGGAAGTGAGGACCAGGGGCGGATTGCTGCGGCGGCCGGTCAGGAAGATCGCCGTCCTCCCAAGAGAAGGTTAGGCTCGCAAGCTACGCCGGGGGGAAGATGTTGCGGACAGCTAGAGACCCGCCGCCCCGTCGCCCCTTCATACCCCGTTGCGCCCCGCACACCCCGCACACCGGAGCCGAGCGACGAGCAATGGGCGTGCAGCATCGTCGCGCGGCACTACTCACAGACTGAGACGCTCTCTTGCGGGATATAAGAAGGGCGTTTTGGTCTGTGAGTTGTTCATTTCTGAAGCGGCACTCGAGAAGACAACAAAGAAGACTCAAGACAGAAAATCAAGACTCCACAATTCAAGACCTCCCTCTGTACATATTATATAGTTTAATAGTGCCGAATTATTGTAAATAGTTTAATACAGTATAGTCAAGAGTACCATCTTTTCTTCAAGCAGTCCCCTAGCATAGTTAACCTCAGATCAGTCAGTCAATTAGTAAATACAGTCCACTAGCTACAGTAATAAATAAATACAGTCCACTTAGATCCCTTATAGACAGGATAGATTTACCTAACGATTCATATACAGTTTTAATTAAATTCCAATTTACGATATGTCTTAAGTTTTTAAATATGTAGATAAGCTTTCTAATTTTTTGAACTAAATAGTTTACATGTTCTTTGGAAGTTAGATTCTTGTCTATTATTATGCCAAGGTACTTTATGTTATTTGTATTTTCAATATAAGGACATTTACAATTTGAGATAGAGGTCACATCACATGAATGTGCTATGATTTTAAATTTATTTGTAATACAGGTTGAATTTCGGATAGAAAACATTACATATTTGGTTTTATCGGAATTAAAAGTGAGACTATTTAGAGCAAGCCAGTGGCAGATAAATAAATCAAAACCGTCTTCATATCTTCTCCACTAGCCAAAAAATCCACTGTTGGTCGTGGACTTCTCTTATTTTATATTAAATGTCAGTGTCACACTTGACAGACTAATTGGCGATGCCAGATTCAGACGTCTCGCACTTATGATGCTGCTACCATTCGCTGGTTAGGGTATTTTAAGTCTTACTTTTTTACCGCCATATGTCGGAAATGATGAGATGATTCTGGAGGTCACCACTTACGGCATCCACGGGACGTGAGGAGATGGAGTCCCCTGTCATCACACAAAATAATAATATATTTGAATTGCATTGCATTTTCTTTATAAATCTGGGATAAATTGGTAATGATCATGCGATCATGGACTCCTCGAGCAGTGCCGCTGGCGGACGTGCTGAGACAGCAGACACTTATTGACAAGCTTACTTAACGGACTTCCCTCGAGGCTGCTGACCCTATTGTATGTAAGATGGCATACAGATTCCAACCCACAGATTTATGGCCTGTGTTTGCACCCTTACTTGCGTATAAATTATGCTTTGTTTACTTTTTGGACCAGACACACAGTTTTTGGACAGTCTGTTTAATCGTCAATTACGCAAATCCATGTTTAAATAGGACTTTATAGTTAGATTTTGATCTATTAAAAGCTCTATTGTCTGTCTCCAGTTGATTATTTGATATAAAACAGACAAATTTAATTTGTAGATTCTTCGAAAAGGTTACGAATGACGTCACGTGATATCTCAGGACAAAGTTCTATTTTCGACACAAACATCTTCTTGGTAAAGGTACCTTACACTTTAAGATATTAATTACTAAGGTGACTTAGTACCGAAACAATTGTTATATGAGAGTGCGTATAGATTACTCAAATATAACTTTTAAAAATTATAAGCCAGTGCTTGATCTATATCCCACCATAATATGATAAATGATGTAGCGGAAGACAATAAAGCATAATTTTGTAATGTTCCAATTAAATTATGACCCAAATGAATCTAAATTAATCCAGACTTAATCTGTACATGAACAAGTAGATTACGGTATCCCACAATGTTAGAATTTGCTCTTGCCAATTTGTGGCAATATTGGCAAGAGCAAATTCAAAGACAAAGAAAGCTGGAGGGTTTACAGAGTTATGACAGTGGCGCAAACATTTGCGTTGCTATCTGTGATAGTTATAAAAAATAAATTATTTACTTTAGCTCTAATCTCATTTAACTGCTTCAACCTGAGCAGCTTTGCTTTGCGTCTTTTTTTATGAATATTATGTTTTCACATTTGATAAATTATGTTTTTAATATTCGTTTATATCTACAATGGTTTATTTATTACTTCAATTTCGATTTTAATAAAATGTTCAGCACAAGTACACATACACTAAAATATCTAGAATTTGTTTTGGTTGATATAAATAATAAACAATTCCAGTTCAGTTACTCATGTGAAGGCAGCAATAACCATAGATAATATAGCTTTTATTTATTTTAAGTATTTTTTTTAATTGAAAAGATGAATAAAAGGAATTAAAACGAAAACAGATTGCGGCTTAAATACGATCCCTCATAAATACATGAAAGGATGCATGGCTTAAGAGAGTCGTTAGAAACGAATGCCCTTTGCCCGACAGAACCGTAAAAATGAAACGTACTCAAGGCACCGATTAAACTCAGATAAAATCTTAATAAATTTCAAAAGCTCAGACATGCTCTGAAAAATCTTTTCTCTTTTTAATTTTATTCCATAAGGATCTTACCATCAATCTAAATTACACGAAGCAGTAATATAAAACGAATGGATCGACGAATGCCTTTCTTTTTCCCCTACTAATATATTATAGGCTTTTTGTCATGATGTATTAAGTAAAATAAAAAAAAGATTCATTTTTTTTTAAATATTTTTAACAACTATAATTAATATTCGGTTTATAACACTACAGTCTTAAAATAATACGTAGTTAACAATTTCAGTTGCTAGATGGTTAATCACTTTGAAATACATTTCTATGCTGCTGTTGTTATTTCAGTACTTACTTGATTGCTTTCGGTCTCATTTCAGGCATATCCAGCCAACATATCTATCTCTCACATCTTTGATAATTTATGATTTAAGTTCCAAATTATAAAATATTAGAGACACTGCCAGCTTTTGGACATAAAAATATGGTCCGGCTGCTCGTTTTGGAGTCTGTACAGTCAATAGGTCAAAGTAAACGTCAAAGTTTTGGAATTTCAGCGAATTTTAAATGTTAAAGAGATGTGACAAACAATCACACAATCCACCTGATGGTAAGTAGATACTGTGGCAAAGCACAAAATGCAGATGCGTCGTCACCCGTGAGGACTGAGATGGAATCCCTCTTTTCCAGTAAAAAGGATCTCCGGTTCTCTACACTCACCATACGAAACACAGCAGGATTAAGCTGCTATTTTACGCTGGTATTCTGTAAGAGCTTGGTCCTACCTCAGTATTGCCGACCCATTAGTGCTACAACCATAACATAGCTGCAGCATGACTCTACCACGTAAAAAATCATGTAGTGTAGGAGGCGACAGAGGACAACAAACTAGGAAATAAGCCGCAGCGTCTTCCTAATAACAATTAGAAATTAAAAAATTGTTAACCTCTACAAGTAAGCTGAAAATGCTTATTTGAAAAGTGTTTCTTATACTTCAGGGTTGGTCCTATATAGATTTCTGTCGTTTTATAATTTACCCCCAGTACGGGAAAATAGGGGATGGAGTTGTAATACACCTGTTATATTTAGACGTATTCAAACATTAAGATTGTAATATTTCGCAGTCCACTGAAAATGGTAAAAAAGTTAAATATTAATAAAAAATTAAAGTCTACACCTATGCCTACGTTCAGCAGTGGATCAGTGAAGGGCTGTAATAATGACGATGATGATGATAATGAAAAGTCGACACATATCAATATTTTAACTCTTATAGGTTGGGTAATTCTACATACACTACTGTATTATTTAAGTTTTCTAGGTGGTAAAATATCGTCATTTTAAGCAGAATTTTTTGAAGTAAAAAAAACACAAACGAACCGCTATTTATATTATGATGGTGGCATAAGCGAATCCATCACCCTGCGGGTGTTGTGAGAGGCGATAATGATAAATACCATAAAGATCTAATAGCTTAATATAGATGGCGTTATAACAATCTAATTTATGCCAGACATTTTTATTTTTTGGCCCATAGCACTAACTAAGCAAAAAATGTACTATCTATCCGATTCCATAAGTTCTGACCAGGTGTGCAAATGATAGCGCAGACACTAAAAAGTACTTAACATAAAACAACTTTGAAGAATATTCGAAAATTAATCGAGCTTCATGATATTTTCCCGTGTTAAATTCAATGACATTGAATAACTAATTTTTATTGTTAATATTATAACGTTTGAAACTACGGACTCAAACAAAACAGGTGCTGAGTGTGCTTTTCAGATATTTTCTGTTCAAATATCGTATATAAAACACGCAAACCGCCTATATATGACACGGCTCTTACTTGCAAAATGCTCGCTGTTAGATTTATTTTCATCGTTCACTGCCACTGCTTAATCTGGTTATTTTAAAATAAAAAGAGGAGTTACCATTCTTTGAACTTTATTTTTTTACGATTATATAAAAGAAAAAAGTATGTACATAAAAATTAAGCGTTTTATAATGTTGTGCTTACACTGTGACATATGCCTGGATACAATTTTTAAAAAGGTCAGAATTTATAGAAACGCATAGTCGGATAAAACTATATACAATAAAATTTTGCTCATAATATGTAGTGTTGAGTATGTTAGTGATCAAATAACATTTCAACATTAATTTGTGTATCTTCAGATCCCCTTCGTTATTTAGCTAGATGCACCATATGAAGGTGAGATTTGCTTCTCCATTTTCCACGCACCCGTGTCTGTAATTGTTTTAAGTAGTCAGTTATCGGGGTATACACTATCATCATTATCACCATTACACCCTACCAAAAGTTCTCTGCTGAATATAGGCCATCCCATAGATTGCCTCTTAGGGGAATATTTAGCTAGAAGCGGGTTCTCGACCGCAGTTTTTTTAATTTTCTAAATGTTACAAGAAAGATACTGCTACCCATCTTCTAGTTTGTTTTTCTTTGTCACCACTTACGACACTATCGGGAAGAAATAAGGTAGTGGATAAACTTACAACGTCACTGCACGAGTATATGAACTTAAAATTCACAATAACCGCACCATACTAGCACCACTCAAAACTCTTTCCGACTTTCATATCCATATTCATCAAGCTTAGTCACCCGACGGCGTGTTATTTCAAAACGTATGAACTGTTTGCGGCGTCCGTTATTATTTCTTAATTTAAAGCTTTAAAAATGTTTATCTTATACTTTTTAACTGCATCACCAGACTTATACGAATAAATCGTCAAGTAGTGCCCAATTTATGCACGAGTGTGAATTTTTTACGAGTCCCAGTAATAGCCAGAGAACGCTCGCTCTTGTCATCACAATTAAATTTTTACGTCACTACTCGTCGCGTATAAATCCTCAAGAACTAGCAAAATAAACTGGATTTTTGTACAATGAATACGAAAGAACGTCGAATTAAAAGGCGCACTGCTTGTATATAAATACGTTTTAATTTTAAATATGTTATAGTTTAATCATTTTGCAAACAAACTATCGTAATTTATAATAAAGTTACAAAACAATTAGGACACAAGTACCCTTAAAAGGTGAGCGTGAATGAAAAATGTGATGAGAAAGAGAGTAAGGGTGATGTAGGAGTAACCCAAAACAATTTTTTTTTCGTTAGAAACTTCCGCGCTCGCCCCTATTTTAATCTTGCACCCTATGCTCCTGCCTAGTTTGCCTTAAGGATAATCAGCCACTGCACGCTTGGTTACAAGATTGGTGATCGCATTACTAAATTTCTTGCTTTTTTGAGGCTACTTTCCGTCGCCGCCTTGGTTATTTTACATTGGGCATATTACACAAGATATTTTACAAGATTCGCCATCTATTGGAGTCTATGATATCTATAATGGTAGAGGCTGACAAAATAACACTTTTTTGTACAAGTTTGTGAAACTCTATTAACTACTAACAAAAAGAAACCTATTAATCCCTGTTTTATTTTCGACTAAAATTTGAGGGAAACTTGATCCGTTATGCATTCGCTTATTTCCCACCGCCACAACTCGTTTCGCAATATCACAGGTCATAACGTAGTCGCACGAAGTTAAATTTTCTAGGAACGGCTTTAACAATGTTCTTGAATTTAATTTAATTGTAGCAAGAATGTATATTAGATCTTAAAAACTTAAAATTGTTCAATTTCCTTAGGTACCGACGGGATACGATCTTTTAAATATGTTTTTTATAGGATAGGGTGACAAACGAGCACGCAGTTCACCTGATGGTAAATGGTTGCTGTGACCCATATAAATCCACATCTGTCTTCAATAAAAAATCAAATACAGATGCGTTGTCACCCGTGAGGACTAAGTTGAAATGCCTCTTTTCCGGTAAAAATGGTCTCCGGTTCTCTCATGTGTATAAAATATAACTATAAATGTTGTTTAGGCCAAATCTTAACATTTTAAAACTTGCATTCAAAAACCGGTTTGACGGCTCGGTCGCCTGACGTGCCCGCAGCAGCCGTGTGCGAAGAGAAGTTAATGTCGAATCGTGAGGTCGAGTTAAGACCGCCTCTGATTGCGTTGTCTTATTTTGTGCGTTTCCGTGACAACGAGGCTTTCCTTGAGTTTTGAGTGATTAACTTAACTTCGATTGCCATTAATTTGCGTCGACGAGTTGTTTGTATGGCACTTTAATACCGTACGAAGGCATTTTTCCTTTGTCGGGTAGAACGCTAAGAATTTGTGAATCGAGAGGAGATCGCGATCGTTTTCGGTTATAATTTTGTGCTAAGTGACGTTAGACTTGAGTTCAGAAAACGGTGAACGCCCACTGGAGTGATCGAACATTGTGGAGCAGAGAGCATGTGGGTCTGCTGGCCGATTACCTCGGTGACGTCAGGTTACATTTACACAACTTCTTACACCACTACCACACCCACCTACTTGCCCATGACGGTACCTTGTGGTCGACCCTACCTCCGGACCTCGGTAAGTTTGTGTTTGCTTATCCAGCCATTACATAATCATTATCCATAGGCCATTTGGGCCCGATCCCTCTGGTTGCCCCTCGAGTGTGCTACTCATGGGCCCTAGTACAGTCGACTTCTGTCGGGGCAACTGAGGGCCGTAACAAATGTATTTGCCATTTTTTCATTACTCACAGCCTATCAAAATCTACTGCTAAACATAGAACTCCCGTATAATTTCATTCATAGGGTCGGTATTAATCATAGTTGCCATGATTGGCAGGCGGGTTGGCAATCATGATTTTTGAAGTTTACTCCTTAAGAATCAATTTTCATAAATTACTCGCGGTACAAAAATTAGATTGGGAGCAAAATCGAGTGTTGTCAAAAAGTGTAGTCGTTATGTTGCCCTACCGTGCTCCGGCTCATTCACGCAACATGTATATAAATGGCAATGATAGTTTAATTTATCAAATAAACTTGTGGACAATAAAATTAGGTCACTCCTATTTTTATGATTTATTTATTAAATACGGTCTGTTTAACAATTAAAATGAATAATACGTTTTGGAACATTCATTTGCAATGTTAGTAGAGTACCTTAGTAATATAATAGTAATATACCCTATATTGATAAAATTATCAAGTGTGTGTCAAATGTTTTTCATTCATTAATCAGTTTTTTAGCTACCCATACTTTTATTCTTTTATGGTTAATGCCCTTTCGCTAGGACGCTATTTAAAACTATCATTAATTAAAGTTCTGTGCCTCCCACTTCCTTTTTACTGATAAATATGGATCTACGCGCAGCGGAAGTTGTTCGAATCATAACGTTGTTACGAACTGGAATGAGCCAGCGAAATGTTGCTCGACAATGTGAAGTAAATCAGACAACGGTTAAATATGTCTACAAAAGGTGTCTGGAGACTAGTGGCTACGTCAGAAGACCTGGATTAGGTCGAAGAAGAAAGACATCTGAACGGGATGATCAACTTGTAGTGTCGGTAAGCCTCAAATGGTCATTGTTCTGGAGAGTAAATTGCAGCATCAGCTCAGAGTTGTCCGAGGTATCGCTGTATTTTAATTTATTATGTACAAGCAGCTATGCAGGTCTAGAGAGACCAGTATCCCTGCGACCTAAAAGATCTATTGTGATCGCTGCTATGTATATAGTTCACGGCAAAGTCCTAGTTCCTCAATGAATAGGAGTTGCTAAGATATGAGTAATTTCACTTCTTTAGGGCAAAGTATATATTTTCCCAGATTACTGCAGCGTTTGCGCATTAAGGGTCCGCAAATTGTCAGGGCGTGTAAGAGCGTTTCCTCCTCTAAGGAGCGAAACCGGTACATCCTTGAGTTGCTTAGTCCCAGGATGGACATGTGTTTTTTAATATAACAGTGTCCAGTCAGGGCTCTTACCTGAAAGCGCAATTTATTATTACCTAATCCCAGGGCTTCCGAAACAAATTTATAGTCGAAAGCCCGGATTAAGGTTTAAGCATGTTTTAAGCCTGGTGTATCAGACCAGATGTTAAGTGATTTATTGTGGTAAAGAGCTTCCAGGGTCAATCGTGCGAGGTTTTTTGAGATTCCACAAAATGGCTCATGTCCAAATTGTATACTCTTTGAGACCTCCCTTGCGAGGCTGTTGGCAGTTTCATTTCCTACAATATCCGCGTGGCCCGGAACCCATCTTGAAATGACCTTATTGTTACCTCCCAGGGCGTTTAGACGATTCACGCAGTCTCCAACTAGCTCCGAGTTCACCTAGTTTGATCTCAACGCTGGAAGTGCTGCTTTACTATCGGAGTTAATATAGATTATATGGTTAACGTATTGTTTTTGCAGATTGATTTCCGCACACTGAAGTATGGCAAAAATTTCTGCCTTGAAGATAGAGATGAATCTACCCAAATTCATACTAATTTTGAATTTGGGGCTTTCCCCATAAATTCCAAAGCCTTCGTTGAGGCTCATTTTTGACCCATCGGTATACCATATAAGGCTACCGACCTCACAGATGACCTGTCCATTTAGCCAGTCTTCTCTGGAGGCTAGTTCCAATGTATACTTTTCGTTAAAAGTATACAAATTGGCCGCTACAATAGTGACTTCAATTTAACACAAGGGTAGTGCTAGTTAGTGCCCATTAATCATATTAATTTTGATAGGTTAAAATAAATCGTAAATTGAAAAAAAATATTTGAACAAACTTAATAATAAAAAAGTAAATAAAATTGGGATCAGCCCTGCAAAAATTCTTTCATGAAATGACTAACCTAGCTGGCTTACGTTATAATATTATATTATAAAGGCGGCTAAGAGTATAGCGGCAACACGTCGCTTCGCGCTTTGGCAACCGCGCAACGCGTCTTGTACCTACTCGCGATCAGTACGATTCTTTGACAGCTTATTATCAAAGAAACTGAGCGGCTTGGTGCTTAGTCAAACACTTATCATATCATTCTATCTTGTTACTATTAGTTATAAGTGTCATCACTAATTACAGCTTTTAATGTCTTTATTTTTAATTTTCTTATTTTCAATGAGACCACCGTGTTGGCAGATATAAAGATATATAAAGATATTTTATAACGCGGATATTTGCGAAGTAAATTTTTCTAAAAGCTTTTATATAATGGATTTCCGCAAAGTAACGCCTGATTCTATTAATTATTTATTAATTAGATATAAAGAGCTAACCGGCGTTTTATGTTTTCCTGCAAATTTGAAAATAAATTGTCACTTATAGCTATTCCCCTCAATTTCTCGAACGAATTTATTATTCGATGGCGTAATTGTTCCACCGAATCCACGTTCTCCTCGTACACATTGTCTTTGATGCACCCCCAAAAAAATCGAGTGACGTTAGGTCTGGGGATTTTGCTGCCCACCTACGAGGTCAAAATCTACCAAACCATTGAGCACCAAACGTGTCCTTTAGCCACTGCCTGGCTGTTGTTACAGAGTGTGCTGGTGGGCCATCTAATTGGTACCACATTCGTTGGTATCGATGGAAGTTTAGGTTGTGTGTGTATTCTGACACCGTATCGTTTATTATCACTTGCCTTGTAGTGGCGGTTAAGAATATCCATTACCCCATATCTTCCCGTGGGTGTCGTAAAAGGCGACAAAGGGAAACAGGCAGGAGATGAGCAGCAGCATCTTCCTGATAACAGAAAATTATAATAAAAAAACTGTGATGGCCAACCCGCTCGCCAAGCGTGGCAACTATGGCAAATACCCCCCAATTATGAGAGTAACAAAGAGACCGCCCCCAGTCCCTGGCGGCCCCGCTATTCCTGGCTACGGTAGCGACCATGGTAACGGCGGGGCAGGGGGTGCTAAGAATCTCCGGTGGAGGTTCGGTAGCCACCTACGATGACTCGACATGGCAACATACAACGCATGCACCCTGAGGACTGACGAGAAGATCGTGGAGCTGGAAGAAAAGATAGAAAAGTACGCTGGCATATTATAGGATATAATACATAGGAGGTCCGAAGAGAGGGGGGAGACACGGTAATCCTCGAATCCGGCAACTTGCTCTATCACCGGGAGGGCGACCATCTGTCACAAGGAGGTGTCGGATTTATTGTCCACAAGTCTCTCGTTTACAACGTTGTAATGATAGAGATTGTGTCGACGACAGTTGCGTACCTTATATTCAGAATAACCAAACGGTATTCGCTGAAGGTCATACAGGCTTACGCACCAACTTCAGCACATCCCGATGAGGAGGTGGAGGAAATGTATGAGGATATCTCTAGAGCCATGCATTCCTCCAAAACCCACTATACGGTGTTAATGGGAGACTTCAATGCAAAATTAGGTGAGGTGAGCTGAAAGTAGGGAAATTTGGAATAGGGCAACGGAACCCAAGGGGCCAGCAGCTGGCCGACTTCATGGAGAAAGAGGGACTCTTTATGATAAACACTTTCTTCCAGAAGCGGCCCCACAGGAAGTATACCTGGTCCAGCCCTGACGGTTCGACGAAAAATGAGATTGACTTCATCATGAGGACTAGATGACAACTGTTCAGTGATGTCTCCGTGATCACGAGGGTGAAAACTGGTAGCGATCACCGAATGGTTAGAGGCACACTGAATCTAAACGTTAAGTTGGAGAGGTCTCGTCTAATGAAGTCAACGCTCCGTCCCCCTAGTGCTCTGTTCCAAAATACTGAAACCTTTCAGCTCGAGTTACAAAACCGTTTTCAGTACCTAAAAAACTGCAATGAAGTGGACGATATTAATGACAAGCTCGTGGGAACTGTCCATGCGGTCGGAGCAAATTTCTGCAAGACCCGCCGCAGAAGAACACAAAAGCTCTCCGATCACACTCTTAATCTCATGGCTATTAGACGGGAGATAAAGCTACATTTTTCAACAGATTTAAAAAAAAATGCATGCGGCGGGACTTACGCAACTTAGGCTCCGAAGTCTTTGCTAGAGATCTGTCAGCTCAGTCTACCAGCCAACTGTCAAAGCTGAAGACCGAGTGTGGCAGCATCGTTTCCGAGACACCTGAGGTTTTGAGTGAGATTGAGAGGTTCTGTGGGCAGCTGTAAACGTCATCGTTGGCGCCACACGCAAGTGTGAATAACGATCCAAGAGCGAGTCTTATCCGACACTATTCCGAAGATATCCTGGACGTCAGTCTGAGCGAGATAAAAATGGCTCTCCAGCACCTTAAAAACGGCAAGTCACCGGGCGAGGATTGAATTACAGCGGAGCTTCTGAAAGCGGATGGAAAACCGGTACTTGAAGTCCTTCAGAGGCTATTTAATTCCGTCCTCCATGGTGGTACTACTCCGGAGGCGTTGAGCAGTGGTGCGGTGGTCTTGTTCTTCAAGAAAGGCGACAACGCTCTCTTGAAGAACTACAGAACGATTTCCCTTCTGAGCCGCGTCTACGTGCTGTTTTCGAGAGTCATTACGAATCGTCTCGCACGCAGCCTTAACGACATTCAGCCTCCCGAACAAGCCGGATTCCGAAAAGGCTTTAGTACCATGGACCACATATACACTCTTCGACAAATTGAACAGAAAACAGAGGAATACAATCTGCTACTTTACCTTGCGTATGTGGACTATAAGAAAGCCTTTGATTCCTTCGAAATTTGGGCGGTGCTGCAGTCCCTTCAGCGGTGCCAAGTTGACTGTCGGTATATCGAATTACTGAAGTGTTTGTAGAGTAGAGCTGCGATGGCTATCCGAGTACAGATCAGAGTACGAAACCTATCCAACTGCAAAGAGGTGTAAGACAGGGTGGCGTTATATCCCCGAAACTCTTTACGGCTGCATTGGAAGAAATTTTCAAGCTAATGGACTGGAAAGGATACGGTATTAACATCAATGGCGAGTACATCACTCACCTTCGATTTACTGACGATATAGTCCTTATGGCAGAATCGCTGGAGGACCTACGCACTATGCTCAATGACCTCAACAGTGTCTCCCAACGGATAGGTCTTAAGATGAACATGGACACAACAAATATCATGTTTAACGTCCATGTCACACCTATGCCGGTAATAGTTGGGAACACTAAGCTCGAAGTTGTTGACGAGTATGTTTACCTGGGACAAATAGTCCGACTAGGTAAGTCCAACTTCGACCGAGAGATTAATCGACGGATTCAACTCGGCTGGGCAGCGTTCGGGAAACTACGACACATCTTCTCGTTATACATACCTCAAAACCTGAAAACGAAATTTTACAACCAGTGCCTGTTGCCAATGATGATTTACGGATCTGAGACGTAATCCTTCACTGCTGGCCGCACGAGGAAGCTCAAGGTCGCTCAGCGAGCTATGGAGAGGGCTGTGCTCAGGGTGTCTCTGCGTCATAAACTTAGAAATGCGAATATCCGCAGTAGAACCAGAGTAACCGACATAGCCCAACGGGTTAGTAAGCTAAAGTGGCAGTGGGCCGGCCTTATAGCTCGAAGAACCGACAACTGATGGGAGAGAAAGGTTCTCGAGTAGCAGCCTCGTACCAGTAGGCGACGTTTTTTTTTCATAGGATAAGGGTGACAAACGAGCACACAGTCCACCTGATGGTAAGTGGTTGCTGCGGCCCATAGACATCTACATCTATCCTCTATTACAATTCAAAATGTAGACGCGTTGTCACCCGTGAGGGCTAAGATGGAATGTCTCATTTCCAGTAAAAAAGGCCTCCGGCCACCTGCACTCACCAAGCGAAACGCAGAGGTAAACCTCTACTTCACACTGGTTTTCTGTGAGGTCGTGGTACCACCCCGGTTCGAGCGGGCCCATCCGTGCGACAGCAAAAGCTGCCGCGTGGCTCTACCACTGTTGAAAACCAAACTGTTCAAAACGTGTAGGGCGACCCCCACTAGATGGAGTGACGACCTGGTAACACATGCAGGAATTCGATGGATGCAGGTGGCTCAGGACCGTGCTTTGCGGCATTCCTTGGGGGAGGCCTATGTTCAACATTGGTCTAATGCAAAGCTGTAACGATGATGATGATGATGATGAATGTGCCTCTACACCATGTAAAATAAACTTGGCTAATTCCATTGGTAACTATAGGCGCGCCTTTATGTGAGCGCACACTCTTCTAGTGTTGCAGAATTGATAACTTCGCATTGTATAGAGAAATTTTAGCTCCCGAAAAGATGCATTACCGTAACGATGTAGTAGTTGTCAATGATACAGGTATTAAAAAATTCATCACCCAAATATCCCCATGAGTGTCATTACAATTAAATAGAAATGTCAGTAAGATATCATGGCTTCCGGCAGATAGATGTAAAACTTGACCCTATCTACCATCAAGGCTTTTTTGTAGAAGTAAAATGATAAAAGACCTTAAACTACACCTCATGGTAAGTGGGTTCGGCTAAGACGGAATGCCTCAATACCAGTAAAAAGGATTCTCCAGTTCTCTGCACTTGCAATAAGAAACAGATGCTGCTATATTATGTTGGTATTCTGCGAGATTGTAGCCCCAGTTGAGCCGCCTCAGTCTTTCTGTAGCCGTAATACAACTGAAACGTTTATAGAAACCCACGTCGAATAATGATGATATCCATCATGAATCTGATTACGCGATCACCGTGCTGCAACATCAGCTCCCGTTATCTATCTCAACGCACATCTTACGTAAAGACCGAAAAATAGCCGGATTCTAAATCCTAAAAACTAAAAAATACATAAGCTCTATATTGGTAGTTGAATATTAAGTGTTGGGTGCTCTAAAGGTTGAACACAAGGCCTGTCGAGAGATTTCTCCTGCTTAAGCCCTAAAGTGTAATATACAATATTTATTACAAATAATTAATAATTAAAAAAATTGTACAACCGACTCCAAATATATTATTAAGGATAACTCAAAAACTATTGGTCAGACCTCGATCAAATTTATATGGGACTACATGAAAAGTAACTGATTTCAAATAAAAAATGAAACGTCGATATCGGTTTACGTTGCAAAAAGTAATGAAGTAACACACTTAAAAAAAGAACAAACAGTCGAAATGATTACCTCCTCCTTTTTGAAGCCGGTAGAAAATAAACTAAAATTAGCATACACACTCTCGCCATGGAATAGTGCCAAAAACGCTGCGTGCGTTTCCTCCGTAATTGACTCATCTTACCCTTTAGGCGAGAGAAGGAACAGGCCTCTATAAAAGATTATGAGAAGTTATAAGTGCGACACTGTCAACACTGTATTCAAAGTACACATCTACCCATCGATGTGAAAATCGGCAAATCTTTCGAGAATGAGAATTGGTACTTGGTACATACTATTCTTGTACAGACTATAGCATTGAATTGAAATTTGCTAATAAAAAAACATATTTTTTTTTGTCTTTCCGAAAAGGCATTTCATTCTTAGGGTTGACAACGCATCTGTATTTTATCTGTATGTGATTCCATCTGCATTTGGTATTCTTAGCCGTGGATAGATGTGGGTGGCTATCGGCAAAATCATCTACTTAAAACCATAAGGTGGAATTGAAAATAATAAAAATTTAAAGAATTTACATATATTTCGTTCACATTGTCCCCGTACTGTTAAAACATATTCCAAATGGGGATTATGCAAATGCGGGAAGTGATGCGCCACTTTTTATAAAAAAACAATTGATTCTTGCTTTAAATTATTGAAGTGAAACTTCTTTATCGAGGTAGTGGTGCAATTTAGTATTTACGGTATTAGAAAACAAAAACTTTACGACTTATAACATTTTACCGCCGGGGCTATATAAGTAAACTTTTATTTACTTACTCCCCTCGCGTCAATACCTAAAGCCTTGTATCCACTTGAGAATGCTCGGGCGAATGAGCCGCTCATTCGCCTGAGCATGCTCAGAGAAACAAAGTGAATGTTTTGGTCGAACGAGCCTCAACATTGAAAAAGCTGTGCTCAGGCTGCTCAGTATATGCTCGGCTCCGTCATGTCTTCACGTGTCCGTGTAGCTGCTGCTGCCTTTATAATCATTCACTGTGCCATAAAGAAGAAGAGAAAACCACCAAGGTGGTGGATGAGAGAAATGTATCGTCATCGAAGAAACAACTCGGCTAATATAATTCGTGAATTGACTTTCGAAGGAGATAACGAACCATTTAACAACTTTACAAGAATGTCAAGGATTGATTTTGAATATTTACTGTCATTGATCGGACCGCAAATTAAAAAAAAAGATACACATATGCGTGAGGCCATATCACCGGAGGATAAGTTACTGATAACTTTAAGATTTTTAGCTACAGGAGATTCCTATACTAGCTTGCAATACATGTTCAAAGTATCTAAACAAAGTATAACTCGGGGAATTCGACGCGCTCGCCTCAAACACAAAAACAACCGTCCACACTGAGCGTCGAGCGAATACCGAGCGCCTTTAAGCACCGACAAAAACCGACAGATGCCGGCTCGCCCTGAGCGTGCTCGGATTTGCTCGGGCCGAGAGTGCTCAGACGTCTCGACTTGAGCGGCTCGGCCAAATGAGCCGCTCATTCGCCTGAGCATGCTCAAGTGGATACAAGGCTTAAGACACACGTACTTCACACGTACAATTTTTGTTCTTTGAAATCACGCACCCTCATCACATTTTCCTTTTTTGGGTGATAATACGAATTATGGTGACCAGATTGTTATACTTTCAGTCTGTATTAAGTATCAGTGCGATTGTGTAACTCTGAGAATCGTTTGCCAGTGGGAATCACTGCACAACTGCGAGGTTTTTTTTACTATGATGGTATTTTTTAACCTAACACGGGACATTACTTTAAAAATGTTACCGTTACAGCCTATTAAAGTTCACTGCTGAGTATAGGTATCCCCTTCATAAGGGATATATTTACCATAGTTGCCACGCAGTTTTTTTATTTTTAGTTGTTATTAGGAAAACCCTGCTGCCCGCCTCCTGATTTGTTTCCCTCTGTCGCCTCTTATGACACTCACGGAATGATATGGGGTAGTGGATATTCTTACATCGCCACTACACGGCATTATTTTAAGAATAAATAATATTAATTTATGAGCTTCATAAGCTCAGACAGCCATCTCCAGTCTCCTATCGGAGTACCAGACTTACTGCAGGTAACCTTCCACATTTGTTTGACATTTCAAATATTCGCACTAAGCGCCATAAGTCATCTTTTATAACGCGCACAATCGAGGAGTGGAATGCCTTGCTGGCGTTTGTTTTTCAGAGTTGATATACCCTGAATCACTTCAAGGTGCGTGTGATCAGGCTTCTCCTGGGCAAACTCGCTCCATCTTAGACCTTATTTTGCCCTCGGGCGACATGGAGGTCAAGAGTAAGCCCATTTTAATAAAAAAAAGAAAAGGCATCTGCTTATAATCAACAGTGATACGTTTACATAATACAACAAAACCAAGCCATCCACGATTCTCACCAGAGTTAAGCAATCACAGTGTAGCAACACTTACGAGCCGTATCATAGTTCATATATAACAACTAATGGCTTTTGGAATGTGAAAGACAATGTTACGTTTATAAAACCGCAAGAAACACTTTGCAACAAACGATTTTATTATCCTTTTCTTTTTTTTAATGCAATATGTTGTTATGTTACCCTTACCTTACAATATACTATACATATACATAAAATTAAAATTTCTTTCTATAATATCGAAAAAATTTGCTTCTGTTATGGGTTTATGGGTCTGTCTGTCTGATCTCTGTCTTGTTGTATGGTAGTCTTCGGAATTGCTGAACATTGATAAACTGATACAAATAAATTGATGGTTATTTCATTTAAAATTTTCATTTAAAAAAATAAAACTAAAAAAATTTGTTTGTAATTTTACATATTAAAAAGTTCCTTACACTTTATATAATATCTTAAAGTTTTGAAGCAAAATTTATTTTTAATTTTTTTTAACTTGAAATTGTGGGTTATGATCATGGAGAATATACCAATATTTTTTCTTTAAGTGGCTACTTCATCTGTATAGTGCATGTGTTGTCTGTTATAGCATTATTATCATTTTGTTTACCTCTACAATTAACGTACTCATACATAGTGAAGCTATAAGCTCTTAAACCCTTTTTGTACTGGCTTGCCTTCCTAACTTTTCTATCACATCCTTCCTTCCAATTATATGCAAAACAAAACTTATGGCGCCATCTGTTGGCCTACAACAAAAGCGTCTGCAAAAGAAGTCGACGCGATCGATACCCACATGTAATCAAGATTCAAGACGAACTGCATCGGTAATGGCTGTTCTTTTCTAAGCCTTCCAAATTAAAATCAATGTAATTAAGCGTTAGTGAGTGTGCCGGGTCGACCCAGCTGTGTGCATAAACTGTATAATCACGTAGGAGTGTGGTCAAGGAAGACTGAAGCCTTCCACATCCGAAGATATTGTTGAAGCCAAGTTGAAGGTACCGCCGCTGCTGCTAACATTTCAGCTCCAACTGTTAACATTTTTAGTGGTCCTTCGAGCCGGATTTCCTATGGTATTTTGGGTTCAATTCATTCGAAAACTCCAAAATTACAGTTCATAACAATTCAACTAAAAAAAAAAACTTTTACAAGTAAAATTTAGTAAGGTACTTCTTTAATTGCCTTAATTTTAACGACCTAGGACCTAATACGAAGTAATTTATTAAATTTATTTGATATATAATCTTATAATTAGGGAGAATTATTCTCTGTCGATTGCATAAACTACAATTACACGTTATGTGCCGTTCGTTGTACTTAAACACGGAGGTAGTAGGTGAATAATTATACTCCACATATTCAATACTGATACGTTGTTTCAATAGGTGTAGTATAATATATACCTATTAATAGCGTCATTATTGCTTAGTTAAAAAATTCGGTTTGTTTTTAAATTTACGGTTTTATTTGTTATATTTTCACACATAATGACAGATAAAGCAAAGTCAAACGCTAGTGAAATTGAGAGACAACTTAAGTTGCTTACTATTCAGAGGGAATATGCATTTCGAGAAATTCAAATACTATGTGATTTATCGAAGAATATCCAAACGGATACAACTTCTGCGTCTCAATTCGAGGCTAGATTTAAGCGTATTGAGTTAGTGCGTAAAGAATTCTTGGATTATACGAATCAAATAAACGATTTAAAGTTAAAATTAAAGCCGGACGATATTATTGATATGAAGCCCGTGATTGCGTTTGACGACATGTACTACACTGTCGATGCCGCCAGGGCTGCTCTAAGCGAGGGTCGCACTCGAGCCGACCCGCAATGCAACCCGGATCCGAGTTTGACTTCCGGATTTTCATACCATAGTACGAAACCATACGCGCAAGCACGCTTACCGAAACTCGAGCTACCGAAATTTGATGGACACATTGAACATTGGCAAACTTTCTTCGATACATTTTCCACACTTGTACATGAAAACAATAATATAAGGTCAATCGAAAAGTTTCATTATTTGTTGACGTGTCTCTCGGGTTCGGCGTTGTCAATCGCAAAAGGCGTGCCTGTTACCTCTGATAACTACCAAATTGTTTTTGACGCACTTATCGAGCGGTTCCAAAACAAACGAATTTTGGCCGCAACGTACTTAGACAAAATTTGTTGCTTCCTTCCTTTGAAGTCCAGTAATTATGCCGATTTACGTAATTTAACCAATGTGTTCAATGAAACCGTTAATGCTCTTAAAGCTATGAAAATTAAGAAATTAGATGAGTTCATTTTGTTTTATTTAGCTGCGTGTGTCTTAGATTCTGATACACGTAAACGTTTTGAGGTGCAAAACGGGGAACAAATTCCTACCTTTTCTGATTTGTTGAGTTTTTTACAAAGTTATGTCAAAGTTCTAGAGGTTAGTCAATCGGGTAACTGTTCCGGGTCTGTTTTTAAATCGGGACAGTCATATAAAAATAATTTACGTGCCACCGGGACACGAAATAGTCTCAATAATAAACAGTATCCTAAATCCACATCGTTGCCGTCGAACACTGCTATAATTTCAAATGCTGCAAATAAAACAGCTGATTGTCTATGTTGCGGGGCGGCACATGCGCTTTTCAAATGTCCTAAGTTTCAAGAACTTGATATTTCTGAAAGATACGGCTTAGTGTCTAATAAAAATATTTGCATGAATTGTTTACGTTTAAATCATAATATAAAAAAATGTTTTTCAAAAATTACTTGCTCAACTTGTGGTGAGCGTCATCATTCGTTGCTCCACGATAACTCTACCATTGCTGCTGTTCCGTGTTGGTCCACTGACAAGACTAGCGACAAAACAGTAGTTACGGTTGACGACTTGACCGCGACTGGGAGCTCCGTGACTACCAGCACTCACGTTGGTCATAGTCGTGCTCTCGTTTTGCTCGGCACATGTGTAGTGCGCGTGCGTGGTTGCGGTGCTCCCGCTCAATATACTACCGCCCGCGCACTTATTGACAGTGGAGCTCAGGATAGTTTTATGACGTTATCACTCGCTCAACGTTTAGGGTTGCCCATTCGCCGCTGCAATTTAGCTGTAGCAGGCTTAGGAAAAAATTTAGTGCATCAAATAAAGGGTGAAACTTCATGCGTGGTAATGCCAACGGATTCTGATAGTCCAAACTTCACTATTAATGCCATAATAATGAATACTATAACAAGTAAAATGCCTGTTGTAGAAGTACCTTCTGAGGTTCGTGAAAATTTTAAACATATAGTTTTAGCAGACAAACAGTTCGACAAACCCACTAATATAGACATGCTGCTGGGCGCAGAGCTATTCCATAAAATGTATGATGGCCAACGCCTAGAGATAGGTCCTGGTTTACCAGTCGTTCTACATAGTGTCTTTGGGTGGGTGCTCACTGGCAAAATTGATCACAGCTGTCACCCTCCACCTATGGTTTCTTCCCTCGTTACTTCCACCCGGCTTATGAATGACGTGGTTAAGCGTTTTAGGGAGGTCGAAGAACCACCGAAAATATTTATATCGAACCCTGAAGATGTAAAATGCGAAGAACTCTACTCTACTCTTGTGTCACGTAAACCTGACGGTCGTTACGTCGTTCCTTTACCACTAACGGTTAACCGTCTAGAGCTTTGCAGTTCTGTCATTCTAGGGCGAGTTCTTAAGCATATGCAAAACTTGCTGCGAGAAAAAATCCCTCTCAGTAAAGTGATTGCCTTTACTGATAGTAACACGGTTCTAGCATGGTTACACATGGAACCTCATAAACTGAAGACTTTTGTTTCCCATCGCGTGGTGAAAATCATCGACGATGTATCAGTTGATAGCTGGCAACACGTATCGACATATGATAATCCTGCCGATTATTGCAGTGGAGGTCTTAGCGGTTCACAGCTGGCGACATGTTGTACGTGGTGGTCAGGTTCAAATTGGCTCGCTAACGATTCCTCCACTTGGCCAGTAAAGTGCAAGTGGGAATCACAAGATTCCGTACCCGAGTTGCGCTCTACTGCTCATGTATCTCAAACGGATACTAGCTCTGCTGATTTTGACTTTATTAGTGGACTGTTAGACCACTACTCTACACTATCACGCGTCCAGCGTTTGCTAGCTTGGTGTCTGCGTGCTGTAGCAGCGTTCAAACGAAACTATAAAACTAAGAACTTCCTGAGTTTATCAGAGCTGGAGCAATCTATCGTCTATATGGTTCGACATGAACAAAAACTTCATCTTACAGATGAAGTCAAGGCCACCAAATCCGTTAAAAAACTGAGTCCATTTATTGATGATGCGGGATTGCTGCGAGTGGGGGGCCGTCTAAAGCACTCTAATCTACCGGCAACAGTAAAACATCCCGTATTGTTGCCAAAGGCTTCACGCTTATCCTTGTTAATCATAGATCACTTTCATATCAATTACTTACACTGTGGTCCTCGTACTCTTCAATCGATTATTCTGCGTAGATATTGGATACTTGGCATCCGTAACTTAATTCGGTCGCGTTTATCTAAATGCATAGCATGTTTTAAAGTAAAACCGGTTGCTTGTCAGCCTTTAATGGGAAATATTCCTTCACCAAGAGTACAACCGAGGCGGTGTTTCCAAAATGTCGGAATCGACTTTGCCGGTCCATTTATAGTGAAGGAAAGTTGTAGACGCAACGCTCGTACTTACAAGGCCTACGTGTGTGTATTCGTTTGCCTCGCGGTAAAAGCTATCCATCTTGAAGCAGTAACCGAGCTATCGACTTCTGCTTTTCTTGCGGCGTTAGATCGCTTCGTATCACGTCGTGGCCTTTGTACCTTCATAGTCACCGACTGCGGCACTAACTTTATTGGTGCCAGCCGTTACCTTAAAGAACTACAACAAATGGTTTGTAAGAATAAGGATTCGCTTGAGTCTAGTCTTGCGAAACGAAACATTATCTGGCGACTGAACCCTCCTACCGGGAGTAATATTGGTGGCATATTTGAGAGCGGTGTAAAATCAATGAAGTTTCACTTAAAACGCGTTATAGGGTTACAAGTATTGACATTCGAGGAGCTCATAACAATTCTTACTAAAGTCGAAGCCGTAATTAACTCACGACCGTTGTGCTGTCTATGCCCGGATCCTAATGAGGTCGATATTCTTACACTTGGCCATTTTTTGGTCCATGGTTCTCTTATATCGTTACCAGAACCTGAACTCTCTAAGGAATATGTTCCACCTCGGGCCCGCTGGCAGATGTTGCAAAAACTTACACAGTCTTTTTGGCATATTTGGCAACGCGATTATCTTCATACCTTACAGCAACGCGCGAAATGGTTTCGAGAACAGCCAAATATTCATGTCGGAGATATTGTACTAATTGTCGATAGCAATTTACCACTACTGCAGTGGCGTTCAGGTAGAGTTCAAGACGTGCATCCCGGCAAAGACGGTGTAAGGCGCGTGGTCACCCTACGAACTACTAATGGACTCCTTATGAGACCAGTAAATAAACTGTGTCCTCTACCTTTAAATCAATAATATATAGCTATACTTAAAAACAAAAAAATGTCAATTTTTTCTCATAATTAATGTTATAGTTTTTTTTTGTGATTTAGCTTGTAGGTATAGTTCGTTATTAAATTTTGTTGCCTTACATACCTTTCTACTTTCTAATAGGTATGCAACTCAAATTAAAGTATTAATACTATCGTTAGGTAGATATTATTCTAAGTCAGCTTCTATTTCATGAAGTATGTAGTTTTATAGGGAGAACTGCTATTATTACTCATGAAATCTGAAACGATTTCAAGTTGGGGGAATTGTGTACTGGCTTGCCTTCCTAACTTTTTTATCACATCCTTCCTTCCAATTATATGCAAAACAAAACTTATGGCGCCATCTGTTGGCCTACAACAAAAGCGTCTGCAAAAGAAGTCGACGCGATCGATACCCACATGTAATCAAGATTCAAGACGAACTGCATCGGTAATGGCTGTTCTTTTCTAAGCCTTCCAAATTAAAATCAATGTAATTAAGCGTTAATGAGTGTGCCGGGTCGACCCAGCTGTGTGCATAAACTGTATAATCACGTAGGAGTATGGTCAAGGAAGACTGAAGCCTTCCACATCCGAAGATATTGTTGAAGCCAAGTTGAAGGTACCGCCGCTGCTGCTAACCGTGAGTTACCTATTTCATTTACCCTTCCTGGTGGGCCAGACTAATTTTCTCTCACCGTAGGTAAATTAAGTACCGATTCTCTTTATTTTTATCTCAAGTAGAAGCGTCGCGATTACTACAAAAACGGAGTACAATCCGCGCAATTTCTATTCCAACTGTTAACACTTTTCTTCAATAATTCAATTCTTGTATAGGTACAAAAATTGATTTCAGTAACACTAAACTAAAGTAAACGTTGTATTTTCACTAGAGCTTTAAAAAATATAAAAATGTGATTAAAAATAATAACGCAAAAAGATATTTTTCAATGCTGAGTTATTATTACATACATGGATGACAAAATTGGCTAAAATTTTAAGATGGAGTAGGCCCCTCTTTCATCTTAATATCAAGCATCAAATTAACTTGGCACTGCAGGTCAAGAATGCTTCCGTAAATGTTTCGAAGATATGTGAATCGGGACACTGACACATACTAATCGTTCTATAATCCTTTCAGAAATAACAGGGGCCTGTACTCAGCTGTGAGACATATATATATATATATATATATATATATATATATATATATATATATATATATATATATATATATATATCCTTTCATTTCAACAGTGAGACATAATTATTTCGTTACTATTTTAAAAATGTCTTTGAAATATTTATGGAAGCTTAATCGTCCATCATGTTGTAAAGTCCGCCCTGGAGCAGCGCAGCGAACTACCGTTACCGTTATAGCCTATTAAAGTCCACACACTGAACATAGGCCTCTCCCATAGATATCTCATAGGGGGCATATTTGCCATAGTTGCCACGCCTGGCAATCAGGATAGCAACCACAGTTTATTTATTTTTAGTCGTTATTAGAAAGATGTTGCTGCCTATCTCCTGATTCGTATAATCTTATGCATACAATATTAATTCGTATAATCTTACATACTGGGGGCGACTAAATCTAGTCCAGTTCAATCCCCAGAAGACACAAGTTTGCGCGTTTACCGCTAAAAAGATTCCGTTTGTCGTATCTCCTCAGTTTCAAGGCACTCCCCTGGTTGCCTCAGCCAGTATCGGAATCCTCGGTGTCGACATATCGAGTGACGTGCAGTTTCGTGGTCACTTGGAAGAGAAGGCCAAATTGGCCTCTAAAAAGCTTGGCGTGCTCAGCAGAGCGGGACAGTATTTCATGCGGGCACACCGCTTGCAACTTTACAAGGCGCAGGTTCGACCTCACATGGAATACTGTTCTCATCTCTGGGCAGGGGCCCCCCAGTGCCAGCTCCTTCCACTTGACCGCATCCAGCGCAGAGCGGTTCGAATCGTCGACGACCGAGTTCTTTCCGATCGGCTTGACTCACTGGCACTGCGTAGAGAGGTTGCATCTCTTTGCGTATTTTATCGCATCTACCACGGGGAATGCTCTGAGGAATTGTTCGGACTAATTCCAGCCGCTCAATTTCACCATCGCACATCGCGACAGAACTTGCGATACCATCCATATCATCTAGATGATTGGCGGTCCACCACTGTGCGATTCAGAAGAAGTTTTCTCCCTCGCACAACTTCCTTGTGGAATCGATTACCACCAGCGAATTTTCCGGACCGATACGACTTAGGGACCTTCAAGAAAAGAGCCTACTCCTTTTTAAAAGGCCGGCAACGCATCTGCGATTCCCCTGGTGTTGCAGTTGTTCATGGGCGGCGGTAGTCACTTACCATCAGGTGAGCCGCATGCTCGTTTGCCCCCTCTCCTATAAAAAAAAAAACAAGCGAAACACTTGTGCAAAGAAAAAACATTTAAGACCTAATAACGTTATACTACATGATATGAAAATTGATAATAGTCTATTCACTTACGACACCACTACACTGCAAGCAAGGATAAGTAAGCAAATACATTTTATATTGCTTGTCCTTATCCTTTTTAAGAAATAATGCTCTCAGATCTATCCTAAATTAAAACATTTATTAAACATAAACAAACAAACATAAAGTGAAATGACAAACTAATTTAAAATCAACCTGATTACCACGCATTACCACAACTAGATGCAAACGCGTACTAGCGGATAATAAGTCAATGAATCGTGGTAGTATGGGGCAAAGCATTCGTATAGTTCGTATGCAATCCAAGTTTGATTCTCTTCCAACACTTATCAATTTTTGATTGCCATTAAAAGTGCCCATTTACCTAATTCTGGACAGTGAAGGAAAAATCTTGAAGAAACTTGCATACATGAGAAATAAACTATTTTGAGAATGTGTGAAGTACGTTATTATGCAATGAAGCAGCAACGGGGCAAATTAACTGTTCCATTACCCTCTTAGAAAAGAAGGGAGCAAGTTCCAGCTGTGGGATGTATACAGACAGAAACTTTACTTAAATTTACCGCTACTCTAGCCGGTCAGGTTTTTTTTTCAATATAATAAATATTTTAATAGGATTCTAATTAATAATAGGAGCATTGCCGAAAATTGAGTCATTCGAAAATTGTTGCTCCTGATTTTTCATTCAAATAATGGTTAAAGCTGGATTTTAATTTTTGATAGGTGAAAAGCCAATACTAGTATTGTATTGTTTTTTTTTTTAATTTATGTACTTAATTTTAAGTACTGGTGGAAGGATAAACAAAATAAACAAGTTATTTGACTCTTTGTGTGAATTAATCATCATCGACTGCCTGTTAGGTTAAGCTATCATCAAAATATCCCTTATACCTAGTTATTTTACAAATGATGAATCAACATCTTTGAAAAGAATATTATAAAAGATAATTTTCAAAAACGGTATCAACATCAGCATGTTGGAACTTACAAAATAAGAATAAAAATTTTTCATGGCCTACACTAACAACATTCCATCCGCATATTTACGACGTCAAATAAAAAACTCAATTAATATTCAAAGTATTAAAAAGTAAAACATACGATTATCCGCATCTGTCTGCGTATCCATTTAAAATTTTAAATCCGCTTATTGGATTTTGATGCGGTTTTTACTTTCAACATCTTATAGGTAATTTTTTAAGGAAGGTATTAATGTTAGTAATACATTGTATATACAAGTATTTTTATAATATATTGCATATTTATGTAACTATAAATAGATGAGAAATATATTGTGTTTTGTAATAAAGAAGTAAAAATATATGTGATTAAACACACTGGTAAATCACACCTGTAAGAAGCCAGGGCGAAGCGTTAGTTCACAATAAATCTGACTAGCGCTTGATTCAGTGGAATTACTTCGCAGGTCCTGATTTTAGCCAGACAGATATGTCTCATGAGGCCTAGGTTTAGAAGTAACAACAAAATTAAAACTGCATCCGATAAAATTAAAATGACGTGGAGTATAATTAATAGCGAAACGGGCAAGGTCAAACCACGCACCTCGGAATTTCAATTGTATATTAACAATAATTTAACTCAATCTGACCAAGAAGTTGCTATGGCTTTTGAGAAACATTTTACTGATGTTCCTTTTTTGACAACAAAGTCATTTAATTCTTCTCCTAGTGTCGCTAAATCATTGATTAAACAAAATGTAAAGCCTTGTTCAAATACTCAGGCTGGCGCAACTTCCATAGTAATACTTATATGTACTACAGGGGTCAAATTTTAATGACGGCTATCTCTTCTTTCCGATTTTCGTAATATGTCTATTAATGACATTGTCAAATCAAATAGGTTCAAATGTCAAATCAAACCATTATATTTGTATATATTTTATTTATTAAGATTGCTTTAAATTTTGTTATAGAAGCTGTTGTTCATTTACACAATTGTTAAAAAAATAAATAGGTATGCATTATAAAACTTGCCGGAGCAGAAAAAATAATAACAAGAAAAGGCTATTCGTAGCAATATTCCCCTTAGATGGTGAAAGGTATGTGGTGAGTTCAACTTTAATTGTATTATGATGTATAACGCGACTACATTTTTGGACTAGTCATCTACATGCGACTGGTTTTAATTGTGTACGATTGTGTGCACAAATACAAACACAATTTCCTAAATCTGATAGTTCGATGGGGTGGCAATCCGAAACCAACTATACTTAGAAACTACATAATCAATTGTGACTGATAGCATTCTATTTGTTCAATAAAAATGTGATTTTATTTATGTTATTTTTTAGATGCAAGCAATCGGCGAAACAGTTGGCACATGCACCAATTGAAAAGATTCACATGTTAAAACATATTTGTGGCAAACATTGAAAATCCGAGGATTTAGAAATCCAACTAAAATGAACTGTTATTTCATCAGTGGAATTAATTTAAACTTCCACTATTATGTGTATGTTAATTAGGTTTCATTTACATGTAGCAAAAGATAATATCAAAAAAGTCACATATTGGTAAGAATTCGATTATAAAACTAAACTCAAAGTTATTTGTAATTACCTGGTTATAAATAGTTTTTATATAGATTCATCTACAAACATTAGCCATAATGAGCACTCATTTTGAAAGCGACAATAAGTATACGATCTCTGCGAGTAGTATGTACGTAGGTAGCTCTGTGAAAAAGCCTAGCGATTTGTACATAGTATTTGTTACAGTTAAAAGCAATTTAATCCAATTAGTGTTAATAAACCCAATTTTTTAACCTTTTAAAAAACTTACGTTGAAAACAAGCGTCCAGACTCAAACTATTTATTTTACAGCATAGCAACAATAGTTCTGTGCGGGAACAAAGCCTCGGTCCTGCAGTGCCGCAGCCATACGCTTAGCCTCTGCGCTACGGATTCGTCATTTAGTTTTTACTTAATTAATTATTAGTATAATACTTTTAAATTTAATAGAGTATTGCCCAAAGATAACGTTTAAAATTTTAAAACTACTGATGTTAAGAAAACCGCCGTCTTATGGACGATTTCCATCAAAGTTTTTGGATCTACGAGTATAAAAGATACAATAGCACCTTATCTAGCCACGATTTTAATACAAGCATCGAATCTGCTGTTTTCTGATCTAATAAAAGCTGATACAGTCATACCTTTATTTAAATCGGGTGCATACATTAGACCCTGCCAATTTTGTACCGATTTCTGTACTACCAACATTAAGTTAAATTTCCGAAAAAAAATATTTTAGATCAGATGTTAAGTTTTTTGAATATAAATTAATTGCTTTATAAAAATCAATTTGGTTTTAAAAGGAGTCGCTCGACTATCGATGCTGGAGTTGAGATTATTAAACATATTTTTTGTGCACGGGAGAACTCAGAGGAAGCTTTGGGTGTATCTAAGGTCTTCGACTGTGTTCACCATAAGATATTAATCAGGAAGCTACACTATTATGGTATCAAGAACACAGCGCTTAAACTTATTATTTCATATTTAAGTAATAGAATGCAGAAAGTAATTATCAATAGTAAAAGTACATCAGGGTTGTCCATAAAGATAAACCCTCTGTCCCTCAGGGCTCGATTCTTGACCCATTCCTATTTTTAATGTATATTAATGACTTACCTTCCCTTGTAGAGGATAATCATGATATAGTATTATTTGCTGATGATACTTCCTTGATTTTTAAACTTAAATGTCTATCATTTAAATGTGACGAAGTGAATAATGCTATATCAAAATTAGTGCATTGGTTTAACGTTAATAATCTGCATTAAAACGGCAATAAAATTAAATGTATTAAAGAACAATGGCAGAAAAATAGTTGACAAAAATTATGGCGTCTAGAAATAAGTTATATATAAAATGAGTTTCATTATTTTTCTATGATTTTTCAAATAAAAATGTATTTTAACTAAAGCCACAGAAAAAACAAACATTTTTGGGAATATCAAATGACTTATCATTTTACTCTATTCAAGTGTTGCTTTTAACTATATGCATACTATTTTCGTATAACTTTGTAAGACTACCAACACACAAACACAAAATATTTTTATATTAAGTTATTATTAGTAATAACTATACTATCAGTAATAATAAAAATAAAAGTAATGGTTGAAAATAAGTCTCTTACAGAGAACTTCCAACAATAATACATCATTATCTCAATCATAGCACTTTGTAACAATTCCATTTAATGTTATGGCAACACTAGCTAAAATAAAATGTCACTGTTTTTACTGACTTTACGGCTCTGGGTTCTAGCCCTTTTGAGAATATCACTGTATGACACAAAGGCCGTGGAGCCATGCCAGAAATATACATTTATATTATGCAAATATATAATAGAGATACAATAATCTAAAAACTCTCAATCATGTAGGTAGTTACATTATGTTGAGAATGTATTAAGCTAACATCAAAGAACCACAGGACGCATGACTTTATTCAAGTGACAAGACATAACCAAAAAGGTTCAAATCTAAATTTCTTTTTTTCGACGCCTTCTCAGGACAAAATTCTTTGACAGAGTTATTAAGGGACTGACGCTTAACATTTTAAGATATTTTTGATATATAGACGCTACCACTTCTTTTCACCTAATTTTATGTATGAAAGTCTGTCATTGTCCTTTACAACAACGAATGTTAAAATTATGAAAAACAATGTGTTGTTAAATGGGGAAGACCTGAGCCCTGTTGAATCCACTGTTTTTCTTGGCATCACTCTCGACGCAAACCTTCAGTGGGGCCCCCATATATGCAAACTAGCAAGCAGACTAAGCTCTGCAGCTTATGCTGTAAAAAAATATTAGAGATCTCACTAGTGTCGAGACAGCTAGATTAGTTTATTTCAGCTATTTACATAGCATAATATCATATGGGATTTTGCTATGGGGAAATGCGGTTGATTTAGAAACTATTTTTGTTTTGCAGAGAAGGGCCCTCAAAGCTATTTACAGCATTAAACCGAAAGAATACCTTAGAGAAAAAATTAATGAAATAAATATATTAACTTTGGCCTCTCAGTAAATTTACGAAAATATAATGTATGTTCACAAAAACGACGATAGTTTTAGTATAAAAAGTGATATACACTCTGTAAATACTAGGAACAAACACAAGCTAGTGATAACGGTCTCTCGACTCCACAGAGTCAGTAATTCATTATTGGGGCAATGTATACTCTATTACAACAAAGTCCCACAAAATATACAACGTATCACTATTACTAAGTTTAAATATTTAATTAAACAAAAGCTGTACATATAAAAAGAGTTATTATAATATAAATGAATACATGGTTGATAATAACCCCTGGGAATGAGGTGGTCGCTTCCAAGATGTTTCTAAAATAAATTTTGTAAATAGTTTGTAATCATTTATATTTTAAAATTTATGAAAAAAAAGTCCCACTGGGTTTCTTGCTGGCTCTTCCCAGAACGTAAACGGATTTATTTCTAACCATTGGTGATGTAAAAAATGACTTTCAATAACAATTACTTGTAATCAATATTGAATAAAAAATTATTCTATTCTATTCTATAAAAAATGGCGTCTGGCATAAAAAAAATCTATATACTCTTAATAAGATTACTTATAGCTGCAAACTGGAGACAGAGTCGTCTTTTCATATCCCCCAACATCACAGACCGTGTTAAGATGTAGGTTATACCATAGCGGAAACAAAGTTACATTTGGTAGGAACAGCTTAGTTTCAATGTTTGAAAATTAAATTATGCTGCAGTTGATGTTTCGTATTCGCTTGACGAACATTGTTATTTTCAGGAACACATTATTTGAAGGTACAATCGAGCACAACACATTATTTATTTACAGTGTCAAGCTGGAATGTTTGTATGTTCTATTTGTTTTTTATATAAAATATTGTGCGTGTAATTGTATGCACACGTTCGAAGTGAAACTTCTTTACGGCGTATCATTCTTCGTTTATTTTATATTTTACATAAGTAGGTTAAATAAGGCAAAAGAAAAAAGTTTTCAAGAAGTTTCACTTCAACATGGGTAACGTCCAGTGAAAAGGGTATCCGGTTTTCTACACTCACTACACAAAACAAGGCAGCATTAAGCTGTTATTTTACTGCTGAGGCTGTTTAAGAGCGTGGTTCTAACCCAGTCGAGCCTATTTATTCCTGCTACAACTATTATGTTCCATGCAGCCACGCTACCACGAATAATTAAATAAAAACTAATTTTTATGGATTCTATCGCGTTTGACTTAACTTTTTATTTCCCGACGCTTCGGATGCTTTACATTACCCGTGGTCACGGAAGGGACTGAGATTTTTGATGTTCCGATGGCATAGTTAGCCCGACTACCTTCAGTTTTTAAACATTAGTTTTTTGTCCGATCTACGCAGAATGAACTTATAATAAGTATCTTGAAGTCTTGCAGTGGTATGCTTGGGTTTGTATTTAATTTTAATAATTATAGGATAACAAGCAGATGGTAGTATCCATCCATCTTCTCTATTGAAATTAGGATTTTTTTAATTGGTGTTCTTTTGCAGGCATTTAGTGTCTATCAAATCTAATGTAATGATGTGGACAATCTAGAACATGTTATGTTCACAGGCTGCAGACTTCCTGGAACGTCGGTGCTTCAACTTTATTTGTCTCAAGTAAGAGAGACCACATTCACTATCCAGCTTGTACACTCCTGCATCTGATAGAGGGATATGACACTTGACGGATGGTAAAAATTAAATAATTTTCTTCGGCGGCTTGAAGTATGTTTTAATGGAAACTCGCTTCAAGATGTAGCCAACCTTGTCAATGACTCTTTTGACATAGGGTAGTACAACAGGTACACGCTCGACTGTGGCCGGCTTCACTCGGTCACTAAGACGTAGGCGCGGGACCCGAAGCTTATTGTCTTGCAATAATTGCTCGAAGTACTGAAGCTCGGCGGCCAGATGTGTTCTGTCACATATCCCTCGTGCTCTCTGTAACAAAGATTTTACCAAGGTAGCTGTGATGGATGATGGTGAAATTCACCATTTAAATATCAGTTGGTATGGGTCTTTTTCCTATACCTGTGTATAGGAAAATGTGACCAATAGGTAGCAATAGTCAGGATTTCGGTTGACTAAAATATCCAGGAAAGCTAAAGAACTGTGTGAACTACATTGTGAATTGTATATTAGAGTTTATGGAATTAAGATGGTCTAAAGATGCAGCTACTTTGTCAGATGGTTAAATTGTGAAATTGTCGCCTACGTACCACTTGCAGAATGTTAGATTTACAGGAGCAGTAAGGAGGGCTTTCTCCTGAAAGTCCTTTATGAATATGTCGGCGTCTACGGGCGATACAGTTGAGCCCATCTCCACACCGTCTACTTGCTTGTAGTACTCTTACTTCCACAATAGATAGCCAGATGTGAGGCAGTATTTGAGTAATACTGCATATTCTTTAGGCATGTTGTTATCTTTTAGCTTCCTAGATACAACTTAGATGCAGTCTTCAAAAGGTAAGCATGTGAATAGTGACTGAACATCAAAACTGACCGTAGTTTTATTGTCAGCGAGATGTAGGTTTTTCATCTCACTAACAATATGGTAGGAATCCTTTGTGTGTGCTGTTTTATGTCCTCTCAATTGTAATAGTATTTTTGCCAAGTGTTGAGCCCACTTATAAGTTCGTGAATCGATCTGGCTCAATACGGGATGTAGTGGAGCGTTTGGTTTGTATATTTTCGGTAATCCATACAACCTCGGTGGTTTGGCTCATGATGGTTTAATTGAATTCGCGTCGAGATTTAAGTTTTCACAGTATTTCTTTATTAAATCGGTAGCTTTTTAGGCGTATTAGTTGTAGGGTCTATTTTGACCTTTTTGTATATACTTTAGCCCGATAAAAGTTATTGCATTTTGAAATTATACTCTGACGCGTCCATTATTACTGTAGCATTTCCTTTATCCGCGCGGAGAATCGTGAGCTCTGGTCTGTTGCGTAAGTTGTACAATGCTTTAAACTCGTCTCTGGGGTGATTCAATTTCAAGGACGAAATGTCTTGAAGATCAGATCCACCCCCACTCCATAATGTTTTGGCACAACCACCAATCTCTTTCTTCTCTGGATTGGAAACAATGTTCAAAAAATGGCTAATAGCATAAATTCCCAACAAAACTCTTCATCTACCATACCGACAGTTTTGGTGTCTTTCGACCCCGATATCCCAGAGTCTGATATCAGCAACTGGTGCGCATTAAGCGAAATGATCATAGAAAAAAGAAAATTAGAAGGTGTTGACCTTATCATTGCACTAACTCATTCCCTTAAGGGGCGTGCTGCTACCTGCCTTACAAAAATATAACCTGACAAAATTTCTTGGCCCACCATCAAGGAAATGCTTATCTCAAATTTTTGTAAACCCATGATGATGCAAGATCATTTCGATCAAATAATTAAGTTTCGCATTTGTAATAAAGATAGTCCCGCTGAGGCCGGCTTGCGTTTATGGCAGCTGATTGAAAGAATCCCTGATGCCAACTTACCCTAACACGTTATCACTGGTTTTGTGATCTCTGTTTTATCCCAATGTGACGACAAAATTCGTCGTGAATTGAATTCAGTTGTCGTAAACGATAAGCATCAACTTTTTCGTATCTTGCGGGGAATTTCACTTAAAAGGTGCAGTGACGAGTCCGTCACATCAGAAATAGAACCCAAGGAGATTCGAACGTCCACAATGTTTAAGGGTAGTTGCCACTTCTGTGGAAGAGTTGGACACCGCGGTTTCGAATGTCGTGACAAACATCGTTTCATTAATAAAAATATCTCTGTATCGCATAAACCCGAGCAAAGGAAGACTATGACATCCTGCTACATCTGCCATGACACCAGCCACATAGCCAGCAACTGTCCTAAGCGACTTATCAAGAAAGATGACGTCTCATCGAGCAGCAAGCAAGTCAACCTGTGCTCCAAGGCAGCTCGCGGTACCCTGGAAACTAGTGGTATGAAATTGTCGTTTATTTTTGACTCTGGTTCAGAATTTAGTCTCATTAAACAAAGTAAAAGTGATCACCTTGAGGGTGATAGGTTTCATGATCAGATTCTATTAAAGGGTATAGGGGTCAATAGCATTATATCTCCTTTGCAAGTAAGATGCTTGGTTTGCATTCAGGGTTTGCCTTTAAATGTCACTTTTCACGTATTACCGGACGAATGTACAAACGAAGAGGTTTTGTTAGGACGTGATATATTGCAAAACGAAGTTTCTGTGGAAATTAATAGTAACTCAATACATTTTTTCAAGCCCAAGATAACAAATTTCTGTACAAAGCTGAACAATGGACTACAAACTATTGATACTGACTTAACAGGCTCTGACAAAGAAAAGCTTATTAGTATTTTAAATAAGTATTCCAACAATTTTATTAGCCAGCTACCAACCACGCAGGTTACCACTGGCGAGTTAAAAATTCAACTTATTGACCCAAGCAAAATAGCTCATAGGCGACCTTATAGATTATCCCCTTTGGAGTTAGAAATCGTTAATAATAAAGTCAAAGAACTTCTAGATGCAAATATCATCCGAGAAAGTTCTTCACCCTTTGCAAGTCCCACTTTGTTGGTAAAAAAAGGATGGTAGTGATCGTTTGTGTGTTGATTATCGCGAGTTGAATAAAAATACGCGTTCTGATAGCTACCCACTTCCATTGATTAGTGACCAAATAGATAAGCTACACGGAGCAAATTACTTTTCAAGTATAGATATGGCCTCGGGGTTTCATCAGATCAAAGTTCATGAAGACTCAGTAGAGAAAACTGCTTTTGTTACTCCAATGGGTCAGTTCGAATATCTAACTATGCCTTTTGGGCTTCGAAATGCCCCACAAGTCTTTCAAAGAGCCATCAATTCCGCACTTAAGCCCCTTGACGATGACAGAATCCTAGTTTACATGGATGACGTACTCTCTGTATCGGAAACGGTCAGTGAAGGTTTAGCGAGGCTAGACAAATTACTAGAAACACTTTCTAATTCAGGGTTTTCTTTCAAGTTTGATAAATGTTCATTTATGAAAAAGAAGATCGAATATTTGGGATATACGATTTCTTGTGGAGAAATTAGACCAAATCATCGGAAAATAGAAGCTTTGCAAAAATTGCCAACCCCAAGCACTGTTACACAAGTAAGACAGTTGATTGGCCTGGCCTCTTATTTCCGTAAATTCATTCCCAATTTCTCTAAATTACTAAAACCTCTTTACCCTTTGACTGCCGCAGGGAAAGGGAAAATATCTTGGACCCCCGATCACAATAAAGTCCTAAAAACTATAATCACTTATTTGACAACCGAGCCTGTTCTTAAAATATTTAATCCAAAGCTTTCCATAGAACTTCACACAGACGCGAGTAGCGAAGGTTACGGCGCAGTTCTGATACAAAAAGTAAATCATTTACCTCACGTGATTGCTTACTTTAGCCACCGAACAACTGGTGCAGAGAGTCGTTATCACTCATACGAGCTCGAAACTTTGGCCGTAGTTAAGGCTGTAGAGCACTTTCGGCACTATTTGTACGGTCGTAAATTTACAGTTTTTACTGACTGCAGTTCTCTAAAAGCTTCTCACTCAAAGAAAGACTTGATGCCCAGAGTACATAGATGGTGGGCTATACTGCAGTCCTATGATTTCAATATAGTTTATAAAGAAGGTAGAAATATGGCTCATGCCGATTTTTTTTCACGTAATTTTGCTCATGATGATCTATCTCCAAGTGTCAATCAAACACCAAAGATCGTTAATCTTACAGAGCTGGAAAAGGGATGGCTTTTTGTAGAACAACAACGTGATTCTGAGATCGCAGATACCATTTCAAAATTAAGGTCCAGTGATTATCCGACTGAAATATCACACACGTACGATATTAGACAGGGCGTTCTCTTTCGAAAAATTGAACGGGGCAAAATTTCAAAATGGTTACCCATTGTTCCTAGATCATTAACATGGACCCTAATCGGCCATGTTCATAATGAAATAAAACATCTTGGCTACGAAAAAACTCTCGATAAATTGTATGATCTCTACTGGTTTCCGAATATGGCAAAATATGTTAAAAAATATATCGATTCCTGCGTAATATGCAAAGCATCTAAGGGACCTTCGGGTGCTCAACAAGTACAATTACACAAAATCCCAAAACCAGCTATTTCATGGCATACCATTCATCTATATTTGTCGGGCAAACTAAGTGGTAAAAGCGATTTAAAACAATATTGCTCTGTTGCTATAGATGCTTTTACAAAATTTGTAATTTTGGAACATACTACTTCGTTAAATTCTTGTCATGCTATTAAAGCACTGAAAAATTTGGTAAATCTTTTTGGTGCCCCCAAAAGAATAATTGCTGATCGTGGACGTTCATATGACAATTCAGATTTTAAAGATTTTTGTAAAGATCATAACATTCATTTACATCTAATTGCAACTGGTTCCAGTAGAGCTAATGGCCAGGTCGAAAGAGTGATGCGAACTCTTAAAAGTCTGCTCACGATAATAGAATGCGATTCTGATAGCTCGTGGCAGGATCAGATAGGTGAAATTCAATTAGCCCTCAATAGCACACGTTGTAGGGTGACCGGTTTTACACCTATCGAACTAATGTTTGGAATTCAAGGTAATTCCTTAGGGTTATCTAAAATAGCTACTTCTTTCCCAGACAATGTAAAACACAGATTAGACCTTGATAACATTAGAGCAAGCGCGTCAGATAAAATCGTTAAATTATCACAAGCAGACTCCATTCGCTTCAACAAAGGTAAAGCCAAAATTAAACCATTCTCTATAGGTGATTACGTGTTCGTGAAATCCGAAGAAAGACATCAGACCAAACTAGATAGGAAGTACAAAGGTCCTTTTAAAATTACTGCTGTCTTGAATAATGATCGTTATGAATTAAAACATATCAATGGGTCAAATCGAATTTTTAAATATTCCCATGAAAACTTAAGAGAGGTGCCCCGTGGTCCCTCTGCTTGCCTAGATATTATTGAAAACTGTAGTGAAGATAACGAAGAACTACAGCAAGGGGATATTAATGATCATGAAATCTATGCCCAACTTGATAATACCTCTGAAACTGATACTGCTGGCTCTAGTACATTAACTGCAGAAAATGACGACTATCATACTACTAGCTCACGTACAATTTCAATTGATTCTGAAGATACCATGTCTGTTTATTCTGAACCTACAATTATAGTAACACAAGCTGATATCCATAGAGCTAATGATGGTGATTAACATGTATCTAGAAAATTATCATTGTAGGGCTTAGCCGGTCCAATGATAAAAGTTACAAAAAAAAAAAGTTTTGAAGGGCATGTGGCCGGACCAAAACTGATTAGTGTTGCAGGGTTCAGAGGAACCGGTCCAATACTAATTGCCTGAAGGGTCGATGTAGACCGGACCAGAGCTGATTATTAATATCTGCAGGGTCATTATAGACCGGACCAGAATATATTGCCGAATTTGTAAAAATTTATGTTTTTTCGTCAGGATAATCGAGCGATGTCTACTATTTCAGAACGATGCGTACGAGGACGTCCGCATGTCAGAATGGCCGTGACGGCATAACGACAGCGTCGTCGTACGCCGGCACAGCTGATAACTGTAAACAGCACGTGCACCGATCACGCCACCGGCGCGCCGCACGCTTTCCCCCACCGCCCCACTACTCGACTTGTTTTGCAACGGGTATAAAACGAACGCGCAGCAACGGATCGGCAGTCTCGGCTCTGGCGTGACTCGGTGCACTAGTTGTACTAGGTTGTAGCTTATCCTAGACGCGTGCAGATAATTAATATAGAATTGATTATTATCTTTAATTGTAAAAGTGCACTACTGCAATTTATAATTAAATTAAATAAATAATGTTCCTTAAATCTCTGCGACTACTTATTCAGCATGGACCACCTCTCTCCTACATCAGATCATGTAGAAAGGGTAATTGAGTATAGTACAGAGACTAATTTTGTAATTAGGAATAACAATTAATTCGTTTACACGAATTAATTATCCAACGAGTCGAGGATAAACTAGTAACGGAATACGACAAGCGTACTGTTCTACGTCAGAGCCAAGACTGCCTTAACGGTGGCCGCTCCGTCCGTTTTATACAAGCAGGACGGGCGGCACCGCAGGTGCAATTCCGCAGGTGTGCGGTACACGTGTCTTTTACAAGAATTCTGTCTAGCTAGACTGACGCCGCCCCACCTGCAGCGGTGCAGGTGCCGTCACGGCCATGCTGACATGAGTGCGTCCTCGCACGCGCTCCATCACAATCTTACTTATCTGTAGAAAGGAAAACATCGTTCGATCATCCTGATAAAACAGTGTCTGGTCCGGTCCATATTGACCCTTCAGATTTGGGCGACAATGAGTTTTGTTCCGGCAGTAAGCCCTACAAAACTTTAATCATCTTTATGCTAGATCGGAATGATTAGTCTGTAGCTTTTTCTATTTTCTCTCTTTTTTTTAAGTACTCTTTTTGCTAGTCCGGAATCACTATTCCCTATAGCCATATCATTGGACCGGCAGAAAGCCCTGCATGATATTACTCTCTTTTTTCTTTCAAGTACTATTTGCTAGTCTGGAATCACTATTCCCTGTAGCTATATCATTGGACCGGCAAACGCCCTACAATGATAGTAAGAATCACTTTTTTTTCTTACTCTCTTTTTTTTCAATTCAGTATAGACCAGCTACACCGCAAACATGTCCCTATCACAATCACACAAAAGTGTATCATGAGGGATGTAGTGACATGATAACACCTAAGTATGCAAACCAACAGCATCACAACACATCCCAGTGTAGCACAAACCAGCCTCCCTGCAACTTCATGTTCCTTTCCTGCACTAGAATAATTACTTCACTAGAGTGTTGCAACGTCTCTAGTATTTTCTAGATGTACAGACACGGCTGCCTCTGACTGTCGCACGTCCTCGTGCGGTTGACAGTGAACGGCATACGGTCTATCAGTTATGACCACCTGCTAACAGATATTAAATCTTTAACTCTTGTTAAATATTACAACGGTCGACCTTCCCAGACTTCATTTAAGTCATGAACGCGCCGATATGGCTACCTCCAGGCAAACGCACTCCAGCTTTTCGTTCTGCTGCGTTCGTGCCACATTCGCGCCAGCGAGCCATCGCGCCATACTAGCGCTAGCGAATCGTCGCTCTGCTTTGCAAAATTAAAAGAGATCGAGATAAATGTATTGCGAACCATGGAATTCAGAGCTTCCAAAATTCATCACATATTCTCTTAAGAAACGGCAACTGTATGACATTTGAAAACATTGCAAAAAACAGAAACTATGTGTAGAGACAGATGATACCACAACATATTTCGAAGGGAAGGAGGCAACTGCGCAAAATCTACGAAAGCCGTCCATTTACAGCGCCAAAGCACCATTTGTTCGGCGGCCGCTTGAATTGCCCTGCCGTAAGATCAGCCGATAAGTAACCGACTGTAGCGATGTAGGCTCAATCTTACCCGCGCTCGGCCGTACCTGACCATTTTCGATTAGCCGTCACAACATCTTCGTCATTGATCATGGTTGTAGAGACTTCTACGAATCCCTCGACATCAAACCCCAATCTTGTCGACGACACAATATTCGGAGAAAACTGAAACACTGATCAACACATTAGAACACAAAAATATCGCTTATTATTTTCAATTCATAGCGTGTTAAAGTTAATCCTTTATTTTGGTACATCCCCTAAACGTTTTGAACTTCAAAATATAGCAAATGATAATCATGTTTCGCGTGAACTATCAAATTACAACGAAACTTAACAACTTAATTAGAAAGCCTTCAACATTTCTTTGGAGATTTGTTAACATATTTAGGTACGTCAAGAAATAATGACAATACTTGCGGGTACTTTTAATACAAATCAAACAAATTAAAAAAAATTGGCTTAAATAATTTCACTTTATCTTTTCTCTACACTTTAATGATACGACAATATCTTAATTAGCATAGCAAATTTCATTACGGTAATTAACATAAAAAAAGATTCATCATTGCGGAATGCATTACAGTCTTCCACAAATGTTATAATCCTCATAGTATTCCAAGATTATATGTGGGCAAAAATGGGGACTTTATCCAACTTCTGATGTAGAAAGGGTAATTGAGTATAGTACAGAGACTAATTTTGTAATTAGGAATAACAATTAATTCGTTTACACGAATTAATTATCCAACGAGTCGAGGATAAACTAGTAACGGAATACGACAAGCGTACTGTTCTACGTCAGAGCCAAGACTGCCTTAACGGTGGCCGCTCCGTCCGTTTTATACAAGCAGGACGGGCGGCACCGCAGGTGCAATTCCGCAGGTGTGCGGTACACGTGTCTTTTACAAGAATTCTGTCTAGCTAGACTGACGCCGCCGCACCTGCAGCGGTGCAGGTGCCGTCATATATAAATCATCCTTAACGATATTATTCTTAAACAGACAATCCTCTACTTATAGATAATTTCTTCGTACGGGATTCTTCGCGATGTTATTCGCGGTGCTTGGGATCCTATCATCTAAACCCAAGCATAGCACTGCAAGACTTCAAGATACTATAAGCTCATTCTGTGTAAATCGGACCATAAAAATTAATATTGAAAATCTAAAGGCAGCCATACTAACTATGACATTGGGACGTCAAACACCTTGGACCTCGAGTTAATTAATATTCGTAATTAACACTTCATCACTAAACATTATTTCATCATCACCAGTTCAAAAAGTAATTGATATTTTAACTCCCTCGCAGCTTAAGATAAGTTTGCGTAATAAATGCATCATTGGATCACCAGAAACTCGAGTGATCTCCACGCGTTTGTTGTCGACATACGCATTTGAACCAAACAGTTTGCTTCGTCGTTGATAATGCGTACAGCAAAGTAGTGGAATAATTTGTCAGCATTTGTCTTTCCATCCGATTATCGTGTCTTTAAGGCAAGAGTGAATAGGCTATAGTTAAGCTAAGTCAATGCTCAGTGCATCTTAGCATTTTCGACTGCATCATCACTTACAATCAAGTGGGATAGAAGTCAAGCTTTAGCTTATAAAAGTTTGAATAAAAACCCTCTACATACGGCCCACAGCTGAGGACAGCCTGTTCTCTTTTCTGTCGTCTTCCAAAAAGGAGACGGCACTCAATTCGACTGTATTTTTTTAATGTGTGTTACCCCATAATTTTTTACTGGGTGAACCGATTTCGATAATTCTTTTCTTATTTGAAAGCTGGTACTTCTCTTGTAGTCTCATATGAATTTGATCAAGGTCAGACCAATAGTTTTTGAGTTATTCTTATATAACTTATATTGAAGTCGGCTGTACAAAATTTTAAATTTTAAATTATCTGAGATAGTTTTGAAGCAAGAAATAGTCTGCCTAGCTGCCGTAAAGCGTGTTTGCCTTTTCATACTTGAAGTATTTTTCCATTTTTAATTTCTAGATATTATGCTTAGAGGGGGTCAGAGAGTGAAGACAGAATCTAGAAGTAAGATTTGACTAAGGAACAAATTTATCCTTTCAAAAAATTAATTGAGGGGGAGGACTCCCTCTGAAGAATACACCACATTTATATCACAAATGATGTCCAATAAAACTAAAAATAGTTGTAAAACAAAAAAGTTTAAGCATAAGCAATAAATACGATTACCTTTGACAGGAGTAATAACTTTTATAGTGTCAGCGCTATTATCACACAATAAAGTCATAAAATAAAAGAATATGAAAAGAAAAACGTATTCAGTACCTCTTTACTATGTATGAAAGTTACAAGAGTTTAGGCAATATAGTTTAATATACAATACATAATGGGTTTCTCACGACGTGATTGAAATAGAAGGCATTTTATTTGATAGCTTATAAAATCAGGCGTTAATTTAAATTACGTGATAATTATTAATATTATCTTTGTAGTTATTTTATATTAATTACTTACGTGGTAGAACCATGCTGTAACTATGTTGTGGTTTCACCACGAATTGGTCGGCTCGACAGGTGTCACGCCACGCTCTCACAGAATACCAGTGTAAGACCAACATAACTCCACCATAAATTTGATCTCAATCAGCTTAATTTGCATTTCTCGTCTTCATCTTGCATTAACGATAAAGCAAAACACAATACTTTGGATTCTCTTTCAAAAGCTCCCGCTCCGGACACCTCTGATTTTAATTTTAGTAAATTTAACAGTTGTGATGTTAAGAGAGCCATAATATCCATCCACTCAAATTCAATTGGTAGTGACTGAATTATTCGGAAAATGGTCATCACTCTCATTGATCTCCTTTCACCTGTGATCACTTCCATCCTAATTAATTCACTGAATTTTTCTTTTTTCCCTTCAGCTTGGAAAGATCTATATGTAGTTCCTCTTCCGAAAAAGTCGAATCCCTTTAGCGTTTCTCATTTTAGACCTATCTCTATCTTGCCTTTCCTTTCCAAAGTTCTTGAACGTCTTGTGCACAATCAATTAAGCACCTATCTTTTAAAACATAATCTTTAAAATCCTTTGCAATCCGGTTTCCGTCCTGTCCATAGTACGACTACTACGCTACCGCACTTTTACAAATCACTGATGATATTCGGTATGGTATGGAGAAAAAAAGCTTACCATTCTTACGTTACTTGATTTTAGTAATGGATTTAATACAGTACATTTTGATATCTTGTTGGGCATCCTGCGCTTTTTCGACATATCTCCAACTGTAGTTGACTGGTTTCGAAGTAACTTGATTGGTCGTCGACAGCGCATTCAGGTGCAAGATGTTTTTTCCTCCTGGATTACTACAGCGGCTAGCGTACCACAAGGTGGCATATTGTCTCCTCTCCTGTTTGCAATTTTCATTAACTCTATAAGTCATAATTTGTCCTCTTCCTACCACTTGTATGCTGATGATCTCCAAATCTATACTCAATCGTCTCTTGAAGATCTGCCTAAATGAGTTGACACTATTAACGCTGATCTGACTTGTATTTCGAATTGGAGTAAATATTATGGTTTAACGATTAATCCTAAGAAAACTCAGACCATTATCATCGGTAGTTCTAGATTAATTAGAAAAATTGTCTGGTCTTCCCTACCTCCTACTCTACTAGACTGTACTCAAATCTCTTGCAATAACAAGGTTAAAAACCTGGGATTATATCTCGACTCTTGTATGTCTTGGACCTCAGAGGTTAATGAGGTTAGTAGAAAAATGTTAGATGCTTTAAGCTCTTTACGTAGATTACGTAATTTTCTTCCCACAGTAACTAAATTTACGTTTGCCCAGTCTCTACTTCTGCCTATCCTTGACTTTACTGACATTTGCTAACTTGACATTTCTCAGGAGCAGCTTAATAAGCTTGAGCGCATTCAAAATTTATGTATTAGATTAATATTTGGGCTTCGCAAATATGATCATATCTCTGAATTTCACAAACACCTCAAATGGCTCCCGATCCGCTTTCGCAGGAATACTCACATTCTCTCCGCTTTGTATAGCATGCTGTGTAATCCTTCCACTCCTCATTATTCAAAAGACCGTATCCAGTATCTTTCTCTTACCCATAATCGGTTCCTTCGATCATCTGTCAATCTATCTTTCTCTACTCCTTCGCACCCTTCCTCCTTTTTTAAGAAATCCTTTTTGGAATTCCTTACCTCTCCAGATTTGTCGTGTCTAATCTGTTCATTCTTTCAAAAGTCTTGTTAAATCGTATTACTTACAACGCTATTAGATAAATTACTTTTCCTTTTTCGTTTAATCTATTATATGATATCATACATAATCTTCACTTATCTTTATTTATATGTATTTTCATATTTTTATCTTTATTTTGTATGCCCCCCTCTATTTTTAACTATTGTTTGCATCAGTTCTCTACACTAAGGTTGTCTGGAAGAGATCACTTTCAGAGTGATAAGAATGCCTGTTGTACATATTCTAATTTAGATTTAACTGTACTAGTTTTTGTTTTGTTTTTGGTGTACAATAAAGAGTAAATAAATAAATAAAATAAATAAATAAAACAGCATGTTAATGCTGCTGTTTCATATGGTGGGTGTAGAGAACTGGAGACACTTTTTACTGGAAGCGAGGATTTTCATCCCAGTACTCAGGGGTGACCATCAGGTGGACTAAGTGCTCGTTTGTTACCCTTAATCTATAAAAAAATATATATTAAATACGTGAAAAGTAAATTCCAAAATCAAACAATTAAAAAATTTACAGCTTTTGAAGTAAGTGCTTAGTCATTAAATGTATAGAATAATTAAAGCCATAATTTCAGAATGTATTAATATTTGAGAATGTCATTAATTTAAAAAGTAAAGATTCTATCGTGTGTCATGTTTTCGTAACGGTGTTTTTGTATTAAAAAAACTAGCGCCATATACTAAAATCAATTTTGTAAATAAATCATTCTTACCCGCCACTACATCGGGTGATGTAGTGGCGGGTAAGAATACCCACTACCCCATATCTTCGCGTGGGTGTCATAAGAGACAACAGAGTGAAACTGAGGAAGAGGATGGGCAGCAACATATTTATGATAACAAAAAATAACAATAAAAAAACTGCGGATGCCAACCCACCCGCCAAACGTGGTAACTATGGCAATATACCCCCCCCCCCCCCCCCAATGAATAAAGTTACGAAGAGATGGCCCCCAGTCCCTGGCGGCCCCGCTATTCTTGGCTACGGTAGCGACTATGGTAACGGCGGGGCAGGGGGTGCTAAGAATCTCCGGTGGAGCTTCGGTTGCCACCCTGAGGACTGACGAGAAGATCCTCTCACACGGTAATCCTCGAATCAGGCAATTTGTTCTAACACCAGGAGGGCGACCATCTTTTTTTATCGGATAGGGTGACAAACGAGCACACAATCCACCTTATGGTAAGTGGTTGCTGTGGCCCATAGACATCTACATCTGTCCTCGCTTGCGAATCAAAATGCAGATGCGTTGTCACCCGTGAGGACTAAGGTGGAATGCCTTTTTTCAGTAAAAAGGGTCTCCGGTTCTCTACACTCACCATACGAAACACAGCAGTTTTACGCTGGTAGAGCGTGGTCCTTCCCCGGTCGAGCCGACTCATTCGTGCTACAACTATACTACTAATATAGCTGCAGCATGGCTCTACCACGTTACAAAATCCAACTGTCCCAAGGAGTTGTTTTTTTTTATCGTCCACAAGTCTCTCGTTCACAATGTTGTAAAGATTGTGAGTGTATCGACGAGGGTTGCGTATCTTATACTCAGAATCACCAAACGGTATTCGCTGAAGGTCATACAGATTTACGCACCAACCTCGGCACATCCCGATGAGGAGGTGGAGGAAATATATAAGGATATCTCTAAAACCATGCATTCCGCCAAAATCTACTATACAGTGTTAATGGGAGACTTCAATGCTAAACTAGGCACAAGAGAGAACAATGACCTGAAGGTAAAGAAATTTCGAATAGGGCAACGGAACTCAAAGGGCCAGCAGCTGGCTGACTTCATGGAAAAAGAGGGACTCTTTATGATGAACTTTCTTCCAGAAGCGGCCCCACAGGAAGTGAACCTGGTCAAGCCCCGATGATTCGAAAAAAAATGAGATTGACTTCATTATGACGACCAGACGGCAACTGTTCAGTGATATCGCAGTGATCGCGAGAATCAAAACTGGTAGCGATCTCCGAATGGTTAAAAGCACACTGAACCTAAACGTTAAGTTGGAGAGGTCTCGTCTAGTGAAGTCAACTCTCCGTCCCCCTCATGCTCTAGTCCAAAGTCTCAAAACCTTTCAATTCGAGTTACAAAACCGTTTTCAGTGCCTAGAAGATTGCAATGCAGTAGACGATATGAATGACAAGCGTGTGGAAACTGTCCATGCGGTCGGAGTTAAGTTCTTCAAGACCCGCCGCATAAAAACACAAAAACTCTCCAATCACACTCTTAATCTCATGGCTGTTAGACGGATAACAATTCAAGTGTAAGTCTTATCCGACACTATTCCGATGATATACCGGACGTCAGTCTGAGCGAGATTAGAATGACTCTACAGCACTTTAAAAACGACAAGGCCCCATGCTAGGATGGAATTACAGCGAGGCTTTTGAAAGCGGATGGAAAACCGCTACTTGAAATCCTTCAGAATCTCTTTAATTCCATCCTCCATGGGGGCACTACTCCGGAGGCGTGGACAGAAGTGTGGTGGTCTTGTTCTTCAAGAAAGGCGACTATGCTCATTTGAGGAACTACTAGATTTCCCTTCTGAGCCGCGTCTAAATACTGTTTTCAAGTCATTACGAATCGTCTCGCATGCAGGTTCGATGACTTCAAGCCTCCCAAAAATCCGGTTTCCGAAAAATCTTTAGTACCATAGACCACACACATACCTTTCTGCAAATTGTACAGAAGTCCGAGAATAACAATTTGCTACTATATCGGGCGTAGTTGGACTATGTGAAAGCCTTTGGTTCCGTCGAAATTTGGGCGGTGCTGCAGTCCCTTCAGCGGTGCCAAATTGACTGTCGGTATATCGAAGTGCTATACTGTTTGTACAGTAGGGCTACAATGGCTATCCGAGTACAGAACCAGAGTACGAAACCTATCCAATTGCAGAAAGGTGTAAGACAGGGTGACGTAATATCCCCGAAAGTCTTCACCCCTGCATTGCAAGAGGTTTTCAAGGTACTGGACTCGAAAGGATATGGCATTAACGTCAATGGCGAGTACATCACTCACCTTCGATTTGCCGACGATATAGTCCTTATGGCAGAATCGCTGAAGAACCTAAGCACTAAGCTCATTAACCTCAATAGTGCCTCCCAACGAATAGGTCTTAAGATGAACATGGACAAAACGAAGATGATGTCTATGTCACACTTATGCCGGTTTTTGTTGAGAGCACTAAGCTCGAAGTTGGCGACTATGTTTACCTGGGACAAATAGTCCGAGTAGGTAAGTCCTACTTCGACCGAGAGGTCAATCGAAGGATTCAACTTGGCTGGGCAGCGTTTCGGAAATTACGCCACATCTTCTCGTGAAATATACCTCAAAACTTGCAAACGAGACTGTAGAGCCAGTGTGTGTTGCCAGTGATGACCTATGATACTGAGACGTGGTCCTTCACTGCTATCCGTATAATGAAGCTCAACGTTGCTTCGCGAGCTATAGAGAAGGCTACGCTCGGGGTTTCTCTGCGTTATAAACTTAGAAATGAGAATATCCGCAGTAGAACCAGAGTGATCGACATAGCCCAACGGATTAGTATGCTGAAGTTGCAATGGGCCGGCCATATAGTTCGAGGAAGCGACAACCGAGGGGAAAAAATTCTCGATTGGCGGCCTCGTACCGGCAGTCGAAGTCTAGGGCGTCCCCTCACTAGATGTAGTGACGACCTAATAAGACATGCAGGAAGTCGATGGATGCAGTTTACTCAGGACCGTGCTTTGTGGCGTTTCTTGGGGGAGGCCTATGTTCAGGAGTGGACTTGTGATGGGCTGTAATGATTATGATGATGATGTTGATACCCTGGTGAGATAAAAACCTAACTAAGTTATAATTTCGAATAAAGCCGCTTCCACTATAGAACTAAACTCGTATTGTACAATTAATCAGATCTTTATTTTTCTATAGATTCAAATCATGTGAAAGAAAAACTAAACTGCACGAAAGCAAATTAATTACTGAAACATCGAGACGGATTCATTGCTTTTCCATTTATTAAATACGCGTTATTAAGGATTACTCAAAAGCTACTGGTCAGATCTTGATCAAATTTATATGGGAACACAAGTAAAGAAAAAAACTCTGAGGTTACACATTTATAAAATTAGATTCGAATTGAGAACCTCCTCACTTTTATGTCGGTTGAAAGGACCTATGTTCTCCAGTGAAACGTTTTAGGAATATTTTTTTTATTTTTTTACATTTTAAAAACCTTTAATGGAATATGAAAGTATCATATGAAACAAATAACAAAACTTAAATACATCGTTGATGACAAAAGATAATTACAATTTAGGACGAAAAACTGCGCTGCAGGATGTAACCACAAAATGGACCGGACTATGTGTCAGCCATGATAAGCATGGCTCTGGTTTTCAGTCTTCGTCTCACCGCGAGCAGACTACAGTAGGTATGTATACTTGAAATTATATTTGGATAAGTAATCCTTATGACCGGACAAAATCACTAAATTATTTACATAATATTATGGTAATTAAATTAAATCCATCCCTTTTTTGCAATTTAAATTACTATAACATATTATGAGGTTATTCATTGATTAATTTAAATCATATCTTAGTTTACTTTCCTGTGACGACTGTATGTAAGGCAATGTAAACAATATAACAACACATTAAGATATTCAATACATTTTAATTACTAAGTTTTGTTTACATTGTCCCTTCTCCCAACAGGAATGACTAATGGACTATTAGGCCAAAAATTACTCGCAAAATTTTTATTCATAAGAACATTTACGTAAGCGATGTGTAATGAATAATGAAAGCGTCAACAATGTTAATGTCGTTTAGTTTACGTGATAAATTATACGAATATAGCTTATTCAGTGCGCATGGTAGTATATAATATTGAGTATATTTTTAATGCTACAGCCGTAAAAATATGTGCCGTCATATTAATAGAGTTAATACGAATTCAACAACTATATTTATTGATGGTTTATATGTTCTTGAGCCGTAACGCTTTTAAACTTCTTATTGTGTGGTAGGACTTCATTTCTTCCTAGGAATCGGTCTAGGTAGGAGTTACCCCTTACCTATTTCTGCCGTCAACTCACAATGTCTGCACTACTGTGTGCCGGTCTGAAGCGTATAGAGAGCCAGTGTAATTACAGGCTGCGAGACATTGCACCTTCCTCAAAATAGACAACGTTTATCATGAAGCCTTCAATTGTTTGAAATCGGCCGCAGGCATTCATTGACTGTAGTAGCTGTAAGTTCTATAAGTAAAATTTATAAGGTTATTTTTATTATAGAATATTAATAAATCATGCAACAATTGTATTTTAACGTACTTTATTAACTTATTTACAGACGGAGCTTATCTGTCTGCCAACTATCCTAACGCCATATTTTTCGGCTTAAGATATAAATTAAAAAGAATGTTCACAGAAAGAATAGGTATAGGTACAAATTATAAATAATAAGGTCCGACTTCACTAGTTTATAAGTGGAAATAACGTAATTTCTTTTTGATGTCATTTTTTACTTTTTATTGAATGTTTAATTTTTCCCCTTCTAAGTGATTTACCCACAAGGCATATCACGTGTTATAGGTAACAACTAGAATGGTGTTTAAATAGTTAATTAATATAACTGGCTATAACGTGGCTCTACCAATGTTAATATTTTAACAGTGGTAGAGCCACGCGGCAGCTTTAGCTGTCGCACGGATGGGCCGGCTCGAACCGGGGTGGTACCACGACCTCACAGAAAACCAGCGTGAAGTAGAGGTTTACCTCAGCGTTTCGCTTGGTGAGTGCAGGTGGTCTGAGGCCGTTTTTACTGGAAATGAGGCATTCAATCTTAGTCCTCACGGGTGACAAAGCATCTGCATTTTGATTTGTAATAGAGGATAGTTGTAGATGTCTATGGGCCGCAGCAACCACTTACCATCAGGTGGACTGTGTGCTCGTTTGTCACCCTTATCCTATAAAAAAAAATTACTCTATCATCCCCTATTATTTCATGCTTTGGAATGGATGTTTTTCTTAAAACTTATATGGGATCACCCCTTAAGTGTCCCCTTAACTTTAAATAAGATTAAATTACTTCGGTTTGGCTATGTCAGAGAAATCGGTGAACATAAGTAAAAACTATACGCCTTGAATATAGAACCTCCTCGTTTTTCTCGGTTATATAATGGCAAAAATAATTCCAAATGTAGTCATAAATTGCCAACTGTCAATACATTACTATTTACAATGGATCTTAGCTTAAAGCCGCTAAAGCTCACAAGCTTACTTCAATCACTTCAAATCCTTTTGAGTTCACTTCTTGACGTCCTGCTTTGTCTTTACGACTGGTTGAGTAGGTACGCTGTAAACGAAATAGATAATGTAACATTTGCTTGATTTTACGTTTTTAATTAAACTAAATTCATTAATAAAGTCGGATCTTTACAGAGAACGATCATTATTCACATAAGTTTGAATAATGGTCATAAAAACTAAACAGGGAATATTTTAATCTGTTAATTACATTAATGTAAATAAAAGTCTACCTATACAACATGTAACAAAAACCCTGTGGTTCTCGTTATGTACGTTATCAGGATCAGTATCCAAACCTATAGAAAAAACTTTTTTTGAAAACTCGCCCAATTTGTTTTTTCATTTTATTAAGATTTTTTTTAATTTTATGTGGTTTTTTTACCTCTTACTGACACTAGCCGATGCTAAAGCTAAGTAAAGCGGGATCTTTGAAAATCCTCTTACTCCCCAGACAGTGCAGAGATAATAAAACCACATACAATTTGCAATTTATAATATTAATAATTACAATTTTTTTAATAAAATAAAAAGAAATATTGTTCGAGTTTTTAAAAAAAATTATTTCTATACGTTTGAATAATGATCCTGACAATGTACTTAACGGGATACACAGGGTTTTTGTTACATATTGTATATCTCATTATATGTAGTATTTTCGATAAGAAATCGAAATATCTAATCTAATCACTACCTTTCTTCTTTCAGCAACTAACTTTCTGATTTAAATGTTTCTACTTAAGTGTATTGTAAATTATTTAAGTTCTTTTTGTAAAATATGTTTGTATGTATGCTTAAAATATATGTATTATTTAAAAATTATGTATGTTATGTATCAGGTATAAAGTATATTATTTAGGTTATTTGTAGTTATATATATGAGTATTACATGTATGGTATGTATAATTTTATATTTACATACACGTATAGGTATTCTCAAGTTTTTATAGCACCTGCTTAAGTTAATCTGCTTAGCTCGTGGGTGACTGGTATAGAATGCCTAAAGGTATTAAGGCCGCCAATTGTACATTTTAAGAATTTCACATTAACACACAGGGACTAGAGCTTCACATTTACACAGACGGACTTGAGTCAGCATTATTGAGTGATCCCTTCTCTGTTTGTTTTAGTCAAAGGATAACTGCGAAATCCAACGATCAAATCGCTACTTATTTTCATGTATTTAAAATTCTTGCTGACACTACCCGTTGAATACTATTCCGATAGAGGATATTTTATTTTTTAAAGAAGCGTGAAAAACAAGCACTCAATCTACCTAATGTTAGGTGGATCTGTGACCAATCGACACCTACATCAATCCTTCATTAAAATTCAAAATGTAGGTGCGTTGCCACCTCTTAGGATAAAGATAGAACGCCTCGTTACCAGTAAACAGCTCAGAATTTTCTTTAAGGACGTCAGTCTTTCCAATAGTACACAGCACTATATATAGTTATAATTGAGAATAAAAATAACTGCTTAATTTATATATTTAATTCGTTCAAAATCTGTTGAAAATTTGATATTGTAACAAATTATGAAAGACCAATAGAGAGATTTTACAAAGGTTTCTTGTTAACAGCCAAAGAATCATAATTGAGATTGCGGAGCTATATTTAAGTAATAATAAAATATTTAACTACTTTTGTGCACATCACGGGTTAGTAATTATAAGTTAAATAAATTAAGGTTGAAAAAAAGATAAAATTGCTTATTAAATGCAATTGACAGTAAAAGAACCATACAGCTACAAGCACTTTATGTATACGCCAGAGTCAAGTATAATAAAAAGCAAAACGATAAAAACGTATGTCTCATAACTTCAACAAAAACATTACCTCACATTATGTGACAAACTTTCGCAGATACTAAAATGTTAGTTACTTTCAGTGTTATTATTTTGTTCAGTAGTTTAACAAAAGTGACTTTAAATATCAACAAATATTAAAATATCAATGAATTTATACCTTATATTATAATATAATAAAATCCGACTACAAAAAACTATAAAGAATGTAATCATCGAAATCATACGCAGCAAATAAAAAAGTTTATTGTTGCCGAAGTGAATATCTTATTGAAAACAATATCCTAGAACCAGAACACGACAAACAAAGAATTTTAGCTTTTTGCGATAGATCATAAAAAATAAATTATGCCCAAAATTTTCGTCTCTCAATTCGTCTCTTGGATACATAGAGAATATAAAAAAATATTTTACTTTGTAAACATATTCTATGGAAATAAACCAAACATTGTGCGAGGAGCTTTGAAAATACTTAATGATTAGGGTTTTCTACATCACTCACAGGCGTATGTGCGAGAACGCGCGCATACATCTAATTTGTTATGAGCTATATGTAATAAATTGTCGATTCTGTTGATATGAAATGTTTGAAAATTAATTTTCATAATATATCAAATTTTGTACTTTCACGAAAAACAATAAGAAAATTTATTTTGCTATACAATGTCCCTACAAAGAATCGTGAAATTGTTTAACAAAGTTATAATAAATAATATATGAATGAGTAAAACTTGTCTTAACAACATTATTCCCTCACTCGTTCTAGCAGTATTAAGTAAAACGCAGGCAACTAGCTTAGGGTATTCAACTAGTATATCCTTGTCGTCATTCTATCCGTCGTGGTAATTCTAAGATTATGTTACAGTGAGGCTAACCTATGTTTCATCCTAATAGGCGGTGTTGTTGTTGGTTTGCACCACGGAGCAAATACAAAGAGGAGATGGCATAAGCAACTGTGCACTGTAATTCTAACTAGATCCTGACGTCATCACAGGGGTCGTGGCTTTACTTAGCATACAGTTAGCTTTCGTCCTATGCGCTTCTATGTCGAAAATCACAAATCGGTGCATTTTTGTAGTATAAAGAAGAAAAGGATGAAATGTTGTATTGTATCATGTAATAACTACTCCGATAGATTCTCTGATGCTACGGAGGGCATCACATTTTATTGTTAAGAAATTTTATATCTAATTAAAAATAAATATAAAGATTCTAGAAAAATCTCTGCGTCTGGTTTCAAATGTAGTTAAATATATTCGACACAAGATGGCGACACTTTGTGTCTTGGGAACTAAAAATATAAAGGTACGTAGAGCTCAGTATTGGTAAAATAAACATACGAAGGTGTTGAAATTTGTTTTGCATGCAGTCCTAAGGAATTTTTTATCGCCAAAATATTATTTTTATTGTTTTTACAATCATTTTGTGAACAGGTCACCATCTATCGTGAAGGTAGCTAAATTACATTGCAACATCGATATGGAACGATGCTAGTAATTTTACTACTTATCGGTAGGTGGAAAATGGCAAAGTGGGCGGGGCTTAAAATCCCCTCACTCCGTAAATTGTCACGCGTTGGTAACAATTTAAGGAGTGAGGGGTAATTAGATTTCAGTAGTATGTAAATACTGAAATCTAATTACAACACCTCATCTTTGTAAAACAAACATCAACTTCAAAAAAAACTTTCAAACTTTTCTAAGTTTAATTATTTTCTGAAATTATTAATAAAATGTGATCTAGATAAGCAGCCTGAGGCTGTACATTGTCGGTTCTATTCCTCTCACAACCCAAGTAACACATTATTGTCATTATTTAGGCGCAACGACCTACTGTCCTGTAAATCCAGAGAAACGCCAAGGGTCAAGTAAATTAATTCACGAAAATAAAATCACGAAATATATCCACAAACACAACCAAACAATGCCAAATGTGCATGACAAGTTTAAACTCGAAGTTACCTAGTTAAATCTCCTTCGAAACAGGCAATGATCAACGACCATACAGTCTATTCAATCGTGTCCGATATTATTCAAATATTTTGTTTAGTTTAATAACGTAGCCTATTCAATCGATTTTTAAATGGATTTCTTTTATTTAGTTTTAATATCTACAGATTCGCCTCAATGTTTCAATATTATGAGATTTTTTGATACTGAAGGCTATTTATTACAAAAAATAGCCTTCATTATCTAATGCCATAGACAATACATAAAAATATTTAAAACGTTTTGTTTTTGCTATGGTAAAAGCATTAGTTTTCGTTTTTCAGTTTAAAAAAAATATTTTGTCAGTCCCCCTCAGTCCCCCCCCCCCCCCCGTGACCATGGGTGCTGTAAAGTGCTTGAAACGTCGGGAATGTAAAATAAGTTAAAATACGCGATAAAATCCGTAAAATTAGTTTTATTTAAATGTGTAGTGTTCGCGTAAATATAAGAAATCATTATGTGAACCAATACGGACTGATAATTGCAAATAAAATTCGCCGATTAGAAGATCTCATGACTAAGCGCGCAAGATATCTAACAGCATTAAACTTCTTGAAGAGATGTCGCGATAATAATATCATTCCTACGTGTGTCAAAATATCCACTAAAAAGGATATTCGAGGAAGCGCTAAGATCTTAAATCAGGCAAGTTAAAAGTTTTTACGAACGGTAATCCAACAAAAACGCTCCGATTTACATACCATAAACAAATCCATAGACACATCATTCAGTGAGTTAAAAGCAGTTTTAACGACATTTGTTTATAATGTTTGCATCGAAACGTTAAATAAACGAGAAATTAATAAATATAACGAATGCAAAAACAATCATATAGTAAAATATCAAAAATTAACGACCAAATTAAATGTCAAACATCTGAGTCAACGTGAGAACAAAACGCAACCATTGACTACGAACGCGGATCATAGATTAAGCGCGGTCTATAATCTGTAAAAACAAACTCTGGATAATTCAACAATTAGAGTATTATCGAAAGGCCTTCATTTTGCTTTAACACCAAAAAAATTACCGTACGAAGAAATTATCTGTAGTGTCGAGGACTGTTTATTTAAAAACAATATGCGAAAGGAAGATCTGGAAGCGATACGTCAAGACATTTCGTCTATATTACGTCGAAGTTCAGCGCCAAAACCGAATCTACCTAAAGACGAATTTAAAGCGTTGAATAACCTACGCAATAAACGAGAACTCACGATTCTGCGCGCAGATAAGGGAAATGCCACGGTAGTCATTAATACGTCGGATTATAATTCTAAAATACAAGAACTTTTGTCGTATGCAAGTACTTATAAAAAGGTTAAAAATGACCCAACAAATAACACACTCAAAACAACAAGTGATCTCATAAAGAAACACTCCTAAAGATTAAATCTAGACGTAAAATCGATAATACCTACGTGTGCCAAACCACCGAAGTTGTATGGGTTACCAAAAATACACAAGCCCAATGCTCCATCCACTACGTCCTATAGTGAGCCAAATCGATTCACCAACTTACAAATTGGCTCAACACTTAGCGAATATACTCTCACCGCTCAAGGGACATACAAGAGCACACACAAAGGATTCCTACCATTTTGTCAACGAGATTAAAGACCTATATCTGGCAGACAATGAACCTATGGTCAGTTTTGATGTGCAGTCTCTGTTGACATGCTTACCTGTTGAAGACTGCATCTCGATTGTTACTAGACGGCTAGAGCAAAACAACATGCCCGTAGAATATGCAGTATTACTTAGACACTGCCTTACATCTGGCTACCTATTGTGGAAGGAGGAGTTCTACAAGCAACTAGATGGAGTGGCGACGGGCTCACCTGTATCTCCCATTGTTGCCGATATATTCATGGAGGATTTTGAGGAGAAATCCCTGCGTACTTCTCCCGTAAACCCAAGATTCTACAAGCGGTACGTAGACGACACTTTCACAATTCTCCCTTTAGATAAAGTCACTGCATTTCTAGACCATCTTAACTCCTTGAATTCTAAAATTCAGTTCACAATGGAGTTAGAGGCAAACAATTCTTTAGCTTTTCTAGATGTGTTAGTAATTCGGAATCCTGATAACACCTTGACCCACACGGTGTATAGAAAAAAGACCCATACAGATAGATATTTAAATGGTGATTCTGACCACCATCCTTCACAGTTAGCTACCGTGGGTAAATATTTGTTTCAGAGAGCACGAGGGATCTGTGACAGTAAATACCTGGCCGCTGAGCTCCAACACGTCAAGCACGTTTTGCACGACAATAAGCTTCAGGTCCCGCGCCTACGTCACAGTGAACGAGTGAAGCCGGCCACAGTCGAGCGAGTGCCTGCTGTACTGTCATATGTCAGACGTGTCACTGACAAAATTGGCTACATCTTAAAGTGTGCTTCCATTAAAACATATTACAAGCCACCGAAGAAGATTAGTCAGTTTTTACCATCAGTCAAGTGTAATATTCCTCTGTAAGATGCAGGAGTGTACAAGCTTGATTGTGAATGTGGTCTCTCTTATATAGAACAAACTAAAAGATCCATAAAAACCCGCGTTAAAGAACACATAGCTGATGTGAAGAATAGACGCTCCGGGAAGTCTGCAGTATGTGAACACGTACAGGATCGCCCCCGTCACTACATTAGATTTGATAGACCACAAATCCTCGCTAAAGAACACCGATTCCCTTCAAGGATGATTCGCAAGGCTATTGAAATCAAGAAACATCCTAATTTTAATAGAGAATATGGCTGGGTGCTACCATCTGCTTGGGATCCCATAATTAATAAAATTAAATCCCAACCCAAGCATACAACTGCAAGACTTCATGATACTGTAAGTTCATACTGCGTAGATCGGAACAAAAATTAATAATTTCTAATCTGGAGGTAGCCGTGGTTAACTATGACATTGGGACGTCATACACCTCAGCCCCCCCCCCCCCCCCCCGTGACCATCGGTGCTGTAAAGTGCTTGAAACGTTGGGAATGTAAAATAAGTTAATATACGCGATAAAATCTGTAAAATTTGTTTTATTTAAAAATATTTTTATGACTGTCGCATACATTACAGAAATAAAAACCATTTCATTATGCTTATAATTTATCTATATATTACATACATATATTTGTATAACTGTTACGAACGATGTCAAGAATCCAATTTTATACATATTGTGTTTGCTTCTACTGCGTTCCATGAATATTTAATAACGTTACGACACATCAGTATTTTAACCCTGATAGCATAGTATAAAGAGAGTCCAAGTAGGTTATCTGCGGCCTAATCCGCGATATAATTGCCTACTGCCTCAGGGTTGTCACTGTCACCAAATCATTAGTTTAAAACTCGGCCCTTGCCAAAGATAATACATCTCTGTATAACTAATTGAGTGATCATTAGTCGATAAAGTTCAACAATGGTTTTCCTAACATATACAGAAATGTATTAAGATTTAGAGCAGTATAATAAATATATATAATAATAAAAAAATTGAATAAAGCGACTAAAATATTGTAAAAAAAAACATCGTACAATAACATAAAATTACTAACGCCTGCCTCTTAGACTGTAATCAATTTTTTGTTCTGTTGTTATTATTCGAACTTTGCTCTATTTATCTGATTCACAATTAGTCAATTACTTATTTTTAATTACGATTTTATAACCGTAAGTAGGTACTTAGTTACTATTCTTCCTCTGTCTGATAGACAACTAATACAACAAAAATAAGTAAGTAGGTATCTCATCGTCAAGTAAAAATTATATGCTATAATAAGTGACTCGCTTACGTGACGCGCGAACCTCGTGCGGTGTTAGCCTCGACTGGCGCATTGAGAAACACTTCGAGATTGTGTTTAAGTGTGCGTGCGGCGCCTCATAGATACTATGGCGCACACATACAAGCCGCGCGCAGTGCGTTTGTATCAAGATAACGTACTTCCCCTTTCTTTATACTATGCTGATAGGTTGGGTAATTCTACATACACTACTATATTGTCATTTTAAGTAGATTTTTTCGAATTTAAAAACATAAACCAACCGTTATTTATATTGTGATGGTGGCGTAAGCGAATCCATCACCCCGCTGGTTTTGTAATAAGTGCTAATGATAAATACCAAAGATCTAACAGCTTAACATCTCATTTACGCCAGACGTTTTTATTTTTTGGGCCATTATACTAACTATGCGCAAAGTTTTACTCCATCCGTTTCCATAAATTCTGACCAGTTGTGCTTATGTTAGTACAGACACTAAAATATAATTTACTTCAGAAGAACATTAAAACATGAATCGAACTTCCTGATATTTGTTTTTCGTATTATAAATTCAATGATATGGAATAATTTTAAATTATATTTATTTGTAGAGACTATCGGTCCATGGGGTCCACGTGCGGTGAAGTTCCTATAGGAACTCCATCCGTGGCTGGTCGTTGCTGCTGGTGATAAGAGGGCTGGCTCTTTTCTGGCTCAAAGGCTAAGTATATCCATTCAGCGGGAAAACGCAGCCAGCGTCCTTGGCACTATACCGCGGGGAGTAGGACTATATGATAATTAAGTTTCTAGTTTTAGTTTTTATTATTATTATTATAGTTTTATTATTTTATATAACAAATTATTGTACATAGAATAATTGATTTATATTATATATAATATAACGATTGGTACTACGGACTGGTCTCAAATAACGGGTACTGAGTGTCCTATTCAAATATTTTCTGATCAAACATCGTATATATAAAACATCAAAGGACACAAACCGCCTATATTTGACACGGCTCTTACTTGCACAATGCTCACTGTAAGATTTATTTTCATTTTTCACTTTATTTTTTTATATTATAATAAAGAAAAACAAATTCATAGGTAAAAATTAGCGTTGTATAGATATGGTCTGCTTCTCATTGCGACATATGCACAGTTAAAATATTAAAAACGGTCAGTATTTATGGAAACGGATAGTCGAATCGGTCTGTCACAAGCGATTTTCCGTAAAATTATACACAGTAACATTTTGCTCATAGATAACACTTCAGATGGATATATCGACATTTGTTAATCGTCAGATCCTCTTCTTTATTTAGCCACATGCACGAAATGAAGGTGAGATTGACAGCTGTATAAAAGAATTTGCTATTCGTTTATTTTATTTGCCATTCCATTTTCCACGCACCGTGCATTTAACTACTACCTACTAGTAATATCATCATTATCACCATTTTAGCATATCTAAAGTCCTCTACTATATATAGGCCATCGCATAGATTGCCTTCTAGGTGAATATTTTACACAGGTGCCACACTCATCAAGCGGGTTAGCAACCACAGTTTTTTAATTTTCGAGGTGTTACAAAAAAGATACCACCTACCACCACCTGCTACCTATTTTCTGGTTTGCTTCTATCTGTCACCACTTACGACACTATCGGGAATAAATAAGGAAGTGGATAATCATACACCGTCACTACACGAGTATATGAACTCAAAATTCATAATAACCCAACTATAGTAGTTTAGCACTCAAAACTCTTACCAACTTCTATACCTTCGTTCATCAAGTTTAGTCATTTCGGCAGCATATTGTTTCAAAACATCTGAACTGTTTGCGGAGTCATTTATGATTTCTTAATTTGAAGCTTTAAAAATGTTTATCTTATACTTTTTAATTGCATCACCAGACTTATACGAATAAATCGTCAAGTAGTGTCCAATTTATGTACGCGTGTGAATTTTTTACGATGGTCATTCCCAGTAAGAGCCAGAGAACGCTCGCTCTTGTCATCAAAATTAAATTTTTACGCCACTACTCGTCGCGCATAAATCCTCAAGGACTAGCGAAATAAACTGGATTTGTCATTTTTGTACACTGCTTTTATATATATACGTCTTAATTTTAAATATATTAATAATAATTTAATCATTTTACAAATAAAATATATATTTTAATTCATAATAAAGTTGCAAAATAATTAGGACACGAATACCGTTAAAAGGTGGGCGTGAATGAATAATTTATTGGCGATGTAGGAGTAATCAAAGCCAATTTTTTGTCGTTTGATACTTCCGCGCCTGCCGCTTTTTTAACATTGCGCCCCTATGCTCGTGCCTCGTTTGCCTTAAGGATAATCCGCCACTGCACGCTTGGTAACAAGGATACCAAGCCTGGCGGATTCCCAGTGTTGCAGATTCCCAGATTCCCAGATTATCTTAAGGCGGTTTGGTAATCGCATTACTAGATTTCTTGCTTTTTGAGGCTACTTTCCGTCGTCGCCCTGGTTATTTTACCTTGAGCATATTATACAAGATTCGCCTTTTATTGCAGGCTGTGATATACACAATAGGAAAGGCTGACAAAACAACAGTTTTTACAAGTTTGTGAAATCCTATCAATCGCTGTTTCGTTTTCGACTAAAATTTGAGGGAAACTTGATCCGTTATTTACACTCATTTCCCACCGCCACAACTCGTTTCGCAATATTACAGGTCATAACGTAGTTGCACGAAGTTAAATTCGCTAGGAACGGCTTTCACAATATTATTGAATTTAATTAAATTGTAGCAGGCACGTATGTCAGATCTTAAAAAACTTAAAATTGTTCAATTCGCTTAAGTATTTACGAGATATAATCTTTTCAATATATGTATAAAAGATAACTATAAGTATTTGCCATTTTTTCAATCATTATTGTCGATTAAAGTCCACTACTGAATATACTCCTCCCCCATAATTTCACTCATAGGGTGGATATTAATCATAGTTGCCAGGGTTGGCAATCGTATTTTTTGCAGTTTACTCCTTAATAATCGATTTTCTTATAAAAGTAGAGTCGTTATGTTGTATGTTGCCCCTCAGTGAGACTGATTTGCAATTGGCAATAATAATGATAATAATAGTTATTAATAGTTAAGTTATTGATTATATTTTTTTTAAAATTTAGTTATTTATTTTAACACAAACATACTAAGTTTATATGTTTATGTATGTGTTAGATTCAACAATTTGAATAATTTCTTTTCTTCAGCATAAACTAATATGACCTTATTCGAAAACATTTTGGGTAATAATATGAATGATGGTGACCAGACTTTATTACCCTCAGTCTATATTAAGTAATTTTACGCGTGTGATTTATTGAATCAACAAGACTTTTGTTACAGATATCCAATCTCATGACACCTCACTCTTAAACCAGCAGTGCGATTGTGTAATTCTGATGAGAATCTTTGCCAATGGGAATCACTCAGCAAATGCGTTGTTTTTTTTATTATGATCTGTAACCTAACAGTTACAGTCTATTAAAGTTCACTGCTGAGCATAGGTCTCCCCTTTGGTGTTTACTGAACAATACCAGTTTCTTCAGAGTCGGTGTGTGCTGATAATATTATATCACCACCAAAACTCTATGACAGTAATATATCAGAGCAGATTAAAATAAAAAATAATTCAAATATTATCAAAGATATTATAATTGTCTATAGCGATGAGATGGGAAAAAATTTAGACATAATTTTAAAAAATGCTTTAAAGGGACAAAAAATTACAAATTGCTGCATACCTGGAGCATATATAAGTGACATTCTAAATAAAATTATAGTTAATACATTTTGCCCAAATAATACATTAATAATTTTTGTTGATAGAAGAGACAATGTATACAACAAACAGTTATTATGTATATACTGAACAACTTAATAACTTAAATGTACACAAAATTGTCTTGTGCACACTGCCTTATATACAGGGATTGTCACAGGAAAATAATCTAAGACGTAACTTAAATTTACAAATGAATAATTTAATATGTAATTATAATCTATTACATATTATTTACATAATTTAAATTTGACATATAATTGTAATGATAATAATGAAAAATTTAATTTAATTGACATAAATAATTTAATTAAGAAGTTTTGGACAGAACAAAGATTTTACCTATCCAAATATAATTTAAGACTGGTAACATATGTGCTATCTTATTATATACATTTTAACTTAGCCAAGTTTTTGGCTACCAAGACTGCTTCTATTGATGCGACCTATATAGATAACATTTTTATAGATGTTAAGCCCTTGCATAAAACAATCATTCAAAATTTAAATTCAGATTACTGTGGACAGTTGGTCTCATTGTCTTAAATATACACAAAAAAACGGAAAAATAAAGAAATTGTGTTTGTTCCAATAAATAAACATCGTTTGGAGAGGTTAGAAGTAACATAGTAAAAGGCCTTTCATCATGTTCATTTAAAAATAGTACTGATAATTTTTATGGTGCATTATTTAAAATTATAACTTGTAAATTTAAAAGCATATTTACTTTTAAAATTTTTTCTATAAACAATCGCAAGTCATTTAATAAATTGGCGACAGTAGGAATTTTTAAAGTAGTCAAAAGTTATACGAGCTTTATAATGAAAAATCATATAATCAAAGTGTTATATTTAGAGAGTATGTAAAAATATTGTTGCGCGCCACAATTAATACCACTAGCACCCTCTAGTATCGAGTAGCAGAACTAGGAGAGTCAAGATCCTTATAGAAATTTCGGGACCGTTATGTACTCGAACATTCTAGATGTTTCTACAGTAGAAACATCTAGAATGTTCTACGGTAGAAACATCTAGAATTTTCGAGTACATAGCGGTCCCGAAATTTCTAGAAGGATCTTGACTCTCCTAGTTCTGCTACTCGATACTAGAGGGCGCTAGTGGTATTAATTGTGGCGCGCAACACTTCTCCCTCCTAAGACATGCTCGTCCCGAGCATTATTGGGCCCATAATGACGCGCCAGTACCCGCCAGTTACCCTGCTGCTGTTGGTCAGTGCTGTTAGGCGCACGACCCTCTCGAGATCGGTCACCTCCCCTTTCTACGCCTAGGACAGCTGGATCGAAGATGGGCCCTTTGCCCACAGCAGTAGCACCTAGGGCTGTATCCTTTATTGCGGTCGTGAACTGTAGCTGCTGCAACCTCCCTGACGCGATGGGAACGATGATCCTGCCGCACGGCTTCCACCTCCAGTGCATGGGCCAACGTGTCCTTAAGCGTCTCGTGGTGCCCGAGTCTCACAGCAGCTCTGACTTCAAGGTCGCGGATGCCGTCGATGAATGTCTGCACCAGGTTCCCTACAATGAGCGCAGGTACAGACTGGTATGATTTTCGAACCAGCTTCTCCACCTCAAGGGCGCACTGCTGTAGGTTTTCGTTGCTGCGTTGCACGAGATCTTTAAGCTACGCACGAAAGACGTGTTCCAGGTGAGCGTCACCATATCTCGCCTCTAATGCCTAAAGGAGCTCCTCGTAAGTCACTTCCTTACCAAGAGCTTCCAGAACATTTAAGGCCTGGTATCGCAGGCCTAGGGTGAGAGCAGTCATGGCCTGACTTTTATTCCACCCGTTCGCCTTCATGACAGCCTCGAATTGGATTCTGTAGGCCGACCAGGAAGAAGTCCCTTCGAATGGCGGCACTTTGAATCCGCGTAGCGAAGGTATTATAGCTACCACGGGAGCTGTAACTCCATCCCCAAGTTTGACGTCGTCCAGCGTTTTCTTCACGTCAGTCATCACGTCGTCAACCTGATTGTACACTTGTTCGATTCGGATTTCAGTTTCCGACAGGTAGTTGTCATATTGAGCAACCCTATCCTTCACCTCCCTCATCTATTTCCCGAAGGTAGCGTAAAGGTCCTTCATGAGGACCATCTGCTCTTCCTTATTGCGTTTGTTCTGCTCTTCCAACTGACGAGCCTGTTCCTCCTGTTGGCGGGCCTGTTCCTCCTTTCCGCGCTGCAGCTGCTCTTCCAACCGACGGGCCTGTTCCTCCTGTCGGCGGGCCTGTTCCTCCTTTCCGCGCTGCAGCTGCTCTTCCAACCGACGGGCCTGTTCCTCCTGTCGGCGGGCCTGTTCCTCCTGTTGGCAAGCCTGCTCCTGCGGCATCATTATCAGAGCACCTAAGTCAGGTGCTGCAGATACAGAAGCTGCTGACGGGCCGGCCTCCATGATCAGCAGCTAGCCCTCAGATGTTTGCGGCGTTGCATCACCAAATTGTCTCTGGTCCGTCTCCAGTTGGCGTTGACTTCGGGTACGGATACCCTCCATGTCGTCTTTTGGTAAAATCGGCATGATTTGATCCCACTTCTGACACCTCGGGACGAGCATGTCTTAGGAGGGAGAAGTATTGCGCGCCACAATTAATACCACTAGCGCCCTCTAGTATCGAGTAGCAGAACTAGGAGAGTCAAGATCCTTCTAGAAATTTCGGGACCGTTATGTACTCGAATATTCTAGATGTTTCTACAGTAGAAGGTTCTGGAAATTATCTGAGGCCCTATATAAGGCCGGCATAGACCACGACCGAGTCAGTATTGAATTGGCGATATAAGCGAATACTTCGAAGCGATATAACTGCGAACTAGTGATCAGTAGTACAATTGTGTTTTGTTATTAGTGTGGTTTTGAATTGTAATTAGTGTTCTGTAATTAAAGTGTCAATTTTGTTAATTCACTCGGCAGTGTTTAATTGTCTCGAACCCCAAGCTTGTAACAATATATTCTAAAATGTTTAAAAAAGTATGCTTCACAGCTAAGACATTTAAGCAATAAAATAAAATTAAAACTGCATCCGATAAAATTAAAATGACGTGGAGTATAATAATTAATTGTGACACGGGCAAGGTCAAACCACACAACTCGGAATTTCAATTGAATATTAATAATAATTTAACTCAATCTGATCAAGAAGTTTCTATGGCTTTTAAGAAACATTTTACTGATGTTACTTTTTTGACAACAAAATCATTAAATTCTTTTCCTTCTGTCGCCAAATCAAATTGCTTAAACAAAACGCCTTGCTCCAATACTTTTAAATTCCATAGAGTATTGCCAAAAAATATACTTAAATATATTGATGTTAAGAAAACGCCAACTTATACGGAATTTCCGTTAAAGATATTGTATCTATAATAGATACAATAGCACCTTATCTAGCCACGATTTTTAATACAAGCATCGAATCTGGTGTTTCCTGATCTAATGAAACATAGTAAAGTTATCATCATCATCATTACAGCCCTTCACAAGTCCACTGCTGAACATAGGCCTCCCCCAAGGAATGCCACAAAGTACGGTCCCGAGCCACCTGCATCCATCGACTTCCTGCATGTCTTACCAGGTCGTCACTCCATCTTGTGGGGGGACGCCCTACACTTCGCCTACCGGTACGAGGCTGCCACTCGAGAACCTTTCTTCCCCATCGGTTGTCGGTTCTTCGAGCTATATGGCCGGCCCACTGCCACTTCAGCTTACTAATCCGTTGGGCTATGTCGGTAACTCTGGTTCTACTGCGGATATCCTTATTCCTAAGTTTATCACGCAGAGAAACTCCGAGCATAGCCCTCTCCATAGCTCGCTGAGCGACCTTGAGATTCCTCATACGGCCAGCAGTGAAGGACCACGTCTCAGTTCCGTAAGTCATCACTGGCAACACGCACTGGTTTTACAATTTTGTTTTAAGGTTTTGAGGTATTTCTAACGAGATGTGTCGTAGCTTCCTGAACGCTGCCCAGCCGAGTTGAATCCGTCGATTGACCTCTCGGTCGAAGTTGGACTTACCTAGTCGGACTATTTGTCCCAGGTAAACATACTCGTCAACAACTTCGAGCTTAGTGTCCCCAACATCTACCGGCATAGGTGTGACATGGACATTAAACATAATCTTTGTTTTGTCCATGTTCATCTTAAGACCTATCCGTTGGGAGACGCTCTTGAGGTCATTGAGCATAGTGCTTAGTTCCTCCAGCGATTCTGCCATAAGGACTATATCGTCGGCAAATCGAAGGTGAGTGATGTACTCGCCATTGATATAAATTCCATATCCTTTCCAGTCCAGAAGCTTGAAAACGTCTTCCAATGCAGCGGTAAAGAGTTTCGGGGATATAACGTCACCTTGTCTTACACCTCTCTGCAATTGGATAGGTTTCGTACTCTGGTTCTGTACTCGGATAGACATCGTAGCTCTATTGTACAAACACTTCAACACTTCGATATACCGACAGTCAACTTGGCACCGCCGAAGGGACTGCAGCACCGCCCAAATTTCGACGGAATCAAAGGCTTTCTCATAGTCCACATACGCCAGACATAGTGGCAAATTGTACTCTTCGGACTTCTGTACAATTTGCCGTAGGGTATGTATGTGGTCTATGGTGCTAAAGCCCTTTCGGAAACCGGCTTGTTCGGGAGGCTGGAAGTCGTCAAGTCTGCGATTGAGACGATTCGTAATGACTCTCGGAAACAGCACGTAGACGCGGCTCAGAAGGGAAATCGGTCTGTAGTTCTTCAAGAGAGCGTTGTCACCTTTCTTGAAAAACAAGACCACCGCACTTCTGCTCCACGCCTCCGGTGTAATGCCACCATGGAGGACGGAATTAAAGAGCTTCTGAAGGACTTCAAGTACCGGTCTTCCACCCGCTTTCAGAAGCTCCGCTGTAATTCCATCCTCGCCTGGGGCCTTGCCGTTTTTAAGGTGCTGGAGAGCCATTCTAATCTCGCTCAGACTGACGTCCGGGATATCTTCGGAATAGTGTCGAATAAGACTCGCTCTTGGATCGTTACTCACACTTGCGTGTGGCTCCAACGATGATGTGTACAGCTGCCCATAGAACCTCTCAATCTCACTCAAAATCTCAGGTGCCCCGGAAACGATGCTACCACATTCGGTCTTCAGCTTTGACAGTTGGCACTTTCTGGCAGACAGATCTCTGGCAAAGACTTTGGAGCCTTGGTTCCGCTCGATCGCTTCTTCAACACGAGCTGTATTGAAGTTGCGTAAGTCTCGCCGCATGCATTTGGAGATCTGTCTGTTCAGTTGCCTGTATGCTGTCAAATCTGTTGAAGAATGTAGCCTCATCTCCCGTCTAACAGCCATGAGATTAAGAGTGTGATCGGAGAGTTTTTGTGTTCTTCTGCGGCGGGTCTTGCAGAACTTAGCTCCGACCGCATGGACAGTTTCCACGAGCTTGTCATTCATATCGTCCACTTCATTGCAGTCTTCTAGGCACTGAAAACGGTTTTGTAACTCGAGCTGAAAGGTTTCGGGACTTTGGATTAGAGCACGAGGGGGACGGAGCGTTGACTTCATCAAACGAGACCTCTCCAACTTAACATTTAGGTTCAGTGTGCCTCTAACCATTCGGTGATCGCTGCCGGTTTTCACCCTCGCGATCACTGAGACATCACTGAACAGTTGTCGTCTGGTCGTCATAATGAAGTCAATATCATTTTTTGTCGAACCGTCGGGGCTCGACCAGGTCCACTTCCTGTGGGGCCGCTTCTTGAAGAAAGAGTTCATCATAAAGAGTCCCTCTTTCTCCATGAAGTCGGCCAGCTGCTGGCCCCTTGGGTTCCGTTGCCCTATTCCAAATTTCCCTACTTTCAGCTCACCGTTCTCTCTTGTGCCTAGTTTTGCATTGAAGTCTCCCATTAACACCGTATATTGGGTTTTGGAGGAATGCATGGCTCTAGAGATATCCTCATACATTTCCTCCACCTCCTCATCGGGGTGTGCCGAAGTTGGTGCGTAAACCTGTATGACCTTCAGCGAATACCGTTTGGTGATTCTGAGTATAAGGTACGCAACCCTCGTCGACACACAACGTTGTTAACGAGAGACTTGTGGACGATAAATCCGACACCTCCTTGGGACAGATGGTCGCCCTCCCGGTGATAGAGCAAGTTGCCGGATTCGAGGATTACCGTGTCCTCCCCCTCTCTTCGGACTTCGGATAATCCTATAATATGCCAGCGCAACTTGTCTATCTCTTCTTCCAGCTCCACGATCTTCTCGTCAGTCCTCAGGGTGCGTGCGTTGTACGTTGCCAGGTCGAGTCGTCGTAGGTGGCAACCGAACCTCCACCGGAGATTCTTAGCACCCCCTGCCCCGCCGTTACCATGGTCGCCACCGTAGCCAGGAATAGCGGGGCCGCCGGGGACTGGGGGCTGTCTCTTTGTTACTCTCGTCATTGGGGGGTATTTGCCATAGTTGCCACGCTTGGCGAGCGGGTTGGCAACCGCAGTTTTTTTATTGTAACTTTGGTTATTATCAGGAAGATGCTGCTGCCCATCTCCAGCCTGTTTCCCTTTGTCGCCTTTTACGACACCCACGGGAGGATATGGGGTAGTGGATATTCTTGTCCCCCACTACACGGCATCATACCTCTATTTAAATCTGGTAGCACATTAGACCCCGCCAATTTTAGATCAATTTCTGTAGTGCCAATATTAAGTAAAATTTTTGAATAAATTATTTTAGACCACATGTTATTTTTTTTAATATAAATAAATTGCTTCATAAAAATTAATTTGCTTTTACTTTTTTAATTTAACAGTGGTAGAGCCACGCGGCAGCTTTTGCTGTCGCACGGATGGGCCGGCTCGAACCGGGGTGTTACCATGACCTCACAGAAAACCAGCGTGAAGTAGAGGTTTACCTCTGCGTTTCGCTTGGTGAGTGCAGGTGGCCGGAGGCCCTTTTTACTGGAAATGAGGCATTCCACCTTAGTCCTCACGGGTAACAACGCATCTACATTTTGATTTGTAATAGAGGATAGATGTAGATGTCTATGGGCCGCAGCAACCACTTACCATCAGGTGAACTGTGTGCTCGATTGTTACCCTTATCATAAAAAAAAACAAAGGGTCGCTCGACTACCGATGCCTGACTCGAACTTATAAAACATATTTTTTGTACATGGAAAAATTTAGAGTATGCTTTGGGTGTGTTTTGTGACCTTTTCAAGGCCTCTGACTGTGTTCACCATGAGATATTAATCAGGAAGCTACTATGGTGTCAAGAACGCACCGCCTAAACTTATTATTTCATATTTAAGTAATAGAATGCAGGAAGTTATTATCAATGGTATAAGTTCTTCCGGGTCGTCCGTAAAAATGGGTGTCGCTCAGGGCTCGATTCTTGGCCCATTCCTATTTTTAGTGTATATTAATGGCTTACATTTCCTAATAGGGAATAATTATGATATAGTTCTTGATAGTATAGTACATGATACTTCCTTGATTTTTAAACTTAGACGTCAATCATTTAAATGTGACGAAGTAAATAATGCTAAATCAAAATTAGTGCATTGGTTTATCGTTAATTATCTACATTTAAACGGCAATAAAACTAAATGTATTAAATTTATAACAACAAATAATAAAAATCTGAATACCAATGTGTTTTAAATGGCGAAGAACTGAGCCCTGTTGTATCCTATGTTTTTCTTGGCATCACTCTCGACACAAAGCTTCAGGGGGGCCCCCATATATCCAAACTAGCAAGCAGATTAGTAAAAAAAGTTAAAGATATTACTAGTGTCAAGATAGCTAGATTAGTCTATTTCAGTTAATTCCATAGGATAATGTCTTATAGGATTTTGCTATGGGGGAATGCGACTGGTTTAGAAACTATGTTTGTTGTGCAGAAAAGGGCCATAAGAGCTATTTACAAACTTCAACTGAGAGAGTCTCTTAGAGAAAAATTTAAAGGAATAAATATTTAATATGTATATTAACTTTGGCCTCTCAGTATATACGAAAACTTTATGTATGTTCACAAAAACAAAGGTAATTTTAGCAAAAAAAGTGATATACACACTGTAAACACTAGGAACAAACACAAGCTAGTGATACCAGTTTCTCGACTCCACAGAGTCGGTAATTCATTCTTGGGGCAATGTATACGCTATTACAACAAGGTCCCGGGAAGTGGACAGGCTCTCTCTATTACCAAGTTTAAATGTTTTGTTAAGCTGAAACTGTATAAAAAGGGTTATTATAGTATAAATGAATACATGGTTGATAATAACCCCTGGAAATGAGGTGGTCGCTTCCAAGCTGTTTCTAAAATAAATGTTGTAAATAGTTTGTAACCATTTATATTGTAAAATTTATTTAAAAAATGTACCACTGGTTTTCTAGCTGGTTCTTCCCAGGAGAGGTTTTTTTCGAACAAGTGGTAAAGTAAAAAAATGACTTTCAATAAGAATTACTTTTACTAAAAAATAATATATCATAAATACTAGCTTATTTTATTCTATTCTATTCATGAGGGGGGTATTTGCCATAGTTGCCACGTTTAGCAAGCACATTGGCACCGCAGTTTTTTATTTTAAGTCGTTATTAGGAAAACGCTGCTGCCATTTTCCAATTTGTTTCCCTCTGTCGCTTCTTACGATACTCGCGGAATGATATGGGGTTGTGGATATTCTCACACCGCCACTACATGGCATTTTCTAATTAAAGAAACAATATTTACTTATATTATTTTATGAGCTTCATAAACTCATACCGCCATCTCCATTCTCCTATTGGAGTACCAGACAAACTGCAGGATACCGTCCACACTTGGTTGACATTCCGAATATTCGCATTAAGCGCTATAAGTCATTTTTATAATGCGCACACCCGAGGTATGTAATGCCCTGCCGGCGTTTGTTTTTCAGAGTTCGTATAACCTGAACCTCTTCAAGGTGCATGTGAACAGGCTTCTTCTGGGCAAACTCGTTCCATCTTAGACCTTAAATTTGCCCTCGGGCCAGATGGAGGTCTAGAGCGAGCCCATTTATAATAAAAAAAGAAAAAGCATCTGCTTATTATCAACAGTAATACATTTACATAATACAACAAAACCAAGCCATTCCCGATTCTCACCAGAGTTAAGCAATCGCACTGTAGCAACACTTACGAGCCGTATCATAGTTCATAAATAACAACTAATGGCTTGTGGAATGTTAAAGACAATGTTACGTTTATAAAGCCGCAAGAAACACTTTGCAGCAAACGATTTTATTATCTTCTAATTTTTAATACAATATGTTGTTATGTTACCCTTACCCTACAATACACTACACATATGCTATACACCTATACATAAACGTAAAATTAAAGTGTATGTCTATAATATTGAAATAACTTGCTTTATTATGAGTTTAGGTGGAATTTGCGTGATATTAGACATAAATAAACATTTTTTGTTTGTGTGCTGCTGTCTGTTTTGTTATCTGTCCAGGTAGTATTCGGAATTGCTGGACATTGATAAACTGATACAAATAAATGGTTTTAGATGATTATTTCATTAACTATAACCTAAACAAAATTCGAACTTATGGTTAGTAATTTTACATATTAAAATATTCCTTACAGTTTACATATTTTAAAATTATAGAGAAAAAATTCATCTTAAAATTGTTGGTCTTGGTCATGGGGAATAAATCAATTTTTTTATTTTGTTGTAGTGCAAGTGTAGTCTGTTATAGCATTATTATCATTTTGTTTAACTCTACAATTAACGTACTCGTACATAGTGCAGGTATAAACTTAAACCCTTTTCTTATATTATATTTCTATAATAATAATAATAATTTTCATGTTCAGTACAACTGAACTAAAGTAAACGAATATTGACTAGAGCTTTAAAAAATATAAAAGAGTTACAAAACATCAAAATAAAACATATTTTATCGATACTGAGGTGCTATTACGAGGCGGCACTGAAAATTTCGGGAATCAAGGAAGTGACACAACATTACTATTTAAAAATGTATTTATTGCTTTTCGAAGTATTCTCCGCGAAATTTGACACATTTTTCCATACGATGGAACCAATCATTGAAGCAACCATTCCATTCGGAAGTTGAGGTCTCCAAAATGGCCGTTTTGTAAGCGTCCACAGTTTCTTCAGGTGATGAAAATCTCTGTCCACGCAATTTATTCTTTATTTTAAGGAAAGTATAGAAATTATTAGGGCTTAGGTCGGGGCTGTACGGCGAATGGTCTAACAATTCTATGTTTTTTTGCTCTAAAAACTCTTTTGTTCTGTGTGCGGTGTGAGAACTCGCATTGTCGTGATGGAGGATGATGCGGCGGTTGCAGTTCTCTTTACGGAGTTCAGAAACGACCTGTGACAAACAAATGCTAGTATACCATTCTGCATTAATGATTTCGTTCTTTATCCCTCAAAAGGAATAGTCGTAAGATGGCCGGTTTTGGAGACAAACGTGGCCACCATTTTTTTTTGCAACACTCCGTGAACGAACAATTTTTGTTGGCTTTAACTCATTTTCGAACACCCAAACTCGTGACTGGTTTTTTGTTTCGGGTTCGTACGCATATATCCAGGATTCGTCACCTGATACGATGTTGTATACAGCATTTGAGGATCCTGCGTGGAATCTTTCGAAAGTTCTAACGCACCAAGTAACGCGAGCCGCTTTTTGCTCTTCACAGAGCGTATCCATCGGGAAAACAGCTTTTCTACCCCTAATTATTCGGGGTATTCCCAGTAGTCTTACCAAGTAGTCTTACCAGTAAGACTACTGGGAATTTTCTTCCCAGTAGTCTTACTGGTAAGACTAACGGGAATTTCCTAATGAGAACTTCCCAATAGTCTTACCAGTAAGTCTATTGGGAATCGTCGTGGCTTGTTGTATTCCCAGTAGTCTTACCAAATAATTATATTACTACTTACTTTAGACAGTGGTAGAGCCACGCGGCAGCTTTTGCTGTCGCACGGATGGGCCGGCTCGAACCGGGGTGGTACCACGACCTCACAGAATACCAGCGTGAAGTAGAGGTTTACCTCTGCGTTTCGCTTGGTGAGTGCAGGTGGCCGGAGGCCCTTTTTACTGGAAATGAGGCATTCCATCTTAGTCCTCACGGGTGACAACGCATCTGCATTTTGATTCGCAAACGAGGATAGATGTAGATGTCTATGGGCCGCAGCAACCACTACTATCAGGTGGACTGTGTGCTCGATTGTCACCCTTATCCTATAAAAAAAACACTACAAAGAATATCTTTACCAAGTAGACAGACATACGCGAAAAAAAATTCTCAGTGGTCATTACAAAATACATGGAAATTTTTATCACTTGTACTTTAGTCGGTTTACTCCTGAATTAGGTAAAGTAACTTTATTTTGTTATTAAAACCATGTTTTTTTATTTCTTTAGTTATTAAATGCAATGATTATTGTTATATTTTGTGGATTTTTTATCTTATATTCATAGATTTAAAGCACAGCACTGCAGATTTTAAATATAATATGTGACACCATAATATCTATTAAAAATTGTGAAGAATATATTCCATCGGATCCAATCAATACACAGATTTTAGAAGAGAGATTTTTCACCAGGTCAAGATAAATTATTTTAAATATTTGACCTCGGGTTCGAATCCTAAGTCGGTCCAAAAATCAGTTATTGGGTTTGTCTGTTAAAAAAATTCTCAGTAGCAGCCCGGAGTCAGAAAGAGATACGGTCTCAAGAACTATTTGACTGCCTTTTTCTACTATTTATAAAAAATCAAACATCAGTCAAATCAGGCCAAACAACGTGAACGTAAAATGCCTCTTTACGACAAAAATAAAATAAACTTGTTAGGTAGTGATGAAAATATTATACTGTACTCGTACTACTCAGTATTTTCTACCCTAGTGATCTTACCAGTTAGTTCTATTTGTTAGTTTTATCAAAGTGTTTTTATCTTTGGCCCAGGATTCAAATCTAATAAGATGATTGTCTAACCAACACTGTTAGATCTATTTGGTTTGTAAATATTATATTTTTAGTCTCAGAAGTACCACGCGTACAAAAGTCATTAGATGTTGTAGAAGTATACAAAATATAAACTAGAAGTATCCTACTGCCTCTTGCAGGTTTATGCTTGCCTAGTACCATTCCTAAAATAAACTACTTGATAAAAAAATTATGTATTTTGTAGAGTACCACTGAGGATTTTCTTTCGCGTATGTCTTGTTTACTTGGTAAAGATATTTTTAGTAGTTTTACTAATATGATTATTTGGTAAGGCTACTGGGAATACCACACGCCACGAAGATTCCCAATAGCCTTACTAGTAAGACTATTGGGAAGTTCTCATTAGGAAATTCCCGCTAGTCTTACCAGTAAGACTACTGGGAAGAAAATTCCCAGTAGTCTTACTAGTAAGACTACTTGGTAAGACTACTGGGAACACCCCAATTATTCATGCAAGATTATTTGTATTTGACTCATGCCTAAAGTTGCCTGAATTTCGCGGTATGTCACATGTCGATCTTCCTCAATCTGCTTACGCACAGCATCAACGTTTTCTTGGGTGACTGCAGTTTTTGGACGACCTTGACGGGGATCATCACTGAGCTTGACACGTCCACGTTGAAATTCAGCAAACCAGCGATAAATTGTGGTTTTGGATGGGGCTTCATCACCAAATGCAGAAATCATCCGGTCAACACACTGTTTTTATCTTAAACCACTTCGAAAGTCATAATAAATCATCGCTCTTGAATTTTCTCGAGTCAATTCCATTTTCTCAACGACTAAACAAGTTTGACAAAACCTTGTGACAAGACCGAGAATTTTTTTTAATTAAATAAGTGGTATTCGATTTTTAAAACCAAGGAGTTTTTAATTAAAAAGATTTTAATATGACAGGAACAGTGGAAATATTCCATTCTGGATACTTTTAGTGCAGCCTATGTATACACGGGTGATAAAATTGGCTAAAATTTTAAGATGGAGGAGGTCTCTTCTTCATATTAATATCAAGCAGCAGGTTGACTTGGCACTGTGAGTCAATTTGATGCTTGTTATTATTATTTATACTTTTCTAAGCTTAAATGTAAAAAGATTTTCTTTAACTTGATTCAAGCCGATGGGAAATAAAGGTTCTCGAATGGCAGCCTCAAACCGGTAGGCGAAGGGTAGGGCGACCCCCACATGATGGAGTGACGACCTGGTAAGACATGCAGGCAGTCGATGGATGCCGGTGGCTCAGGGCAGTGCTTTGTGGCAATCCTTGAGGGAGGCCTATGTTCAGCAGTGGACTTGTGAAGGGCTGTAATGATGATGATGGTGATGATGATTCTTATTAAAAATATTATTCTCTTTATATTTTGAATGCTTCCGTAAATGTTTTGAAGACATGTGAACTGGAACACTGACATATACTAGAAATGCGCGGCGAACTAATCGCTTTATAATCCTCTCAGAAATAACAGGGGTCTGTACTCAGCAGTGAGTCATATATATATCCTTACATTTCAGTAGTGAGACGCAATCCTTCGTTGCTATTTCAATGACGTCTTCGAAATATTTACAACAAGATGTCTTTGAAATATTTATGGAAGCTTAATCGTCCATCGTGTTGGGAAGTCCACCGACACGCACTGGAGCAGCGTGGCGGACTACCGTTACCGTTACCGTTATAGCCTATTAAAGTCCACAGCTGAACATAGGCATCTCCCGTAGATTGTCTCATAGGGTGGATATTTGCCACAATTGCCACGCCTGGCAAGCGGGATAGCAATTGTAAATAACAAGTCTAGATTTAAGACATTATTAATGTTGAATGTCCCTTAAGACGATCTATGTAGTTATTTAAGTTTTAGTCACGTAAGCTTACAATTGTACGTAAGCTTATTAATGCTTTGTTTACCTATAAAGAGTTATTGTATATCTTTATAGTGATTGTCACCTATGTATTTGTAGTAGTTATTGCCAAATAAAGATCTATTGTATATCTTTATAGTGTTTGTCAAATACATAATTAATGTTTGTATGCCTATGTAAAGTGTTGTGTGTTTTATAATGTTTGTTAAATACTTACAAGTAGTTGTTTATAAAGATTTGCTGTATGTCTTATATTGTGTTTGCAAAGATTTGTTGTACGAAAATGTAATATTGTGAAATAAATTATAAGTCATACTAAACAACACCCCGCACACCTCCTTCCTGTCCGTTCATTGGTCAAATGGAGCATATGCGCCTCACGGGCGCTTGCACGAGTTGTGCAACTGACCGAACGAAATAAAAGGCGTGCTGTGAGTGACCCAAATTATTACCTGCTCATCACTCGTCACGCGCTCATCGTTCGCTCTGCATCCAGCCCAACTGGCATCTCTACACTGCCTCAACTAGCTACACTTCACAAGCTGCTCTTGTTTTTTATACAAATAATAGTTTCATTTAACTTCAACATTCTATGGTCAAGAAGAAGTCTACTCTTAAACCATACGGAGCCCTGCAGTAAGCTCCCATTTCGTTTAATGGTCGAACGAGTTGCGGATCCCATTCCGTTTAATGGTCCTTCGAGTTCCGGATACCATTCCGTTTAATGGTCCTTCGAGTTCCGGATCCCTGCGACAAGCCTGAAGCAAGAAGTTAACATCTATCCGCGTCAAGAAAGCAAGAAGTTTCCATTTCTCCACGTCGGAAAGCAAGAAAGAAACAAGAACGCGCGAGTGTTAGTTGTTGGTTATACATAACCACTGCTAATTACTTGGAAGCAAACATCACAAGTACGTGGCAACCTTGCGGTGTTAACTGCCATCAAGACCGTACTCTCAGGTAGTATAGACCCCGCCGGCAAGGTGCGGTTACGTTCTGGGGCCACAGGTTGGTACGCAATGATAAGTATGGAATATTCCCACCGCACTTTGATGCACCCGTGAACGCCCGCGTTCTCTACCGGGAGGTATCCACCTTCCTTTCCTCATTAGTTTCCATCCCTGGTCCGGCATCACCGCGGTAGGAGTCCGGCCAGACCCGTTAGGTAGGTAGGGTAGAAACTCTAAGTGAAAGTGAAAGTGTTAAAATTAAGTAATTAGTAGGATTAGGGACCATCGCGCGCAATGGAAAACTCACGTATATTACGTTCAGGCAAATCCACGCCTACCACAGACGTCACGCCGACGTCGGGGCAGACGAGTTCAACAGAAACAAGTACGTGGAGTAAGGGCACGGGCACAGAGCAAACAAACGGTGACAGTGGCACGCATAGCAACGTTACGGGAGCAGTAATCGAAAATAGGTCCGTTCAAGTAGACGAATTAAATACGCAAGATAGGAGTACGCCGAGCACAGTAGTAAATGTCCCCGAGGACAGGGTGAATAGTCGATTATCTATTTTAAAAGCCGAATTAGAGTTACATAATTCCACATTAGCTCAGGCTAGGGCGGCAGCCGCAGCTGCCTTAAGTCGTTTGGAAATAGCCAGAATAGAGCTAGAAAACTCCAACGACGCTGAACCGCCGTCCAGAGTAGAAGAGTCGCGTGTTGAAGGTTGGATTTCGGAGCAGTATGTAAACGATAGACCGGCAATATTAGATAAAGCACGACCCTCGGGGCCAAACGCACGGCCACCTAACACGAACAACCACGAATCGCGCATTGGTAAAGACGTGACGTTTACTAACAACAATAGTAGCGACATGGCGATGCTGGCCAACGCGATTGTTCAAGCGGTAAATTTAGGTAAATCGGACTCTACGGCACCGAAATACATCCACGAGCTACCTCATTTCGACGGGGCGATTTCAGAGTGGATGGCTTTCAAATCCGTATTTAACGACACAGTAAGCATGTTTACTGACGTACAAAACGTAGCCAGGTTACGCAAAGCGTTAAGAGGCGCGGCTCGCGAAACGGTTAGAGCATTACTATTTACAGTGTCAGACCCATATGAAGTCATGGACACGTTAGAAAGGCGTTACGGAAAGCCGGAATTATTAATACTTTCCGAATTAGAAAATATAAAACGCATGCCTCGCATGACTGAAGACGGGCACAATATAGGTAGTTTCGCGAGCAAAATATCTAACACAGTAGCAGCAATAAAATCACTCAATCAGCCGCAATATCTCTACTCGCCTGAGATAGTAAGTAGGGTTGTAGAAAAGCTAAGTATTATTTTAAAATATAAATGGTACGAATTTAAATCGAAGCGCACCGAAGCACCGGAGTTAGAACTGATATCTAGGTTTTTAAACGATATGGCAGACCAGTGCGGCGCGATGTTTGCATACGAAATAGCACGGGATGACCGCAAGGTTAATAAAATAAAGACACGTGCGGTGAACACGGTCCACGATCGGAATCGTCGCCACATACGGCACCGCGACGATAGCAGCGACAGCTCGTGCGACCGATCGGAAAACATTAACAATTCGCCGCGTAAAACGATAGCAGCCATAAATAAACCGTACAAAAAAGGACAGACATCGAAACCTCACCCATCACGACCGATAGTCAAGTTATCGGCTGAATCAAATGACACATGCACGATGTGTTCCGGTAATCACAATGTCAAAGAATGTGCAGACTTTGCTAAATTAGCCGTGAGCGAAAGATGGGACACGGCCAAGCGCAACAGGCTGTGTTTTCGATGCCTTGGCAAGTCACACAGGCGGCCGGTCAAATGCAAATACGTACCATGCGGGGTAAACGGGTGTGAAGCGTCACACCATAAAATGTTACACGGTAGCGATAATAAACCGACAGTCAACCACGGTAACGTAAGTTCAATAAATCACGTACATGCGTCTAACACCTACTTAAAGATAGTGCCGGTCGAGATAAACGGTCCAATAGGAACAACTAGCACATACGCCTTGTTAGATGAAGGATCAACTATGACATTGATCGAAAGGGGCATGGCAGATTCGATAGTTCCCAGGGGGCGCGGACGGCTCTTGACGTTAGAAGGGGTAGGGGGTAATCAAATAAACGACACAGAATCATGTCACGTGAAATTGTCCATTCGCGGTTTATATAACAGAAACTTAGAAACTATAAATGCGAGCACAATAGAGAACTTAAATTTATCGCCACAAAAGGTGACCAGAGAGTTAGTGCAACAGTGCAACCACCTAAAGGAGATAGAGGACGAACTATGTTACGAACAGGGGCAACCGACCATATTGATAGGCCAAGACAACTGGCACTTAATTACGTCCAGGCAATTGCGCGTCGGTAGTAAAAACCAGCCCGTAGCATCTTTAACTAAATTAAGGTGGGTGTTGCATGGTCGCAACGAACGGCCCGGTAATACTGTCGCGATAATTAATCACGTACGGCCCACACAAACCAATGACCCCGCATTAGAGCTCATAAGAAATTTTTTCAGCATAGAATCTCTAGGAATAGAGGCACGCCGACCGACATCCGACCCGGATCAGCGAGCCCTAGCTATTCTAGATAAGACTTGTAAAAAAACGGACGATAGCAATAGGTACGAAGCGGGCTTACTCTGGAGAACGGACACTGAGGAGATGCCAAACAATAAAAAACAAGCCCTCAGTCGCCTATATAGCTTAGAAAATAAATTAGATAAAAATGAAAACCTAAAAACCGAATATAGTAAGCAGATAAACAATCTTATAGACGCAGGCTACGCTGAAAAAGTAGTCGCACCAGCCACGTCGCCACGCAGCTGGTACTTGCCGCATTTCGCTGTCGTACACCCTCAGAAGGGCAAAATAAGGTTAGTGTTCGACGCAGCAGCCAAATGCGGGGGGAAAAGCCTAAACGACGCGTTATTAGCAGGCCCTGACTTACTAAAGTCTTTATTCGGCGTATTAATTAGGTTTAGAGAGGGTCGTATTGCTGTCGTAGCCGACATAAAAGAAATGTTTTTACAAGTAAAAATTATACAGGAGGACCGTGATAGCTTACGATTTTTATGGAGAGGCGAGAACAGAGAGGGGCCGCCGCAAGAGTATCGGATGACGTCGTTAATATTCGGGGCGGCATCATCACCATGCACGGCCATCTATGTTAAAAATAAAAACGCAGAAAATCACAGTCATCAACATCCCGAGGTCGCGAAGGCTACAGTACGTAACTTTTATATGGACGACTACTTAGGCGCGTTCAACTCCGAAAGCGAGGCAAAATCAATGGTAAATGACATGTGCAATGTACATAGAAACGCATCCTTCGAGTTACGCGGGTGGGCCTCGAACGAGCCCGAGGCAATTAGCGACGTCACTGATACGCGTAGAAGCGACACAACCACGCTAGGTAAAAGTGATTCGGAGAGAACATTAGGTCTTATTTGGAATCACACACGCGACACGTTAGGTTTCAATGTCAATCTTAGAAACACACCCACGAGTGTAATTAGAGGTTACACACTACCTACCAAGCGTCAGGTAACCAGCGCAGTAATGTCGGTATTCGACCCGCTAGGTTTAGTTTCGCCTATCACGATGATAGGCAAATGTCTTATACAGGAAATATGGCGTAGTGGGATAGATTGGGACGACCCCATCACAACCGAGCATCACGTGACATGGTTATCACTTATAAATAACTTACAGCTGTTAAAAAAGTTAGAAATAGATAGGTACATACCTGCCACGCCATCTGGAGAAGGGGAGCTACACATTTTCTGTGACGCGAGTGAAAAGGTGTATTCCGCTGCTGTATATTTCGTAAGTGCAAAAACGGACGGCACTAAGACGTCGCGATTGGTAACAGGCAAGGCCAAAGTAGCTCCGTTAAAACCAATATCGATTCCCCGGTTAGAACTTCAAGCCGCAGTGTTAGGCAGTCGAATAGCTGAATCGGTCAGACGCGATTCGGATTATAAAATATTAAAATATCATTATTGGTCAGACTCTAAAACCGTATTAGCTTGGATTAAATCAGACCCGCGCACGTTCAAGTCGTTTGTCGCACACCGATTGGCTGAAATCGAAAGCCTAACCTCGCCAACCAATTGGCGATGGGTACCCAGCTCAGATAACGTCGCGGACGACGCAACCAAGGGCATACCTGCCAATTTTAATTCGAAACACAGGTGGTTTACCGGACCCGCGTTTATAAGGAACGAACCCGCGACGTGGCCGCAGGACAAACTAAATGAAACATCGTTACCCCCTTCAGGGGAAGAAAGAATATTAAAACAAGTTCACGTAATCATTAAGCGTAATGTTAGCGATTACTTACCCGAATTAGAACGATTTTCAAAATACAGTCGATTAGTTCGCGTCGCTGCCACCGTTTTGCTCGCCGCTGAGATATTTAAAGCCAAGCTACTCAAAAGAGGCACAAATGTTGAACTCGCACCGAACCATATAAAATTAGCGGAGTTATTGCTCATAAGAAGGAGTCAATATAACTCATTCGCCGAAGACATCGTGATAATTTGTGATGGCACAATGCCTAGAGGAGTATGGCCTAGAGGCGAAGTGACGGAAGTCCACTCAGGACCAGATGGGCGCGTCCGAATAACTGAACTAAGAACAGCAACGGGTTTGGTGCGCCGTCCGGCCTCTCGCCTCATTGTAATTACGACAACGGACTAAAACAGTTTTTTAGTGCTTGCGCACGAGGGGGAGATTGTAAATAACAAGTCTAGATTTAAGACATTATTAATGTTGAATGTCCCTTAAGACGATCTATGTAGTTATTTAAGTTTTAGTCACGTAAGCTAACAATTGTACGTAAGCTTATTAATGCTTTGTTTACCTATAAAGAGTTATTGTATATCTTTATAGTGATTGTCACCTATGTATTTGTAGTAGTTATTGCCAAATAAAGATCTATTATATATCTTTATAGTGTTTGTCAAATACATAATTAATGTTTGTATGCCTATGTAAAGTGTTGTGTGTTTTATAATGTTTGTTAAATACTTACAAGTAGTTGTTTATAAAGATTTGCTGTATGTCTTATATTGTGTTTGCAAAGATTTGTTGTACGAAAATGTAATATTGTGAAATAAATTATAAGTCATACTAAACAACACCCCGCACACCTCCTTCCTGTCCGTTCATTGGTCAAATGGAGCATATGCGCCTCACGGGCGCTTGCACGAGTTGTGCAACTGACCGAACGAAATAACAGGCGTGCTGTGAGTGACCCAAATTATTACCTGCTCATCACTCGTCACGCGCTCATCGTTCGCTCTGCATCCAGCCCAACTGACATCTCTACACTGCCTCAACTAGCTACACTTCACAAACTGCTCTTGTTTTTTATACAAACAATAGTTTCATTTAACTTCAACATCCTATGGTCAAGAAGAAGTCTACTCTTAAACGATACGGAGCCCTGCAGTAAGCTCCCATTTCGTTTAATGGTCGAACGAGTTGCGTATCCCATTCCGTTTAGCAATCACAGTTTTTTTTTATTTTTTTCCTTCTGTCGCCTCTTACGACACCCACTGGATGATACGTGGTTGTGGATATTCTAACACCGCCAACTGCTCCATAACCGTTTCAAATATAAGACGAGACCTGTGCCCATTAGTGAGAAGTACATAGGTTGTAAATTTACTTTTTTATAATGATGTCTTATATTTACGCGAACACTACACATTGAATGAAACATTTTTTTCCGATTTTATCGCGTATAATTTTGCTTGTTATTAACTCCTGATGTTTTTGGGTGTTTTGCAGCATGTATGGTTACTGAGGGACTCTACTTTTGTTTCACTTTTCAGTCGACACATTAGAATAGGTGGGCATATCAAGAGAGATTCAAAGTTAGAATATATACTTTGATAAAAAAATTTAAAGCAGTCAGTCATACATACTAGCGAAATATACATACTTGTGCAAAAAAACATTTACGATCAAATAACATCATACTAAATGATATAAAAATGTTTTCAAATATTTTCCACAATCTTTCAATGCTAAGACAATTTGTATCGATGAAATAAAGACCCGACTTCAAAAATTATTTTAATGCTTTCAATGTTTGAAGGCAGTTGTTTCTTTTAACTTGAAGTATAATTGCTTACTCTTTTGGGAGGACTTAGGAATATCAAAATTTAAAGGTAAATAACAACTAGAATGTAGTCTAAAAGTTAAATTAATATTTTATTCCCTATTTCTCTACTCTTATAAAAAATATACCCTAATTTTTTATTTCAAGTTTATAATAGACCAGCCCTGATGTACAATCTATTTTTTTATAAGATAGGGTGACAAACGAGCACACAGTCTACCTGATGGTAAGTGGTTGCTGTGACCCAAAGAAATCCACATCTATCCTCGATTGCGAATCAAAATGCAGATACGTTGTCAACTGTGAGGACTAAGATGGAATTCCGTTTTCCAGTAAAAACGGTTTCCGGTTCTCTACACTCACCACACGAAACACAGCAGTGTTAAGCTGCGATTTTACGCTGGTATTCTGTGAGAGCGAAATCTTTCCCTAGTCAAACCGACCCATTCATGCTACAACTATACTACTAATATAGCTGCAGCACGGCTCTACCAATTGAGTGATTTTTTTTAATTCTGTTTAGCCGTTTTCGAGAAACCGATGAATATTTTTTTTTATATAGGATAAGGATGAAGAACGAGCACACAGTCCACCTGATGGTAAGTATATGATTTGGCTCATAGACATCTACATTTATCCTTGATTACGAATCAAAATACAGATGCGTTGCCACCCGTGAGGACTAAGATGTAATGCCTCGTTTCCAGCAAAAAGAGACTCCGGTTCTCTACACTCACCATACGAAACAGAGCAATGTTAATTGTTATTTTACGCTAGTTTTCTGTGAGAGCGTGGTTCTTCTCCGGTCGAACTGACCCATTCGTGCTCTAACTCGGTAGCAAAGCCTCAATAGAAGCAGAGAAGTCAGGCTTGCCCAATCAAACTGCTCAGTCAATAATATCAACTAATAAAGTAACTCGTAAACTGTTTCAAACTATTTCAAATTTCGTAGCCTTATTATGTAACGTCAACACTTGGCAGATTGCTTTACTGCGCAATACTGCTGTCATAAAAATGGAGTAGAGTTGAGCGATTAGTCGTCTCTCTCGCAAGCGTGGGCTTTTTACCGAGCTTTCGAGAAGGCGATTGCTCCCTTTCTAACCTATGGCAAAATGTTCTATAATCAAATATAACTACGATTGTTTATATAGCAATTAGTACGGAGGCTTAAGCTAAGCTTTTGGTGTGAAGTTAGTCGAGCGCGTGGGCACCCGGGCGATACGTTTGCAACTTCACTTCACATTTCAATATTTACTTGAGCGAATTAATATTGCGAGTTGAAAATTTATGCTCTTTTAAAGTTTTAAGTGAAAATGGAGGATAATAGTGTTCTTTGTGATGAATTGAAGTGTATTAAAGTACTAATCGGCGAGGAAAGGGTAAAATATTTAAACTTTGTTGAGAAAAAACAGCTCATATCCACATAAATATTTATTGGTACAATTAAAACGTTCACCAACATTTTACGCGGAGGTAATCAAATCTTTTCTTCAAAAAGAGAGACGATTCAATTTAGAATATAAATAATTTGTTTTCTTTTATTTTGTACATAGTTTCTTTGTAAGTTGTTCATGATTTTCTTTTGTTCATGTATTGTATTGTATATAAATATCTTTTCTTTTGCTCAAGCAAACCCAAACGGTTTTTTTCAAAGCCACCGAAGGTGATATGTCATACAATCTATCTAGTAGTAGTATGCCTTCTGTGTGCTTTGTGAAACACGTCCCCGACAGCACTGAATATGAAACTTAAGGGTGGAGAGAGATCAAGATTGGTGTATTTTTATAAAACTGTTTATCAGTGTTTTTATAAAACTGATAAAAACAATAAAACCATATCTTAGGCTTGCCCTAGATTGGTGCCCTAGCTTCGCCACTGCTACAACTATACCAGTAATATGGCTGCAGCATTGTTCTGCCACGTAAAATATACCTAAAAGTCATACACATCGAATGTAGACCCTTCCCGTTTTTTAAATCGGTTAATAAATACTGTACTTGAAAGCATTAATAAATCACACATATTACTCACTTTGTATTTTATGCCAGTGTTGGCTTTAGATACGCTTTAGAAGACAAAATTAAATTTACAAGCAACTGCTTCTAAATGCACAAACTGTGATAATGGAGGACAAACTTATATCATCGCTTGAGAACCTACAAAGTAATTAATAACGTTTGTTTATGTTTAATAAATGTTTTAATTTAGGGTAGATCTCAGAGCATTATTTCTTAAAAACAATTATTATAACAAATATGAAAAATTATGTTTGCTTGCATATCCTTACTTGCAGTGTAGAGGTGGCGTAAGTGACTCCACTTCATCCCGTATCATGCTGTAGGTATCATTCAGTAAGAGCCGGTAGAGGAATATAAATATATACACAATATTTAATATTAATTTTTCCATACTTGAAAACCCTTTAAAAGGTATTAAACTATATACTTTCAATTTTTATAATGTTAAAAAACTGTTGATTTTTAAGATAAATAAAACATTTATGAAATTGTAACCTTTACTGATAGAATAAACATTTTTTTACGTAGTCCGTAAAAACAAACGGAGAGAATAAAATAATAAAATAGGGATTACTCTCTACGTCACTCCTGGGCTCCTCACATTTCCGATGGTTTTTTTTTGCAAGGAAGTATTCATCACGCAACCCCAATACGTTTTGGTGGATTTCACATGCATACAAAATTATTTTTTCTGAGACATGCCGGTTACCTCACGATGTTTGAAAACAATAGTAAAATATGTTTATCTATGATTATTGTCGGATTATCAAGAAATTGCGGCCAGAGTTTGTTAAGTTGAATAACACTATGAAATATTGAATTTACAATTATCTACTCATAAACGCCTTTAAACTAACTAAACTGAGACAAACTTTACAATGCGAATGCGTGACGTCAGTACTAGAAAGTTATTAAAATTATGCACTAAACTACATATTACAAGATGTGGCACCTAACTGGTCATCTATAACTTATAAATTGGCGCTAAATATTAACACTTTCACTGTCCGGTTTCCAGACACAATAGTAAGACAATAGCAATGACCTATATGTAGTGCACGGGACAGCGAAAGGGTTAATATATTTATGCGTGTGATAAGCGCTGCCGTGGGGTGGTGGCGTGAGAGAATCTAGAATTACTATTTGTCACCTTGAGTGTCTTCTATGGGAAACACAATAAAAAAAACATTGCTTTCGAGGGCCAAAAGTTAAGGGGAAGTTATGGTATAAGCTACCCAATACATGAACACCACTACACAATGTATGAATACGATTTGGTATGGTAAAGTTTTTTTACCTACTGTTAGCTACTGTTGCTTAAATATTATTGTGAAATACTGCAAAGACATGCAACAACCCAATAGTTTTTGCTATGAAATAACTAAGTTAGCTTATTCACCTCTAGTTAGATTTCCAATCTTTTTACAGCAAATTATACTGCAGAATGCAGTCTGCTTGCTAGTTTAGATATATGGGGACTCCACTGGAGCTTCGCAACCCTTAGTAATACTACGTAGTACTATTATTTATTTTGTGGTAATACTACGAAAAACAGTGGAATCAGCAAGGCTCAACTGTCGCCCGTGAAAAGCACATTGGTATGTATATGTTAAACATTTGACGTTGTAAATTTTATAGATTTAGTTTTATTGCCATTTAAATATATATTTTGAAAGTTAAATATCCTATTCATTTAGTGTATTTAAACGATTGCCGTTTATATTTGACTTTAGATAATCAATGAAGTAATAATACTCATCAATTTTATAGTTCGCGTGCAATCCAAGTTCGATTTCCGCCGATACTCAGGAATTGTTGGTTGTAGCACAGAATAAATGGGTGCGGTTTAAAGTGCCGATATATCACGTACTCGACAGTGAAGAAAAAATCCTGAGAAAACTTGCATTTATGAGAAATAAATTATTTTGAGAATGTGTTAAATACGCCAATGAGGGCTAATAATCTCACACTCACCAAATGTCGCTAGTTGTGACTGAGGTAAAGTTTTTTGTTACACAATGTTAGTTAATTGAGAAGTTAGTTTTAAATAATAGTTTATCATTATCTAGAGTATTATAGTAATACACAACACAATGCTTCAGTGGTTTGATTTTTAATGTTTTGCACATTATAACTTTTTTTAAAATCGTCTTTTAATTATATTTATAGTTTGGTTTATTCATTTCTAATGTAATTAATATAAAATATCACTAATAATACAGAAAGAAACCTTAAAGATTACATTTTTCTAAGAAATTATCGTCCCCGCTATGAAATCTGTCAAATATTTTACCTCACTCTAAAGTGGCGCCGCCCTGGTGGCAGATATTGTCGTGAATGCCCTCATTGGCAATAGAGCAGCGGGGCGAACTTACAGCTCCACATTTACACATACAACATTACCAAATAATACATAGAAATAAGAGAAGACGAGGTCAACCTGTGGGATGTATACAGACAGTAACTTTAATTGAATTTACCGTTACTTTTGCTGGTCTGGTTATTTTATTCGATATAATAAATATTCTAATAGGATTCTAAAGGTCGATTTACATCAGACGAACGAATGCTCATTCTATTCCCACTCTATTAAATTATTTTAGTGTAAGCAAGCATAGAGCAATTTTTCGTTTTTCTGTCTGCGTTCACAAATATACTATGGAATACTCTAATAATGCTCGTCAATTGATGTAAACGGCACTAGAGTGTGCGAACAGTTGCTTAGAGTGTTCTTGCGTCCTCGCTCCCCAGAGCGGTCTCTTCAAAGCCTTCCTGTGTTCTAGCGATTTAAATACATACTTATGGATTTTATTATGGATTGGTCTCAAGAAAAATATCCGTTCTTTTTTTATAGCAAAGGGTGACAAACGAGCTGTGTGCTGTGTGTCCTACCTGATGGTAAGTGATTGCTGCGGCCCATACACATCTACGTCTATCCTCTATTACAAATCAAAATGCGGATTCGTTGTCACCCGTGAGGACTAAGATGGAATGCCTCATTTTCAGTAAAAAAGGTCTCAGGTTCTCTACACTCACCATACGAAACACAGCAACGTCAAGCTGCTATTTCACGCTGGTATTCTGTGAGAGCGTGGTTCTTGCCCGGTCGAGCCGACCCATTCGTGCTACAACTATACTACTAACATAGCTGCAGCATGGCACTTTTTACCCCGTTTCATAAACGTTAACTTTTTATCATATGCTGAAAAAACATTTTGTACAAAGCGTTAAAACTGCATAGATTAATATTTCTGGATAAATTACTAACGTATTAGTAAAACTCCCATATTCGTAACGCAAAGCAAATACGTACCATGCGGGGTAAACGGGTGTGAAGCGTCACACCATAAAATGTTACACGGTAGCGATAATAAACCGACAGTCAACCACGGTAACGTAAGTTCAATAAATCACGTACATGCGTCTAACACCTACTTAAAGATAGTGCCGGTCGAGATAAACGGTCCAATAGGAACAACTAGCACATACGCCTTGTTAGATGGAGGATCAACTATGACATTGATCGAAAGGGGCATGGCAGATTCAATAGTTCCCAGGGGGCGCGGACGGCTCTTGACGTTAGAAGGGGTAGGGGGTAATCAAATAAACGACACAGAATCATGTCACGTGAAATTGTCCATTGGCGGTTTATATAACAGAAACTTAGAAACTATAAATGCGAGCACAATAGAGAACTTAAATTTATCGCCACAAAAGGTGACCAGAGAGTTAGTGCAACAGTGCAACCACCTAAAGGAGATAGAGGACGAACTATGTTACGAACAGGGGCAACCGACCATATTGATAGGCCAAGACAACTGGCACTTAATTACGTCCAGGCAATTGCGCGTCGGTAGTAAAAACCAGCCCGTAGCATCTTTAACTAAATTAAGGTGGGTGTTGCATGGTCGCAACGAACGGCCCGGTAATACTGTCGCGATAATTAATCACGTACGGCCCACACAAACCAATGACCCCGCATTAGAGCTCATAAGAAATTTTTTCAGCATAGAATCTCTAGGAATAGAGGCACGCCGACCGACATCCGACCCGGATCAGCGAGCCCTAGCTATTCTAGATAAGACTTGTAAAAAAACGGACGATAGCAATAGGTACGAAGCGGGCTTACTCTGGAGAACGGACACTGAGGAGATGCCAAACAATAAAAAACAAGCCCTCAGTCGTCTATATAGCTTAGAAAATAAATTAGATAAAAATGAAAACCTAAAAACCGAATATAGTAAGCAGATAAACAATCTTATAGACGCAGGCTACGCTGAAAAAGTAGTCGCACCAGCCACGTCGTCACGCAGCTGGTACTTGCCGCATTTCGCTGTCGTACACCCTCAGAAGGGCAAAATAAGGTTAGTGTTCGACGCAGCAGCCAAATGCGAGGGGAAAAGCCTAAACGACGCGTTATTAGCAGGCCCTGACTTACTAAAGTCTTTATTCGGCGTATTAATTAGGTTTAGAGAGGGTCGTATTGCTGTCGTAGCCAACATAAAAGAAATGTTTTTACAAGTAAAAATTATACAGGAGGACCGTGATAGCTTACGATTTTTATGGAGAGGCGAGAACAGAGAGGGGCCGCCGCAAGAGTATCGGATGACGTCGTTAATATTCGGGGCGGCATCATCACCATGCACGGCCATCTATGTTAAAAATAAAAACGCAGAAAATCACAGTCATCAACATCCCGAGGTCGCGAAGGTTACAGTACGTAACTTTTATATGGACGACTACTTAGGCGCGTTCAACTCCGAAAGCGAGGCAAAATCAATGGTAAATGACATGTGCAATGTACATAGAAACGCATCCTTCGAGTTACGCGGGTGGGCCTCGAACGAGCCCGAGGCAATTAGCGACGTCACTGATACGCGTAGAAGCGACACAACCACGCTAGGTAAAAGTGATTCGGAGAGAACATTAGGTCTTATTTGGAATCACACACGCGACACGTTAGGTTTCAATGTCAATCTTAGAAACACACCCACGAGTGTAATTAGAGGTGACACACTACCTACCAAGCGTCAGGTAACCAGCGCAGTAATATCGGTATTCGACCCGCTAGGTTTAGTTTCGCCTATCACGATGATAGGCAAATGTCTTATACAGGAAATATGGCGTAGTGGGATAGATTGGGACGACCCCATCACAACCGAGCATCACGTGACATGGTTATCACTTATAAATAACTTACAGCTGTTAAAAAAGTTAGAAATAGATAGGTACATACCTGCCACGCCATCTGGAGAAGGGGAGCTACACATTTTCTGTGACGCGAGTGAAAAGGTGTATTCCGCTGCTGTATATTTCGTAAGTGCAAAAACGGACGGCACTAAGACGTCGCGATTGGTAACAGGCAAGGCCAAAGTAGCTCCGTTAAAACCAATATCGATTCCCCGGTTAGAACTTCAAGCCGCAGTGTTAGGCAGTCGAATAGCTGAATCGGTCAGACGCGATTCGGATTATAAAATATTAAAATATCATTATTGGTCAGACTCTAAAACCGTATTAGCTTGGATTAAATCAGACCCGCGCACGTTCAAGTCGTTTGTCGCACACCGATTGGCTGAAATCGAAAGCCTAACCTCGCCAACCAATTGGCGATGGGTACCCAGCTCAGATAACGTCGCGGACGACGCAACCAAGGGCATACCTGCCAATTTTAATTCGAAACACAGGTGGTTTACCGGACCCGCGTTTATAAGGAACGAACCCGCGACGTGGCCGCAGGACAAACTAAATGAAACATCGTTACCCCCTTCAGGGGAAGAAAGAATATTAAAACAAGTTCACGTAATCATTAAGCGTAATGTTAGCGATTACTTACCCGAATTAGAACGATTTTCAAAATACAGTCGATTAGTTCGCGTCGCTGCCACCGTTTTGCTTGCCGCTGAGATATTTAAAGCCAAGCTACTCAAAAGAGGCACAAATGTTGAACTCGCACCGAACCATATAAAATTAGCGGAGTTATTGCTCATAAGAAGGAGTCAATATAACTCATTCGCCGAAGACATCGTGATAATTTGTGATGGCACAATGCCTAGAGGAGTATGGCCTAGAGGCGAAGTGACGGAAGTCCACCCAGGACCAGATGGGCGCGTCCGAATAACTGAACTAAGAACAGCAACGGGTTTGGTGCGCCGTCCGGCCTCTCGCCTCATTGCAATTACGACAACGGACTAAAACAGTTTTTTAGTGCTTGCGCACGAGGGGGAGATTGTAAATAACAAGTCTAGATTTAAGACATTATTAATGTTGAATGTCCCTTAAGACGATCTATGTAGTTATTTAAGTTTTAGTCACGTAAGCTAACAATTGTACGTAAGCTTATTAATGCTTTGTTTACCTATAAAGAGTTATTGTATATCTTTATAGTGATTGTCACCTATGTATTTGTAGTAGTTATTGCCAAATAAAGATCTATTATATATCTTTATAGTGTTTGTCAAATACATAATTAATGTTTGTATGCCTATGTAAAGTGTTGTGTGTTTTATAATGTTTGTTAAATACTTACAAGTAGTTGTTTATAAAGATTTGCTGTATGTCTTATATTGTGTTTGCAAAGATTTGTTGTACGAAAATGTAATATTGTGAAATAAATAATAAGTCATACTAAACAACACCCCGCACACCTCCTTCCTGTCCGTTCATTGGTCAAATGGAGCATATGCGCCTCACGGGCGCTTGCACGAGTTGTGCAACTGACCGAACGAAATAAAAGGCGTGCTGTGAGTGACCCAATTATTACCTGCTCATCACTCGTCATGCGCTCATCGTTCGCTCTGCATCCAGCCCAACTGACATCTCTACACTGCCTCAACTAGCTACACTTCACAAGCTGCTCTTGTTTTTTATACAAACAATAGTTTCATTTAACTTCAACATCCTATGGTCAAGAAGAAGTCTACTCTTAAACGATACGGAGCCCTGCAGTAAGCTCCCATTTCGTTTAATGGTCGAACGAGTTGCGTATCCCATTCCGTTTAGCAATCACAGTTTTTTTTTATTTTTTTCCTTCTGTCGCCTCTTACGACACCCACTGGATGATACGTGGTTGTGGATATTCTAACACCGCCAACTGCTCCATAACCGTTTCAAATATAAGACGAGACCTGTGCCCATTAGTGAGAAGTACATAGGTTGTAAATTTACTTTTTTATAATGATGTCTTATATTTACGCGAACACTACACATTGAATGAAACATTTTTTTCCGATTTTATCGCGTATAATTTTGCTTGTTATTAACTCCTGATGTTTTTGGGTGTTTTGCAGCATGTATGGTTACTGAGGGACTCTACTTTTGTTTCACTTTTCAGTCGACACATTAGAATAGGTGGGCATATCAAGAGAGATTCAAAGTTAGAATATATACTATGATAAAAAAATTTAAAGCAGTCAGTCATACATACTAGCGAAATATACATACTTGTGCAAAAAAACATTTACGATCAAATAACATCATACTAAATGATATAAAAATGTTTTCAAATATTTTCCACAATCTTTCAATGCTAAGACAATTTGTATCGATGAAATAAAGACCCGACTTCAAAAATTATTTTAATGCTTTCAATGTTTGAAGGCAGTTGTTTCTTTTAACTTGAAGTATAATTGCTTACTCTTTTGGGAGGACTTAGGAATATCAAAATTTAAAGGTAAATAACAACTAGAATGTAGTCTAAAAGTTAAATTAATATTTTATTCCCTATTTCTCTACTCTTATAAAAAATATACCCTAATTTTTTATTTCAAGTTTATAATAGACCAGCCCTGATGTACAATCTATTTTTTTATAAGATAGGGTGACAAACGAGCACACAGTCTACCTGATGGTAAGTGGTTGCTGTGACCCAAAGAAATCCACATCTATCCTCGATTGCGAATCAAAATGCAGATACGTTGTCAACTGTGAGGACTAAGATGGAATTCCGTTTTCCAGTAAAAACGGTTTCCGGTTCTCTACACTCACCACACGAAACACAGCAGTGTTAAGCTGCGATTTTACGCTGGTATTCTGTGAGAGCGAAATCTTTCCCTAGTCAAACCGACCCATTCATGCTACAACTATACTACTAATATAGCTGCAGCACGGCTCTACCAATTGAGTGATTTTTTTTTAATTCTGTTTAGCCGTTTTCGAGAAACCGATGAATATTTTTTTTTATATAGGATAAGGATGAAGAACGAGCACACAGTCCACCTGATGGTAAGTATATGATTTGGCTCATAGACATCTACATTTATCCTTGATTACGAATCAAAATACAGATGCGTTGCCACCCGTGAGGACTAAGATGTAATGCCTCGTTTCCAGCAAAAAGAGACTCCGGTTCTCTACACTCACCATACGAAACAGAGCAATGTTAATTGTTATTTTACGCTAGTTTTCTGTGAGAGCGTGGTTCTTCTCCGGTCGAACTGACCCATTCGTGCTCTAACTCGGTAGCAAAGCCTCAATAGAAGCAGAGAAGTCAGGCTTGCCCAATCAAACTGCTCAGTCAATAATATCAACTAATAAAGTAACTCGTAAACTGTTTCAAACTATTTCAAATTTCGTAGCCTTATTATGTAACGTCAACACTTGGCAGATTGCTTTACTGCGCAATACTGCTGTCATAAAAATGGAGTAGAGTTGAGCGATTAGTCGTCTCTCTCGCAAGCGTGGGCTTTTTACCGAGCTTTCGAGAAGGCGATTGCTCCCTTTCTAACCTATGGCAAAATGTTCTATAATCAAATATAACTACGATTGTTTATATAGCAATTAGTACGGAGGCTTAAGCTAAGCTTTTGGTGTGAAGTTAGTCGAGCGCGTGGGCACCCGGGCGATACGTTTGCAACTTCACTTCACATTTCAATATTTACTTGAGCGAATTAATATTGCGAGTTGAAAATTTATGCTCTTTTAAAGTTTTAAGTGAAAATGGAGGATAATAGTGTTCTTTGTGATGAATTGAAGTGTATTAAAGTACTAATCGGCGAGGAAAGGGTAAAATATTTAAACTTTGTTGAGAAAAAACAGCTCATATCCACATAAATATTTATTGGTACAATTAAAACGTTCACCAACATTTTACGCGGAGGTAATCAAATCTTTTCTTCAAAAAGAGAGACGATTCAATTTAGAATATAAATAATTTGTTTTCTTTTATTTTGTACATAGTTTCTTTGTAAGTTGTTCATGATTTTCTTTTGTTCATGTATTGTATTGTATATAAATATCTTTTCTTTTGCTCAAGCAAACCCAAACGGTTTTTTTCAAAGCCACCGAAGGTGATATGTCATACAATCTATCTAGTAGTAGTATGCCTTCTGTGTGCTTTGTGAAACACGTCCCCGACAGCACTGAATATGAAACTTAAGGGTGGAGAGAGATCAAGATTGGTGTATTTTTATAAAACTGTTTATCAGTGTTTTTATAAAACTGATAAAAACAATAAAACCATATCTTAGGCTTGCCCTAGATTGGTGCCCTAGCTTCGCCACTGCTACAACTATACCAGTAATATGGCTGCAGCATTGTTCTGCCACGTAAAATATACCTAAAAGTCATACACATCGAATGTAGACCCTTCCCGTTTTTTAAATCGGTTAATAAATACTGTACTTGAAAGCATTAATAAATCACACATATTACTCACTTTGTATTTTATGCCAGTGTTGGCTTTAGATACGCTTTAGAAGACAAAATTAAATTTACAAGCAACTGCTTCTAAATGCACAAACTGTGATAATGGAGGACAAACTTATATCATCGCTTGAGAACCTACAAAGTAATTAATAACGTTTGTTTATGTTTAATAAATGTTTTAATTTAGGGTAGATCTCAGAGCATTATTTCTTAAAAACAATTATTATAACAAATATGAAAAATTATGTTTGCTTGCATATCCTTACTTGCAGTGTAGAGGTGGCGTAAGTGACTCCACTTCATCCCGTATCATGCTGTAGGTATCATTCAGTAAGAGCCGGTAGAGGAATATAAATATATACACAATATTTAATATTAATTTTTCCATACTTGAAAACCCTTTAAAAGGTATTAAACTATATACTTTCAATTTTTATAATGTTAAAAAACTGTTGATTTTTAAGATAAATAAAACATTTATGAAATTGTAACCTTTACTGATAGAATAAACATTTTTTTACGTAGTCCGTAAAAACAAACGGAGAGAATAAAATAATAAAATAGGGATTACTCTCTACGTCACTCCTGGGCTCCTCACATTTCCGATGGTTTTTTTTTTTGCAAGGAAGTATTCATCACGCAACCCCAATACGTTTTGGTGGATTTCACATGCATACAAAATTATTTTTTCTGAGACATGCCGGTTACCTCACGATGTTTGAAAACAATAGTAAAATATGTTTATCTATGATTATTGTCGGATTATCAAGAAATTGCGGCCAGAGTTTGTTAAGTTGAATAACACTATGAAATATTGAATTTACAATTATCTACTCATAAACGCCTTTAAACTAACTAAACTGAGACAAACTTTACAATGCGAATGCGTGACGTCAGTACTAGAAAGTTATTAAAATTATGCACTAAACTACATATTACAAGATGTGGCACCTAACTGGTCATCTATAACTTATAAATTGGCGCTAAATATTAACACTTTCACTGTCCGGTTTCCAGACACAATAGTAAGACAATAGCAATGACCTATATGTAGTGCACGGGACAGCGAAAGGGTTAATATATTTATGCGTGTGATAAGCGCTGCCGTGGGGTGGTGGCGTGAGAGAATCTAGAATTACTATTTGTCACCTTGAGTGTCTTCTATGGGAAACACAATAAAAAAACATTGCTTTCGAGGGCCAAAAGTTAAGGGGAAGTTATGGTATAAGCTACACAATACATGAACACCACTACACAATGTATGAATACGATTTGGTATGGTAAAGTTCTTTTTACCTACTGTTAGCTACTGTTGCTTAAATATTATTGTGAAATACTGCAAAGACATGATCCAACCCAATAGTTTTTGCTATGAAATAACTAAGTTAGCTTATTCACCTCTAGTTAGATTTCCAATCTTTTTACAGCAAATTATGCTGCTGAATGCAGTCTGCTTGCTAGTTTAGATATATGGGGACTCCACTGGAGTTTCGCAACCCTTAGTAATACTATTTATTTTGTGGTAATACTACGAAAAACAGTGGAATCAGCAAGGCTCAACTGTTGCCATTGCTCACATGTGCAGTTGCACATTGGTATGTATATGTTAAACATTTGACGTTGTAAATTTTATAGATTTAGTTTTATTGCCATTTAAATATATATTTTGAAAGTTAAATATCTTATTCATTTAGTGTATTCAAACGATTGCCGACTCATCAATTTTATAGTTCGCGTGCAATCCAATTTCGATTTCCGCCGACACTCAGGAATTGTTGGTTGTAGCACAGAATAAATGGGTGCGGTTTAAAGTGCCGATATATCACGTACTCGACAGTGAAGAAAAAATCCTGAGAAAACTTGCATTTATGAGAAATAAACTATTTTGAGAATGTGTTAAATACGCCAATTGGCAATAGAGCAGCGGGGCGAACTTACTGCTCCACATTTACTTATACAACATTACCAACTAATACATAGAAATAAGAGAAGACCAGGTCAAGCTGTGGGATGTATACAGATAGTAATTTTAATTGAATTTACCGTTACTTTTGCTGGTCTGGTTATTTTATTCGATATAATAAATATTCTAATAGGATTCTAAAGGTCGATTTACATCAGACGAGCGAATGCTCATTCTATTCCCACTCTATTAAATTATTTTAGTGTAAGCAGGCATAGAGAAATTTTTCGTCTTTCTGTCTGCGTTCACAAATATACTATGGAATACTCTAAGAATGCTCGTCAATTGATGTAAACGGCACTAGAGTGTGCGAACAGTTGCTTAGAGTGTTCTTGCGTCCTCGCTCCCCGGAGCGGTCTCTTCAAAGCCTTCCTGTGTTCTAGCGATTTAAATACATACTTATGGATTTAATTATGGATTGGTCTCAAGAAAAATATCCGTTCTTTTTTTATAGTAAAGGGTGACAAACGAACTGTGTGCTGTGTGTCCACCTGATGGTAAGTGATTGCTGCGGCCCATAGACATCTACATCTATCCTCTATTACCAATCAAAATGCAGATTCGTTGTCACCCGTGAGGACTAAGATGGAATGCCTCATTTTCAGTAAACCACACGTTTAGCGAAAAAATATTATAATAAAAATCTGTGATTATAAAAATAATAACCTTGATCAAGTATGTATCAAGTTTGGCTTTTGGAATATTTTGTATTTCTACAGCGATTGACACGTTTGCTACCTATTACCGCTGCTGTAAACAAACGATACAGCAATCCACTCACGACGGCGGCCGAGCGCGTAGTAAGGCAGAACAAAGTCTATTTGGTAAAATAAATTAATACAAGGTTGCTAAAACAGCGAAAATTTCGAAATTTCACAGCCGAAAAAAATTAATTATAACTAAACAAAACAGAATTAAACTGCCATTTATGTACATTCAAAGCTTTCCCACATGATAGATGAAGAGATTAAAAAAAGAGCTGACACCTTTCTAAAAGGCCGGCAACGCATCTGCAATTCTCCTGGTGTTAATAGGCGGCGGAAGTCACTAACCATCAGGTGAGCCGCATGCTCGTTTGCCCCCTCTTCTATAAAAAAAAATAGATTGAGTTAAAAATTGATATTTTCAAAAGTTATCGTGTTTACCACTCCATGCGGACTTGTTAAATCTACGCCATAAGGCACTAAAACCATTTTTTTATGTAAACGTAGCAATCAATCAATTTAAAAAAATATTAATAAGTTCAACAATCATTAATCTTTCTGACAATGTGCTTTTTATATAATTTATATGTTCAATATGATTGTTAGATACGATTTCATGCAGTAAAACGTTGGATTCCTGATTCTTAGGCGCTAGTAGAACATACCTACGCGCTTTGCGCTTAAGGCATGCAATATCACTCATTATTTTCATAATGTATGTTACGTAGCCGATAACCATGCCGTATATATGGAGATGAAAACGAATTTAAAACCACCTAGAATATAAAATTATATAGTATATATTTTATTAAAAAATTTAAATAGATGTCAACTTTTCTATGCAATACTTTATCAATGACGGCTCCGTGGCGCAGTGGCTTAGCAATGAGTTGCAGCGCTTGGGGCTGCGGGTTCGAATCCCGCACGGAACAAGTATTTGTATGGCCTACAAATAATTTTTCCGGGTCTAGATGTTTGTCCTTGTGCAATTCATGTTTGTAAACTGCCTCCACGATACAGGAGAAAATCCTAGTGTGGGGGTAACTTTTTTTCTTTTTTTTTTTTTTAAAATCGCTATTAAACCCAACACTAATCCACATTTAAGAATACACACTACTCTATCTTCTAGTAATGATAGTTATTTCACCCTAAACGAGGCAATATCAGGAGACATAGACTCTGCAATGGCTAAATTCTAACTAAGCGGTGAGCCAACTCAACTCAATATCATTTACATAGAACGGACCCATATTTGCCAAGAACAAATGTAAGAAGACATACAATAATTGTTATAATAATCATCCGAGTATTTTAATTTCTTTGTTCATTAAAGATATCTTCGTTTCGCTAAAAGCTACGCTACTTATGGAGTATCACAATTGGGCTGAGTCGTGAAGACACTAAAGCTCACGAGCGTACTTCAAGGATCTTTTAAGGATCATTCAGATGGACTGTTGCAGCTCTTGACTATATTTATAACCTATATTAATTGTTGTTCATATTTTATCTTACGAATTCTTGTTAGGAGGCAAGTAAAAATTCTTGCTTTGGAGGCAGGCAAAAAAATAGCATCCTCATAATAAATTAATGAAAAATATTCTAAAACGGTAAAAATATTGAGTAAAACGCTTTCTCAGATATAAAATCGATGTAGCGATAACGTTATTTTATTAAATTGCATTGACAAACTAACTTACTAATAGCATACAGTCCACCCTAATCGTAAGTACTTTAACCCATGGACACCTGCAAACATTTTCAAATAAAGAATACTACAGATTTGTTGTTACCTGTGAGGACTAAGATATCTCACAGTCTAATTATCTCCACCAATAATACCTAAACACTCTCCTAGATAGGATAAAGGTGACAAACGAGCACACAATACAACTGATGGTAAGTGGTTATTGCGGCCCATAGACATCTATCCTCTATTACAAATCAAAATGCAGATGCGTTGTCAAACGTGAGGACTAAGATAAGATACAAATGTGCTATTATATGTTTATATGGTAAAATTTAAGATGAGTACATTTAAACTAATTTTTTTTCCGATATTTATTTTTAATTGGCTGTTAGATATAGATTATCAAATCCACTGTAATTTCAAATTACAGTCCAATCACAAAAATTTGCTCATAGGTACTTCTGTTGGTAAAAAATCGTTTGCGTCTTTTCTCGCAAATTATTCTTCTTACGTTGGTTTCAATCGATCTTTGTTGTTCGAAGTTCTCCTCCGTAGGTCCTTTTAAATTACTAATTAGCGCCGTGAGGATTTTCTATACCAAACGCGCAGATAAATTTCCAATCCATTATTCACTAATGCATAGCCCTTCTGCTATTCTACATTATTATTTTGGGAGTTTTAGTTTATTAAGTTAATTAAGTTTGCAGTTTTAGGAAAGGTGCGAAATATTCTAGAACTTCGCCGACCGTCAATCCGCTCGCCATGCATGGCTATTATGTATCTTCGTCAGATGTCGGGAAAACCATCCCGTGTACCTCGGACATAAAATACCCAGATCGGAGACGTCTATAATTTCAAGACGTCTGTAACTGCAATGTTCAATCCGCTTGCCAAGCATGGTGATTATAGCATATTATCCTCCCTGCCGTAAGTCATCACTGGCAACACGCACTGGTTGTACAATTTCGTTTTCAGGTTTTGAGGTATGTCTAACGTAGAAGATGTGTCGTAGTTTCCCGAACGCTACCCAGCCATTGAATCCATCGATTGACCTCTCGGTCGAAGTTGGACTTACTTAGTCGGACTATTTGTCCCAGATAAACATACTCGTCAACAACTTCAAGCTTAGTGCTCCAAACAATTACCGGCATAGGTGTGATATGGATGTTAAACATGATTTTTGTTTTGTCCATGTTCATCTCAAGACCTATCCGTTGGGAAACATATTGAGGTAATTGAGCATAGTGCTTAGGTCCTCCAGCGATTCTGCCATATTCGTATGTATCGTCGGCAAATCGAAGGTGAGTGATGCATCCATTGATCGCCATTGATGTTAATACTACATCCTTTCCAGTCTTATAGCTTGAAAACGTCTTCCAATGCAGCGGTGAAGAATTTCGGGGATATAACTTCACCCTGTCTTACACCTCTCTGCAGTTGGATAGGTTTCGTACTCTGATTCTGTACTCGGATAGCCATCGTAGTTTTCCTGTACAAACACTTCAGCACTTCGATATACTGACAGTCAACTTGGCACCGCTGGATCTGAGACCTTTACTGCTGGCCGTATGAGGAAGCTCAAGGTCGCTCAGCGAGCTATGGAGAGGGCTATGCTCAGGGTTTCTCTGCGTGATAAACTCAAAAATGAGGATATCCGCAGTAGAACCAGAGTAACCGACATAGCCCAACGGATTAGTAAGCTGAAGTAGCAGTGGGCCGGCCATATAGCTCGAAGAACCGATAACCGATGGGGAAGAAAGGTTTTCGAGTGGCAGCCTCGTACCGGTAGGCGAAGTATAGGGCGACCCCCCACTAGCTAGAGTGACTGGTAGGACATGCTGGAAGTCGATGGATGCAGGTGGCTCAGGGCCGTACTTTGTGGCATTCCTTGGGGGAGGACTATGTTCAGCAGTGGACTTATGAAAGGCTGTAATGATGATGATGATGATGATACTCCCTGCCACGAGAAGGATTTATATCCACAAGTGGACTTTATGGACTGATTAAGAAGAAGAATACGTCGCATGTGTAATATACATCATTATATAACTGCATTTATGAAATTTTGAAGTCTACTCGAATGTAAAAAAAATATCTACACCTATTTTATGGTGCCGATCAATATTATATAGAACCAATAATTTGAATAACATATCTCAAATAAACATTATACCGTAAATTCATAGAAGATTATGAAATTAATCATTATTGTGTTAAAACTAAATTAACTTTAATTAACTATGAATGAGTATAAAGGGTAAAATGTAAATAATAATATTAAATTTTGATTCCAAGACAATTTACCTTTCTTATGGATACATTCCATGCATATTATATCTATGCCAAATAACAATCAGCTATGTCTAATAGTCTTTTAGAATTCAAAAAAAAATATTTGACAGACAAAGGGACATAGACACAGGGACGCAGACACCGAGGTGACTCTAAAAGTGATCGAATATTGCTAAATTTGGCACGGAACAGCATTTTATGATGTTCCTAAATACAAACGCACGCGAGCGAAGCGTAAAAAGCTAGTACATAATAAATGTAAAGATAGATAAACGAGCGTAATTGTTTTTGGATTAATTTAATGCGCAAAAAATATAATGTTAACATCGGACGAAGAAGTTTTCCTAGAGAAAACCAAATATATATTTATACGAGCCATGCTGCAGCCATATTAATAGTATAGTTGTAGCGCGAATGGGTCGGCTCGACCGGGGAAGGACCACGCTCTCACAGAATACCAGCGTAAAATAGCAGCATAATGCTGCTGTGTTTCGTATGGTGAGTGTAGAGAACTGGAGACCCTTTTGACTGGAAAAGAGACATTCTATCATAGTCCTCACGGGTGACAACGCATCTGCATTTTAATTCGCAAACGAAGATAGATGTAGATGTCTATGGGCCACAGCAACCACTTACCATCAGGTGGACTGTGTGCTCGTTTGTCACCCTTATTCTATAAAAAAAATATTAAACATATTAATTAAAAAAATAATTTGAATATATTTTTTCTAGTTTACTTAATACATCATGATGTAAATGCCTAGTATATCTTAGTAAGGGATTAAGAAAGGCTGAAAAAGGGGAAAAGAAGGGCATTCGTCGATTCATTCATTTTATATAATCTACTGCTTCGTGTAATTTAGATTGATCGGATGGTAAGATCCTTATGGAATAAAATTAAAAAGAGGAAAGATTTTTTGTGTATCCCATGTAATTTTGTCGAACGGCGTATAGGATCTGAAAACCTTCTTAGCTTTTGAAATTTATTAAGATTTTATCTGTGTTTAATCGGTGCTTTGAGTACGTATCCCTTCTGTCGGGCAAAGGGCATTCGTTTCTAACGACCCTCTTAAGCCATGAATCTTCCTTTAATGTATTTATGAGGGATCGTATTCAAGCCGCAATCTGTTTTCGTTTTAATTCCTTTCGTTTAGTGTTATGAATTAAAGAAAATCCTTAAAATAAATAAAAGCTATAATATCTTTCGTTAATGCTGTCTACAAATGAGTCACTGAAGTGGAATTGTTTATTATTTATATCAACAAAAACAAATAGATATTTTAGGGTATGTATGTACTTGTACTACACTTTTAGTTAAAATTGAAAAGGCTATATTGAAGTAATAAATAAATTATTCAGTATATATAAACGAATATAAAAATATAATTATTTATTTATTTATTTAATCTTTCATGCATAAAGTTGTACATTTGGCGGACTTAATGCCATAGGGCATTCTCTCACAGTTAACGATTAGACTAAACAGAGATAGACAAACGAGAGGCGGTGCAGCATTAATCCAAATAGAAACGGCTAAAAAATATTGTATATACATATAAATATACATATGCACACATACATCCACATATATAATTAAGTTCACACAATATAGACCACAGACCAAATTCTGACATTGTGGAATACCACAATCTACTTGTTTGTGTACATAAGTCTGGATTACTTGAGATTAATTTTGTCTCACAGTTTAATTGGAACATTACAACATTATGCTTTACTGTCTTCGGCTACATCCTTTACCATTAGGTGGGATATGAATCGAGTACTGGCTTATAATTTTTAAAAGTTATATTTGAGTAATCTAAACGCACTCTTATATAACAATTGTTTCGGTACTAAGTCACCTTACTAATTCATATCTTAAAGCGTAAGGTACCCTTACAAAGCAGATGTTTGTGTCGAAAATAGAACTTTGTCCTGAGATACCACGTGACGTTATCCGTAACCCTTTCGAAGGTTCTAGGAATTACATTTGTCTGTCTTATATCAAACAGTCCACTGGAGACAGACAACAGAGCTTTTAATATATCAAAATCTAATTTCAACATCCTATTCAAACATAGGTTTGCGTAATTGACCATTGAACAGACTGTCCAAAAACTATGTAAGTGTCTGGTCCAAAAATTAAATAAAGCATAATTTATACGCAAGTAAGTGTGCAAACACAGGCCATAAATCTGTGGATGCTACAAGTACTAATCATATCGAATGCTGTATGCCATCTCACCTAAAATAGGGCTCAGCAGCCTGCCAGTCAGCCAGTCAAGCAAGCTGCTTAATAAGTTTGGTTCTCAGCACGTTCGTCAGTGGCGCTGCTTAAGGAGTCCACGATCGCATGATTAATACCGATGAATCCCCGATTTAGAAAGAAAATGCAACGCAATTCAAATAAATTATTACAATGTGTGATGGCGGAAGAATCCATCACCTCATTTCATCTCATGGTTGTAGTAAGTCGTGATTGTGAGAAATTCCAGAATCATGTCATCATTTCCGATAGATGGCGGTAAAAAATTAAGACGTAAAATATCCTGACCGGCGAATGAAAGCAGCGTCATAGGTGCGAAAAGTCTGAAACTGGCATCGACAGTCGAACATGGCACTGACATTTAAGGCAATTCTTACCTACAACGGGGGAGGCCCATGGCCAACAGTGGGTTTTTTGGCTAGTGAAAAAGAAGATGAAGATAGTTATTTTTACTAACAATAATTAAAAGCCAGGTGGTAAGACTTACTAACTGTCTAGAAGTCCGTCGGGGTAGGTAGCACCTACTTACCTATTTAGTCGCCAAACAGCAGTGCGCGCACTGCTATGTTTCGGTCCGAGGGATAAAGAGAGTCCGTATATAGGCTAAGAGGCGTTCTATCTTAGTCCTCGTAGGTAGCAATGTGTTGACAGAAGGGTCTGTAGCTTGTTGCAGGTTTCGATGGGCAGCAGTAGCACCTTACCATCAGGTGCACGTAAGTTCGTTTGTCACTTAAATTTAATATAAAACAAGCTTTCGATGGTAATCGTAAGTGAATCACTGTGGTCGATATTAGCCAGGAAAACATCTAGATAATAATAACATGTTTTGGGTTTTTACTGTAGATTTACAGTATACCCAAATTCACTTCTAAATCTATATCTCTATATTAATTCCTTGAGCTAGGCACTTCGTTAATCGTCCGGCAATTCGAGAACGTACATGTACGAGTATTTCAAGGGCTTCTAAGGACACTTAAATTTATCTTGCTCTAAACTAGAGTCCTCTTGAAATCCTGCAAGCAATGCGACCTTAAGAGGCTATATAACTCAGTCCGCTACTATTATGAGCAATAAATCTATGGATTATCAATATACCTTTAACCAAAATATTTAACGAATCTTTTTGACATGGTACGAGAGCTGGAGGAATAATTTCGGATTTTTAAATATGATATTCATTTTTCGATGCTATTGCGACCTAAATGGAATATATTTGAACTAAATTATAATTAAAATGGAATTTTTTTTATAGGATAGAGTGAGAAACGAGCACACAGTAAGTGTGATACCTGATGGTAAGTGGTAGCTGTGGCCCATAGACATCTACATATATCCTCGTTTGCGAATCAAAATGCAGATGCGTTGTCACCCGTGAGGATTAAGGTGGAATGCCTCTTTTCCAGTAAAAAGGGCCTCTGGCCACCTGCACCTACCCAGCGAAACGCAGAGGTAAACCTCTACTTCGCGCTGGTATTCTGTGAGGTCGTGGTACCACCCCGGTTTGAGCCGCCCCATCCGTGCGACAGCAAAAGCTGCCGCGTGGCTCTACCACTGTCCAAAACTGTTAAGAAACCAAGTATTTTTGGAATGAGTATATTACATTATAATTACATTTTTGGTATTATGTCCGACTTTAGTTTGGCGGGTGAAGGGGGGGGAGCCATCTATTTACCCTTTGCCCTGAAATCTAATAAATGATTTTGAGTAGATGTATATAATACTAATATTATGGATTTTATCACGTTTAATTTTATCTTTTTTACGTGAGGTTTTTTTACGCATCTATAGATGAAAGTTCCATAAAAACCCGCGTAAAAGAACATATCTTTGAAGTGAAGCACCGAGGCTCCGGGAAGTCTAAAGTATTTCAACATGTTTAATATCGACCCAACCATTATATCAGATCTGATAGACAACAAATCTTTGCAATAGAACACCGATTCCTACCAATAATGATTTGCGAGGCTATTGAAATTAAAAAAAACGTCCTAATGTTAATAGGGAAGGTGACTGAGTGCTACCATCTGCTCAGGACCCCATTATTAATAAAATTAAATTCAAACCCAAGCATACTACTGCATTTATTTTATTCTATTCTAACTATGACATCAGGTCGTCAGACACCTCAGTCCTCCCATGACCATGGCCGCTGTAAAGTGGCCAACACATCGGGAATTAAAAAATTTAAAATTAAACACGATAAAATCCTTAAAATTAGTTTTATTACTTAAAAATAATTTCACTCATGAACGGGTCCTCCACGTCTGGAATCCGCGTAGGCGAAGTAACCAGTTGTGTTAGACCATATGCCAAGGCAAAATCATAGACAGATCTACCCGCATGATCGGTTAAACGAGAACCAAGCCATTCAGCATGGTGGGCGTTAAAATCACCGAGTATCACGATATCTGCGGATGAGACCTGTTGTAGCACGGAGTCTGCAGCCATTTGGACGTGGTCGATGAGTCGGTCTGTGTCGGCATTATCGCTATGGGACCTATAGAGGCACCCGTAGACGCGGGGATGGTGATCGTTGTCTACGCATAGCCATAGGATGGACAGGTCCGTACAAGGTAGAAGACTGCCGAGGCGTCGAAAACAGATGTCCTATCTAACGTATACGCAAACTCCAGCCCGGGACACAAAGGAGTCTTCTAATTTGTACCCCGGGTAGGAGAGATATGAAGTATTAGCCGGAGAGGACACTTGATTCTCGGTTGAAAAGAGCAAGGCCGGCTTCGCTGTCTCTAGATGGTAATGGACAGCGTTAAGTTTGGAATGAAGTCCCCTGATGTTGCAAAATTTCACGGATAGCGTTCACCTTGGTTTTATTGCTCCGCTTGCCCCGAGCAGTATAAATCGCAAGTTGAATTTTGCAATATTAATAGCTAAACAAAACATTGCTATTTCATGATATGATCATATGACGGACGATTCATAAAATTGTTCTATATCGATAGCGGCGCTAATAGCGTATTTTTTTAACAGAAATAGATTTATAAACAGTGGTAGAGCCACGCGGCAGCTTTTGCTGTCGCACGGATGGGCCGGCTCGAACCAGGGTGGTACCACGACCTCACAGAATACCAGCGTGAAGTAGAAGTTTACCTCTGCGTTGCGCTTGGTGAGTGCAGGTGTTGCAAGCAATGATCTTAGCTTATTACAAATCGTATCAATATGAGGACCCCAGTTAAATCTGTTGTCTATGATTAAGCCTAAGTATTTTTGATTTGTAACTTGTTGTATAGGTGTACATATGCATTTTTGAATAAGGCCATGCATACATTCGTGTGTATGCACAATTATTAATATTGGACTACATACTGTGTTATGACTCGACCTAATATGCATGACTAGTTTGCCAAGTCAATCTATGTATCAATCTATGAACTCAATAAATTAACCGACTTGGTATTACATGGATCTCACAAATTTTTACGGTAGAAGAACTGATTTGCGAGACTTGGCTATTTTACAAGTTATGTTTTTGATGGCATTACACTCTTTCTCGAACTGCCATTTCTCTAGGAACTCGAGGGTCAATCATTTCTGGTAATAAACATTAAAAATGAAATTAGTAAAGTCTTGGCTGCATTTTTGTTGCCCAAAAGTGATCATGGTTTATTAAATTAAGTACGAAAACATGAAAAAGTTGTGTCCATACTATGAAAAAACAAAATTGCCTACCAGTGATATGTAATTATCCCTGGACCTGATAATAGTAATCATGGTTTCTTTTTCTTTTTGGCCTTCTCGTATCAAACAAAATTTGATCTGTTTTTAGTTATGGCCTCCAAATGTAGCATATTAGAATCAGAAATAAGACATTTTCATTTAGAGAATCATGTCCAATAAACCCATCGGGAGTTGTCCCTAAATAATAATCTTCGGAATCAATAAACAGTCCACACTCCCAATCTTTTAGATTATGATTCCCAATCTTGATACCTTGCAGAATGTTAAATTAATGAAATCGCAATCGAATTTTTTTTTATTTGTTAAATGATTTCTTTCTACAATTCTTCGCCCATACAACTTATCTGACTCAATCTTGACTAACTCTGGTTCAATAATTAGCTCGACAGTCGAAGAAGTGTGATGTATTATATATATATATATATATATATATATATATATATATATATATATATATATATATATATATATATATATATATATATATATATATATATATATATAATATATATATACATGACTTATTATTATTGTATTATTTTTGATTATCTTTGTCAGGTTCGATTCCTTCGCCAACTGAAGTACATCGTCCTTGCACATTACTGTCTGGTAATAATTTGTCTATCTCTGAGTCACTGAAAAATAAATAGAAGCATAATAGTTTAAATTATATTTTATGGCTAACTAACGCGGGTGAAGTCGTGGGTGAAAAGCTAGTTTACCTATATAATTCGGTTCATCGTTTAAATTTCTGTGAGAGCGTAGTCGTTTCCCGGTCGAGCCGACCCACTCGTGCTACAACTATACTACTAATATAGCTGCAGCATGGCTATACCACGTATAGAAATTTTACTAATCAAATCTTTGTATCTCGAAAATTTTAGCATTTTCCTTGGGATCATCGGAATTCCACAGTAACAGTGATACGGACAACTTCTTCTAACGGGCTAATATTATTTACTGGACAAGTGGTAAAATTAAAAATTTTGTTTAAACCGATTTCAATAAAACTCAATTACAACATAATATATGTAATGGTTGAAATGATTTCCATAAAATTTGTATGAGACCAACTCTGAACAAGAAAAGAATAGGTAAGTATTCAAAATCGGTCCGGAGAAATCGGTAAACATATAACAACATATAAAAATAAAACAAATATACATATAGCCGAATATAGAACCCCCTCCGTTTTTGTAGTCAAATCAACATCAGCTATCCCATACTTTAATATTTTGTGGAATAAATTTCGGTCTATCTCCTACCAGTCAACCAATGTACATACAATAGTATGTAAGGTGGTAAGGTACGCGATCAAAGTAAGTATAATTTATTATAAGTAAGTAAGTAAGTAAGTAAGTAAGTACGCCTACTTACCTGTTGCCCGTCCTTTCGATTTACGAAGCAAATTGCATATGTTTAGTTTTGTCTCTAATCTTTCTCTTCTATTCTAAAATGTACATGCCATCAAAAACATAACTTGTAAAAAAAGCCAAGTCTCGCAACTCAGTTCTTCTACCGTAAAAAGTTGTGAGATCCATGTAATACCAAGTCGGTTAATTTATTCAGTCCATAGATTGATACATAGATTGACTTGGCAATCGCATGAAAACACAATATATCTCACAAGTAATACATATTATATTAAATTAGATTGTTTAGTGCGATTGCCAAGTCAATCTATGTATCAATCTATGGACTGAATAAATTAACCCACTTGATATTACATGGATCTCACAACTTTTTACGGTAGAAGAACTGAGTTGCGAGACTTGGCTTTTTTACAAGTTATGTTTTTGATGGCATCTCATTTCTTTTTGTAGATAGTTATATCTAGGTAGCTATTTACACCTATTATTCCATTATACATATATAGGTACACTGATTCATTCACTGCAAATGTAACTTTGTAATACTATATGTTTATATGGGATTACAAAGTTAATTATGCAGTTGGTTTATCTCGAAAACTGGACCGAAATTGTAAAATAGTTTAATTTTTCCTTGATTTATATATTAAACAATAATAGTATTCCAAATTTGAAGTTTCTATGTCTGCTAGAAGTGCCTCAGAGTTTTGATGATCGGTCAGTCAGTGAGTGACAAAATTAAGAAATTTTGACTAGTTATAATTCTTAAACTACTGGTTCAAATTTAATTAAATTTGAAATATACTGAGTCTATACAATGCCTGCTTGGTTAGTAAAAAAAAATTCAGGCTTCTAGTTTTATCCATAACGAAGTTATAGGGTTTCAGAAATGGCCTGAACTGCTTCGAGAAAAGGATGGTACGGCCGTGCCGCTTTTTTGCTCGACCTGGCGAGAAAATTATTTTAGTTGATTGAATGTAATACACATCTCATAATCACTCACATAGTATATAGGTAGATACTTACATAAAAAAAATAACAGCCCACTTCTATAAGTTATATGTAGTAAGTCCCCACGTATACATAGACTATGCAATATAATAAAATTTCAAAGAAACACAAACAAATTCATTATGTAACTTGTCGTAAATGTACGCAAATATAGGCTATGAATGAATGAACGCTCCTCCTGCTGGTATAGTAGTGTGCGTAAGAATTAGTGTAATATGTTGTATTTGTGTAGTTCACGCCCGGAGCCCGGCGGGAGGCAGAGCGTGTGTTATGAAACAGATAGCATATTTGAAAATACCTACTCGCGTCGCGTATCAGCACTTCACAATCCTTTTAAAAATCTAATTATTTAAACATATGAATGTAAGTTATTTATATTATTTAATTAATAGTAACTGCAGGCAAAATATGGTGCTGGTTTCATTACTAAATCGGTATAGTTTCAAATTATTTTACCAAGGTTATAACTATATTTTAAAATTTATTTTTAAATATGGTATTTATTTGAAAAACACCCGTCATACCGTCTATATAACTAAGATATAATTGAAAATTAACGTCTAAAGGAAGGTAAATCCTTCAACTTCTTTTTGAAGTTCCGTAATCGGATAAAAAGTAATCTATAAGTTCCCTCAGGTTACTAACTACCTACATACAAAATTTCATGTAAATCGGTCCAGTAGTTTTGTTTGAATCCGGAATACACAGACAGACAGACCGACAACAATTCCAAAAACCACTAATTAGGCTTTAGAACCCTTTATTTAGTCCCCTGGACTTGTTTTTTCATGAATATATTATTAGAATTACAGACACGACTTTTCTAATGATTTATTATATGTATAGATATAATTCTTCAGTACCAGTACGTGAATTTGTCACTGAACTCCTATACGGCCGGCCCGATTTTAATAAAAAAATTGTGTGTGTTTGGGGGTCCCTGGATTGTTTAGATTTACAAATGGACCTGGTAGGGGGCGCTGTTGACGAGATCCAGAAATAACCAGAGCGAAGCTATCTCAAAAATTCGATGAGTTGTTACGTGCACGCCCTAAGAATTCTGACAAAAGAGAAGTACTTGTTATTTAGTGATTATTTATAATTTCACATAGATCTAACAAATTTTAAACTTATGGCATTTTATTGCTAAGAGTAGTTAACGGTTCGGTTGCGGGATCGCTGGTTGAAATTCCTAATAGAACAAATACATGTATGGACTACAGAAACAATTGCTTTTTAGGTTTGGATGCTTTTCAACGTGCAATGTATGTATGCAAACGTAAATCATTTGCACGATATAGAACATACATCCGAGGCTTTTATTTAAATATACCAAACACCTTAGTTTTTGCGACAAAAAGGCCATCACAAACATTTTTCAAAAGTATTTTAAAACTCAGTCGACTGAGAAAACTTTTTAAATGAGGGTGCGAATTTGTCACATTTCTCAGAATAAATGAAAAACTTTTGTTCTGTTTGATACAGAATTACATACTATTCTAAATATTCGCTAAAGAATTTTTTTTACAATTTTTACCATAAACCTACGTTATAAAATAAAAAATGTTGTGGGTTAGGTTAAGTTCCGCCTGCCAAGCGTGAGAGCAATGACAAATATCCCTGAGGTAATGTATGGGTGGAAGTCTAAGCCGTGGATTTTTGACAGGCTGTAACGGTAACGAGAACGGTAGATTAGATTAGATTGGTTCATAAGAAACCTGCATGCACGATGGTACAGGGAACTACTTGCGCGACAGGTACATCCTGCGACATTGTAGGAAGTACAAACGTGGGGTTCCACAGGGCTCATTGCTGGGTCCGCTACTGTGGAACCTCACCTACGAAGCGGTTCTCGACGAGTCTGCCTTGACGCTTACGTAGATATTATTTGTTACACGCTGGTACTCATCAGCGGGGTCACCTTCGAGAGGACCAAGAAGCTCGCCGAGATTGAGGCGGCAGTCGTCGTAGCTAAAATTCATGAGTTGGGATTAGAAATAGCGCCACGCATGACTGAGCTACTACAGCGCTAATACTATAAGACCATGTTGTAAAATGGTCCCATGGAAAATGGCAAGTATGCTAAATGTGTATTGATTATTATTTATTGTTTAAAGTAATATCATAGTGTATTGTAAACTTGGGTATATCAGGCTCGCTTAGCGGTCTTTGCTTGCGGCGGTTTCATGTGGCGAGTCTTCGGCCTCCATTTAAAGTGGTCGAGGAGGACAACGACAGGCACATACGTAATAAGAAAAACAAAAAACCAAAACCGCCGGCAACGGCAACGTAGAGGAGAGGAGGAACGATGCGGGGACAGAGTCCGACGCCGCATCGAGCAGCGTGGGAGGCTCAGAGAGCTCCCGACGCGTGGAGCCTGGGACCGCGGAGACCAGTAAGTTCTTCCGCAAGCGGTCCAGGCGGGATGGCGACCAGGGGTCGTCAGCCGGTGAAGAGGAGGCTTCGGCCCGGAAAATCCCCACCAACAGGCGGGGCGGGCTGAGAGGCAAGGGGAGGGGGCCCTCTGACAATCAGAGGGCCGAACAAGCGGCAAAGCATGCCGAGGAGGGGCGCCACCCGGGCGATACGGCTCGGGTATTAGGCGAAGAGACGGATGCGACTGGCGGCTCCGAGGGGGAGCGTAAGGCCAGATTCGTAAAGGAGGTGGAGGCCGCAATCAAGGTCGTGGCCCACAAGCAAAAGGCCTCCTCAAAGTTAAAGGCCATTCCCGCGGCCTCCGCCTCCATCATGGCGGCTGCGGAGGCCAAATTTGTTAGGGCCTAGCCTAATGCGAACGAGGTAGCGAAGCTGCGGGCGGACGTGGCTCGCCTGACGTCCGCCATGGAGACTCTCCAGAAGGAGAACGAGAAGCTCCGCGCAGACCTGGCCAGTCTACGTGAGCCTGCCTCTCGCGCGGCGCCCCAGACGCAGCGCCCAAGCCAGCCCGTGCCGGTGGAGAACCAGGTTCTGAACCTGGTCCGGCAGAAGCTGGCTGCCTTCTAGCACCGGTTCTCCGTGCTGGAGGGCATCGTCCTGCGCCCCTCCCCCCACCCCCCTAGGGGCAAACAAGACGGCGGCGAGGCCGGCAACGGTCTCGTACGCGGCGGCCACAGCTGCCGCATCCAGGCCGGGGCCGTCCAGCCAGCCCTCGGGCGGGGCTGCAGTTGCCCCTCCCCCCCTGAAAAGCCGGCTCCGGCAAAACCGGTACCGGCTGAACCGGCTCCGGCTAAGCCGGCGACGGGAAATAGAGGCAAGGCGAAGGCGAAAAAGGGCAAGGCGGCAGCACAGGGGGTGGCTGCGCCAGCCCCAGTGCCTGCGGCGAATGTGCCAGCGCCAGCGGCAAGCCAGCTGCCGCCTTCGCCGCCGCCCTCCCCGGCTCCCTACACCTCCCGCGGCTGAAGCCGGGTGGCAGGTGGTCGGGGACAAAAAGAAGGGGAAGAAGGCAGCCAAAAAGGCCAAAGAGCAGGAGCGGCAGCGCCAGTTCAGGGCGCGCAAGATCGCGGCTAGGCTCCGCGCCCCGAAGACTGCAGCTGTAGTGATTACACTACAGCCGGACGCGGAAAAGAAGGGCGTTACCTACCGCGATCTGCTCGCGAAGGCGAAAGAGGCGGTGGATCTCGGGGAGCTGGAGATCACCAGGGGCCTCCGGCTCAAAGTCACCCAGACGGGGGCCCGTATGCTGGAGATCCCCGGGGAATCCAGTGGCGCGACCGCTGACGCTCTGGCTGCGAAGCTCAGAGCGTCCCTGGACGCGGACGAGGCCCGAGTGTCCAGGCCCGTCAGATGCGCAGACCTGCGCATCATGGGTCTGGACGACTCGGTATCGGAGGAGGAGTTGGTGGCCGCCGTCGCCAGGTCCGGGGGGCGCACTACTGACCAGGTCAGGTCAGGCGCCATACGCCCGGACCAACAGGGTATGCATGCCGCCACGGTGTGCTGCCCTGTTACGGCGGCCAAAACAATAGTGGAGGGCCGAAGGCTTCTGGTGGGCTGGATCTCAGCGCAGGTCAAGCTGCTGGAGCCCAGACCTCTGAGGTGCTACCGCTGTCCCGTGGGGCACCGCGTATCTGTGAAATGCGCCTCGGAGGTTGACCGCAGTGGCCTTTGCTTCCGCTGCTGTCAGCCCGGACACATATCGGCGACCTGCTGCGCCACGCCACACTATGATGCATGTGCGGCGACCGGCAAGCCAGCCGATCACCGGGCCGGAAGCAAGGCCTGCGTGCCACCCGCCAAGGCCAAGGCCGCGGGTAGGGGAGGGCCCTCTGCCGCCACCGCCTCTGTGGCCACCGCCGCAGCCGCGACTGCCGCCGCCGCCGCTGTCACTGTCGCTGCCGCCGCCGCCGCGACACCGACGCCCGCAGAGGGGCGTCGATTAACATCGCTGTGGTCGCTGAGCCGTATTTTGTCTGGCCTAGGGAGGACTGGGTGGCGGACCTTAACGGCTCAGTGGCCATCATTTCTTCGGCCGCCGCCGGTACCCCGACCCTTGAAGGTGTCAGGAGGGGTCAGGGGTGCGTAGCAGCACGGTTCGGGGAGTTCGTCGTTGTGGGGGTGTACTTCTCCCCGAACCGATCTCTCGCCGAGTTCCACAACCCTCTTGCAGAGCTGAGAGCAGTCGTCGTCGGAAGTTATCCCCTCCCCGTACTTGTCCTCGGGGACTTCAATGCCAAGAACTTGGCTTGGGGTTCTCGTCGTACAGATGTGCGGGGTAGGATGGTGCAAGACTGGGCTCTGGAGACAGGCCTGGTCGTCCTAAATCGGGGTTCTGTCCCCACGTGTGTGCGGATGCGGGGCGAGTCGGTGGTGGACATTTCGTTCGCTAGCCCCGCTCTGTCGCCGCGTGCCATTGACTGGCGTGTCATGGAGGGGGTGGAGACCTACTCCGACTACCGGTACATCCGGTTTGACGTCTCCACCCAGCCCTCGAGCGCGCCAGTCCAACAGGCCCCGAGTGGTCCGCGTTGGGCGCTGAAGCAGCTGGACCGGGAGCTCCTCCTGGAAGCCTCGATCGTGCAGGCCTGGGTGTCATCACCGGACAGGCCTGCCGACGTCAATGATGAGGCAGGGTGGTTCCAGGAGGCCATGTCCGAGATATGTGACGTGGCAATGCCCCGCGTCCGGCCAGGAAGCGCCCTGCGTCAGGTGTATTGGTGGTCGCGTGAGCTGACGTCTCTGCGCGAGGCGTGTGTCGCCGCGCGGCACCTGTACGCCAGGCATCGCAGGCTCCGCATTCTTCCACCGAATGCGGCAGCCATTGAGGCGGAGCTGTACGAGGGATACAGAGCGGCGAAGACCGCCCTCCGGGAGGCTGTCCTGCGGGCCCGGGATCGGGCCCGTGAGGAGATGCTGGAGAATCTCGATAGAGATCCGTGGGGGCGCCCTTACAAGATGGTGCGGGATAAACTCCGCACCTGGGCCCCCCCGCTGACGCAGAGTCTCCGGCCTCAGCTCGTGGAGAACGTAGTGAGCGCTCTGTTCCCTGCGCGAGGGGAACATCCGCCCCTGCCTATGGCTCCGCCACCTACGGTGCCGGAAGCGGACCACCAGGACGACGACGACGTCATCCCGGAAGGGACCGGGGTAGACCTGAGAGTGACGGTACGTAGGCTCAAGGCCAGGAATACTGCCCCAGGATCCGATGGCTTGCCTGGCAAAGCCTGGGTCCTGGCCTCGGAGGCTCTCGGGCCCCGACTGGAGGGGCTCCTAAGCGCATGCTTGGAGAGAGGCCAATTCCCGCTTCGTTGGAAGACGGGAAAGCTGGTCCTCATTCAGAAGCCGGGGCGCCCTGCGGACTCTCCGTCCGCATACCGGCCCGTGGTGCTGCTCGACGAGGTGGGCAAGCTCTTTGAAAGAGTAATTGCAAACCGCCTCGCCAAGCACCTTGCGGGGACGGGGCCGGATCTTGCGGAACACCAGTTTGGTTTCCGCAAGAGGCGCTCTACGGTGGACGCCATAATGCGCGTGAGAGCCCTCACGACGGGAAATGCAGTGGCCAGGGGGGGGGGTTGTCTTGGCGGTGTCTCTCGACATCGCCAAAGCCTTCAACTCCATGCCCTGGAGCTGCATTAGGGAGGCACTCCGGTATCACCGGGTGCCGACCTATCTCCGTCGTATAGTCGGGGACTATCTGACGGACAGGGCCGTCATCTACCCCGGTCGCAACGGTGAGTGGAACCGGCGAGAGATGTCGTGCAGTGTCCCACAGGGTTCGGTTCTGGGGCCGCCCCTGTGGAACATCGGTTACGACTGGGCGCTGCGTATGACACGCGGGGTTGCGATAGCCGTTGAGAGGATCCGGCAACTGGGTCTCGAGGTGGCTCTGCACAAGTCCGAGGCCATGCACTTCCATGGTCCTCGGAACAGGCCACCACCGGGATCCTCAGTGATGGTAGGAGGGGTATCCATCGGCGTCGAGTCGACGTTGAAGTACCTAGGACTCGTCCTCGATGGCCGATGGAACTTCGTTGAGCACTTCCGACGTTCGGCTCCCAAACTGGAACGGACCGGGGCTGCCTTCAGGCGGCTCCTGCCGAACCTGGGGGGGCCAAACGCCTCCTGCCGGAGGCTCTACGCGGGGATCGTAAGGTCCATGGCCCTTTACGGGGCCCCGGTGTGGGCGCGTGGTTTGGCGCGGCTTGCCGTCCACCACCTAAACGCGCCCCAAAGGGTGGTTGCCGTAAAAATGGTTCGCGGCTACCGCACGATCTCCCGCGAGGCGGCGAGCCTCCTTGCCGAATTGCCGCCATGGGATCTGGAGGCGATAGTCCTCGCGCGCCTGCACGAATGGCGCACGGAGGCACTATGCCGGGGGGAAACCCCGCTGCCGCGGCAAGTTGTCGCGCAGCGGACAGACTTCCGGCATGGCGACATGGAGAGAGCGACTGTCGCAACCCCTTGCTGGGCACGCCACTATAGCGGCGATAAGACCCCTCTTTGAGGAGTGGCTTGAGAGACGCCACGGCGTCCTCACCTTCCGCCTGACGCAGGTCCTCATCGGACACGGTGTGTTCGGGAGGTTCCTGCACCAAATCGGGCGGGAGGAAACGCCCGGGTGCTCCCACTGTGAGGATCGACTGGAGGACACGGTGGAGCACACCGTGGAGGTGTGCCCTGCTTGGGCGGAGCACCGCCATGTCCTCGTAGCGGCGATAGGCGGCGGCGACCTCTCGCGTCCGGCCCTGGTCGAAGCCATGGTCCGGAGCGAGACGGAATGGGATACCGTCACCACCTTCTGCGAAGCAGTGATGCTAGCGAAGGAGGTGGCGGAGCGGGAGAAGGAAAGAGCAGCAGCTTTCCTTCCCGGCCGCCGCGGAAGACGCCCCGGGCGTCGGGGGCTACGTCGTGGCCGCCGGCCATCGTAGGCGCGGGCCTGTGGACGGCGAGCAATGGGTAGCTCGCCGTCCGTCCGTCTAACGACGACAGGCCGTGTCGACGGCGCGTTTTGTTCCACGCGCGCCTCAAAGAGCTGTCAGCAGCGTGAAGGGGCCCGCAAGGGCCGACGCCTGCCGGGGCTGCGGGCTGTTCGAAAGAGATACCGCGGCTCCGGAACGTAAGGGCACTGAAGGAACACGGATGGTTTTTAGTCAGTAAAAGTCTGACACTCCCTTCCGCTCTACCACAGCGAAAGGAGTCATTAGACGATTTTCCAACCGCAAAAAAAAAAGGCACATACGTAATACTTGTGAACAGGTATAACTTGTAGATTGGGTGGGTTCTTCTTATCGGGTTTTGAAGTGAAACTTTTTTATCGACGTAGTGGAGAAATTAAGTACGGTTTTGAAAAAAAAACGTTAATTAATGTTAATGTTTCACCGCCGGGGCTGCATGAGGCAAGAATAAACTTTTATTTAACCTACTTATGGAATGGAAAATATAACATAAAAGACGAACGATATGTCGTAAAGAAGTTTCCCTTCGTACGTGTTTACACCATATTATGTGTGTGTGATTAGGAGGATTCCTGCGGTGTTTCTTTCGCCGATACTTCTCCGGACAGCGAAAACCTCAGCAGTTATTGTAAACCTAATTAATTCATTCCTTTTTTTTAAAATGGGTTATACTTCAGGGGTGGCCCACATAATTTTCTTCAAGTACCGGTTTTCCACCTGCTTTCAGAAGCTTCGCTGTAAATCCATCCTCGCCTAGAGACTCGCCGTTTCTATAGTGCTGGAGAGCCATTCTAATATCGCTCAGACTAACGTCCGGGATATTATCGGAATAGTGTCGGATAAGCAAGTATTATCTATATTGAATCGTTACTCACAATTGCGTGTTTCTCCAACGATAACTTGGTCTTGCAGAATTTAGCTGCTTAGCTTATATAAGTTAAGTTAAGCTAAGCTAAGCTAAGCTATATATAAGCTTATTGGCTATAAAAAATACCTAATCATGAAGTATTTTCAAAGCTTCTTGCACAAAGTTAGGTTTACTTCCATAGAATATGTCCACAGAGTGATTGTTATATTCTCTATGTATCCGAGAGACTAATGATTTATTTTTTGATTTACTATTGCAAAAAGCTTTGTTTGTTGTGTTCTTGTTCTAAGACAATGTTTCCAATAAGATTGACTATGACAAAAATAATCTTTTTTAATTAAATTTTATTTGGTGCGTACGATTTCGATGATTACATTCTTTTTCATTCTTTGCAGTCAGTTTTTACTATATTATAAGATAAATTATAAATTCATCGATCTATTAATATTCGTTGGACATTTAAAGTCACTTTTGTCAAACTACTAAACAAAAAATAACACTAAAAAAAACTAACATTTTAGTATCAGCGAAAGTTTGCAACATTATGTGTAGTGATTTTTTTTGTTGAAGTTACATACGTTTTTATTATTTTGCTTTTTATTATCCCTGGCTGACGCATACATTAAGTGATTGCAGCTGTATGGTTCTTTTACTGTCGGTTGCATTTATGCAATTTTATCTTTTCCAAGAACTTAATTTATTTAACTAATTATTCCTATCCCGCGATGTGCAGAAAAGTAGTTAGTTATTTTATTATTACTTAAATATACCTCCGCACATTTCAATTATGATTTTTAGCTGTTATATAAGAAAACCTTGTACCATCGTTCTATTGGTCTTTCATTATGTGTTACAGATATAAATTAAGCAGATGTTTTTGATCTCAATTATAACTATATATATAGAACTGTGTAATATTGGAGGATTGACGTTCTTAAAGAAAAATTTTAGTTGTGTGGAGATCCTTTTTACTAGTAACGAGGCATCCTAAGAGCCGGCAACGCACCTACATTTTGTACAAGAATAGATGAAGGTGTAGATAGGTTATAGATCCACTTACCCTCAGGTAGACCGTGTGCTTGATTGTCACCCTTATTAAAAACAAAATGTCGTCTCTCGGAATAGTATTCAACGGGTAGTGTCAACAAGAACTTTAAATACAGCTTCTGTCGCTTTGTCTTTCGGTACTGTTTGTTCATACTAGTGATTTTGACGTTTTTGATAAAATATAAAGCTGCAAAAAGAACAAAAAGCTATTTAAATAAAAACACATGGAATAATATAATATCCGTTAATTAGTTTTCGATAACAAAAAAATTATATACGAGTATAAGATATAATAAAGACACTTTTTTGTAAATGTTATTACGGTTCATGATATCACTATAATGATCAATAATCGAAATGTTATTGTATTCTAACGATGAATATTACAAAATAGTTTCTGCTAGCGGCTTCGCCTGCGTGGTGAGATACACGTCAATTTACTCGCGATAAATTTTATTTTTCTGTGATAAATAGTATGATAAAAATCTTACGTGATATCGCAAGATATGATGTCATCTGTGTGCTGAATTTCATCTTAATATATCTAGCCGTTTATACTTGAGTACCTGTAAGGAACATCCAAATATCTAATAGAGCGTTAAAAAATCAACTTTTACCAAAAAATAAAACAAATCTGAATTCAAAGAACTATAAAGAATAAAATAATTTAACATAAAAGCTTCTGAAGTGTGTTAACTATTTTATTCTTTTACCAAAGCTACAATTATAATATCGTCTAAAAAGTTACATTAAGCTTATTTGAGCGACGTTGACTTTACACAAATATATACATGTTCATTTTTCGTTTTACAAAAATGCTTGTTTTATAAATATTTAATGAGGGAAATATTATAATTTTTAATTTTTGAAAATGTGTTTTACACGTGTTTGTTTTATTAATTTATTAGAATAGAAAAGAATAATTTTTATTCAATATTGATTATTACATAATACTTATTGAAAGTCATTTTTTATTTATCACTGGTTCGGAAAATATCTCTGACCTGGGAGGAACCAGCAAAAACCCAGCGGGACTTTTTTTTCAAACATATTTCACTTAAAATTTTTTTCGTTTATACAATTTTTAAATTATTTTTCATAGAACCAGCATGGTGGCGATCACCTTATTCCCAGGGATTATTTTCATTCATGTATTCTTTGATATTATAATAACCCCTTTTGTACAGTTTTTTTTAATAGAACTTTTAAGCTTGTTTATTAACAAACTTTGAATATGTTCTGGGATTTTGTTGTAAAAGTATATACATTGCCCCGTATATGAATTACTGATTCTGTGGAGTCTAGTAACTGGCATTACAAGCTTATGTTTGTTCCTAGTGTTTAAAGTATGCACATCCTTATTCTTATTAAAGCTATTTATATTTTTATGTACATACATTACATTCTCATAAATATATTGCGATGCCAAAATTAATATGTTTATTTCTTTAAAGTTTCTCTGAGGGCTCTTTACAATTTAGGTTATAAATCGCCCGTACGGCTCTCTTTTTTTTTCAAAATAAATATAGCTTCAATTTCACATTACCCATAGCAAAATTCCTTAAGACATTACGCTATGAAAGTAACTGAAATACACTAATCTAGCTGTCTCAACATCTGTGAGTCTTCTAATATTTCTTACAGCATATGCTGCAGAACTAAGTCTGCTTGCAAATTCGAATGTTTTACATTAGGTTTTATAAATTTAATACACTTTGCCTTATTGCAGTTTAAGAGCATAATTTCGACAGAGCATTATTTCTTATTTAGCAAATATATTTGCATAATATTATTTTACGTGATAGAGCCATGCTGCAGCTATATTAGTAATATAGTTGTAGCACGAACAAGTCGGCTCGGCCGGGGAAGGACCACGCTCTCATAGAATAGCAGCTTAACGCTGCTGTGTTTTGTTTGGTGAGTGTAGAGAACCAGAGACCCTTTTACTGGAAATGAGGCATTCCATCTTAGTCCTCACGGGTGACAACGCATCTGCATTTTGATTTGTAATAGAGGATAGATGTAGATGTCTATGGGCTGCAGCAACTATTTACCATCAGGTGGACTGTGTGCTCGTTTGTCACCCTTATCCTATAAAAAAAAACATCGTCATAATTAATTAACTACCGTTTGAGTTTGAAAATTAAAGAGGTATCGTCAGCAAATAATACTATATCGTGATTGTCCCTTACAAGATAAGGTAAGTCATTACTATAGATTAAAAACAGGAATGGGCCAACAATTGAACCCTGCGGAACTTTTTGAGTTCTGTTACTTAAATATAAAGTAATAAGTCTAAGCGTCAAGTTTTTTACACCGTAATGTTGTAGTTTCCTGATTAATGTCTCATGATGAACACAATCGAAAGCCTTGGAAAGATCACAGAAAATACCTAAGGCATCTTGTGAATACTCCCAGGCATTAAAAATATATTTCATAAGATCAACGCCGGCGTCAGACGTCGAGTGACCCCATGTAAAACCAAATTGCTTTTTATGAAGTAATTTATTTGTATTAAAAAAAATTACAATTGATCCAAAATTATTTTTCAAAATTAATTTAATTAATTACAGATCGCACGTAGACATTTTTTGCGCAATGAACACATCGGGAATCTTGGGTGCATTGCCTCAAAACATAACGCCATATCTCAGGATTGAGGCGACATAGCCATGGTATGCTGCTTATAGTGCTCTCTGGTTTGCAATTTTTCCCAGCATATAAAGGACGTATGCAAATTGGTGCCATTGTTTACAAATACAATCGATTTGAGTCTTCTACGACATATCATTGTATATATGTAGTCCCAAAATTTTTTCGTACCTTTGTTTCTTCTACGTCTTGGCCCATATATTTAATGTGTAGATTTATTGAGGTTTTTTGTTTTATTTGAAAAGTCATTATTTTGGTTTTGTCCAGATACATTTTTATGTTATTTTCTTTCAACCAGTCATTAATTGATACAAGACTATTATTAATTTCAGTTTCAATGTCATCATAATTATTACTATTATAACTTACAGTGCTGTCATCGGCAAATAAAGACATTTGGTGGCTTGTACAATTTGGAAAGTCGTTTATATGATAAAAAGTAGCAGGGCAAGAACTCCACCCTGTGGAACTCCGTATTTAATCAATTAAACTTATGTATCTGAGACGTGGTCCTTTACTACTGGCCGTATGGGGACGCTCAAATTCGCTCAGCGAGCTATGGAGTGGGCTATACTTGGGGTTTCTTTGCGTGATAAACTTAGGAATGAGGATATCCACAGTAGAACGAGAGTGAACGACATAGCCCAACGGATTATTCAGCTGAAGTAGCAATGGGCCGGCCATATAGCTCGAAGAACCGGCAACCAATGGGGAAAAAGGTTCTCGAGTGGCAGCCTCGTACCGGTAGGCGAAGTGTAGGGCGACCCACTTACTAGATGGAGTGAAGACCTGGTAAGACATATTATTTTTAATTATTAAATAGGCTTGCGTTTGACCACTATCTCACCTGATGATACACGATGATGCGGTCAACGATTGAACACGCTTGCACAGGAGTAATCTATTCATTGTTGATTTAAAAAGTTCCACTCTTTAGCTATACATACATTAAACGTGTTCCCAAAACGTTTGTCTCAAAGCTTTGGACTCGCTCGGGGATAGAGTACCTTTTTAATAGTAAAAGAATATTTTGAATTGGGATTTGACCGCCAAAAGTCTCAGACAATTATGCGCTCAAAATATGACTATTTACGTCATTGTTTTCATAATATATAACAAAAAAAACAATGCTATATATATTTTTTATTGATATATATATATATATATATATATATATATATATATATATATATATATATATATATATATATATAGATGAAGATGTATTTAAAACCACCTCTAGTAGAAAATGATTTAGTTAAGATTTTATTAAAGGAAGAGAAATAGAATTCTACTTTTCTATGCAACACTATTATTTTTGGTAAAGTTTATATTAAAGTAATTGAACACTCCTTTTCTTTTTTCTTTCAATCGGCATTACACCCAACACCAATCTACATTTAAGAAGTGAGTATTCCTAAATGTAGATTATTGTAAAATATTATATAACTATACCGTACCATCTAGTAATGACATTTATTTCACCCCTAAACGAGGCAAAATCATACAGGTTCTGTAATGTCTAAATTCTATCTAAGCGGTGAGCCAAGATCAAATTTATATACGTAATGTATATACGTATATATGTATGTGTATGTTTATATACGTAAAATAATTTTGTTATCGTACATTAAAGATATATTCGCTTCGCTTCGTAGCTCTCTACATTACTTATGGAGTATCACAAATAGGCTGAACCATGAAGACACTAAAGCTCACGAGCATACTTCAATGCTCTTTGAAGCATCATTCAGATGGGCTGTTGCCGCTCGCGACTATCCTTATGACCAAGAGAATGGATCTGAAACTAATATTTTTTAAACATTTGCAACTTTGAAAATGGTTATTTTGTATAATTTTTTCGTGATAATTATGGTTCATATCACTGACGATTTCTTCTTAAATATAAAGCATTTTAGGAGACAGGTAAAAAATAAAGTCACCACATAATACTCGTATATTGTGCGTGAAAAATATTCTAAACCAGTTATAAACTGTGTAAAAAGTTTTATCATATTTAAAATCGCTGTAGCGATAAAGGTTTTGAAGTTATACTTCTTTTGAGGCGTTTGGGAAAAATTATGAGAATGAATTTTTGCGATGCGCGCGCACGCTGACACCTAAATACGACACCATGAAGTTGTTACGTAGCACGCGCATACTGACACCTAAAAGCGACTACTTCAGTGGGTAATTGTTTTAAGTTTTTTCTTGTTTTGTTAAGCTATAGAAGTATAACTTCCTACACGCGTATATATGTACACACACACTTTTTTTATTAAATTGCATTGACAAACTAACTTATACTCGCAGTCTATTTAATCGTAAGTGGCTACTTTAACCCATGGACACCTGCAAACATTTTCAAATAAAGAAAACTAGAAATGAGTTGTCATCTATGAAGGCTAAGATGCAATATCTCTATATATATATATATATATATATATATATATATATATATATATATATATATAAAACCTAAACACTCCTAGGCACAAAAGTACTCTTTTTACCTAACATTTACACGTGAAAATTTAAGATTAGTAAATTTAAACTAATTTTCTCTCTTTTTCAAGCCCTTCTTAATTCGTTGTTAGATACAGCATAACAAACCCACTGTAAATCCACATAACCACAGCGGTGACACTCTCTGTACGTGAGAGTTGAAGCGCCGGTGACCTTGAGCCGGAGCGTGTAACGGGTTGATACTGAACCGAAATGGAATATTATAGACTTGTGCGAAAGAAGTTACATAGTAGGTAAATGTTATACAATGTAAACTTATGTGTTTAGGTAATGAAAGATACGTTAAATTTTAAATCAACTTTTATTAAATATCTTTACAGATGGGGAATATTACAACTTCCTACAAAACAAAATATGCACGACAGTTAATGGTAATCTTAAATAATTAACCAACACTTAGTATTTCAGTACGCAATAATCAGTATTACCTACTACCCTTTAAAAATTACTCACTCTTGTATATTTATGGCCTTTCCGATTACTTTTATAATATTTTTTTTATTATTTCTAACAATTGCAAAAATTCGTAGCCGTATGTATAATTTTTTTTTGAAAATCTAAAGAGAATATCTAAAACAAATTTTGTATAAAGCGCAGTCAGTCTGACCTTGCGTACGATGCGTGAGATTAGAGAGACGAGACGCAAATTACTAGCCCTCGGCCAAGGCAGTCGGCGACGGCCCGTTCCATAGCTTAAGAGCCAGTGAGCGGCAGACTTACGGTATTTCAATAAGCTTCACTTTTTTTTCAGTTCATCCCCTATACCTGAGGTACAGGACAGGACTGGGACAGGGACTCTTTAGTTTGACCGGCGGTTGATATAGAGACGCTCAGGTGTTAAAGGTGTAAAAAAAGACCCATAAAAACGTGATAGCAATTAGCCTGCCGCTTTGACATCTTGAAATATTTAATAAAAGTTACCGAAAAATAACATTGGCAGACACCTATGACGGTTTCAAGGTCATGGCAGACAGGTTGAAAAGTACAATTTTTTATTAATAATTTACGTTATTTCAATTAAGCTGCAAATTATATATATTGTTGATAATATTATTTGACATGTATAATTTTTACGGCAGACACATTTTGTGGTTGTATCACCCAGGCAGATAACAAACTTCTGTGGCGTACTATAATAGCGCTCGCTCTAATCAAGTCTTTTTCGTTAAGTTGGAGTAGTCACATCTAATGAAGTCAACGCTCCGTCCCACTCGTGCTCTAATCCAAAGTCCCGAAACCTTTCAGCTCGAGCTACAAAACCGTTTTCAGTGCCTAGAAGATTGCAATGAAGTGGACGATATGAATAACAAGCTCGTGGAAACTGTCCATGCGGTCGGAGCTAAGTTTTGCAAGACGTTCTTCTGCGAGAACACTAAAACTCTCCGATCACACTCATGGCTGTTGGACGGGATATGAAGCTGCAGTCTTCAGTAGATTTCACAGCATACAGGCAACTGAACAGACAGATCTCCAAATGCATGCGGCGGGACTTATGCAACTTTAATACTGCTCGTATTAAAGAAGCGATCGAGCGGAACCAGGGCTCCAGTCTTTGCTAGAGATCTGTCTGCCAAAAAGAGCCAACTGTCGAAGCTGAAGACCGAGTGCGGCAGCGTCGTTTCCAGGACACCTGAGATTTTCAGTGAGATTGAGAGGTTCTATGGGCAGCTGTACACATCATCGTTGGAGCCAAACGTTAGCATGAGTAACGATCCAAGAGCGAGTCTTATCCGACACTATTCCGATGATATCCCGGATGTCAGTCTGAGCGAGATCAGAATGGCTCTCCAGCACCTTAAAAACGGCAAAGCCCCAGGCGAGGATGGAATTACAGCGGAGCTTCTGAAAGCGGGTGGAAAACCGGTACTTGAAGTCCTTAAGAGGCTCTTTAATTCCGTCCTCCATGGTGGCACTACACCTGATGCGTGGAGCAGAAGTGCGGTGGTCTTACTCTTAAAGAAAGGTGACAACGCTCTCTTGAAAAACTACAGACCGATTTCCCTTCTGAGCCGCGTCCACGTGCTGTTTTCGAGAGTCATTACGAATCGTTTCGCGCGCAGACTTGACGACTTCCAGCCTCCCGAAAAAACCCGGTTTCTGAAAAGGCTTTAGCACCATGAACCACATACATACCCTTCGGCAAATTTTACAGAAGTCCGAGGAGTACAATTTGCCACTATGTCTGGCGTATCTGAACTATGAGAAAGCCTTTGATTCCGTCGAAATTTAGGCGGTGCTGCAGTCCCTTCAGCGGTGCCAAGTTGACTGTCTGTATATCGAAGTGCTGAAGTGCTTGTACAATAGAGCTACGATGGCTATCCGAGTACAGAACCGGAGTACGAAACCTATCCAATTACAGAGAGGTGTAAGACAGGGTGACGTGATATCCCCGAAACTCTTCACTGCTGCATTGGAAGACGTTTTCAAGCTTCTGGACTGGAAAGGATACGGTATTAACATCAATGGCGTGTACATCACTCACCTTCGATTTGCCGACGATATAGTCCTTATGGCAGAATCGCTAGAGGACGTAAGCACTATGCTCAATGACCTCAATAGTGTTACCCAACGGATAGGTCTTGAGATAAACATGGACAAAACAAAGATCATGTTTAATATCCATGTCACACCTATGCCGGTAGATGTTGGGGACACTAACCTCGAAGTTATTGACGAGTATGTTTACCTGGAACAAATAGTCCGACTAGGTAAGTCCAACTTCGACCGAGAGGTCAATCGACGGATTCAACTCGGCTGGGCAGCGTTCGGGAAATTACGGCACATCTTCTCGTCAGGTATACCTCAAATTAAAAAAACAAGACTGTACAACCAGTGCGTGTTGCCAGTGATGACCTATGGTACTGAAACGTGATCCTTCACTGCTGGCCGGATGAGGAAGCTCAAGGTCGCTCAGCGAGCTATGGAGAGGGCTATGCTCGGAGTTTCTCAGCGTGATAAACTTAGAAATGAGGATATCCGCAGTAGAACCTGAGTAACCAACATAGCCCAACGGATTAGTAAGCTGAAGTGCCAATAGGCCGGCCATATAGCTCGAAGAACCGACAACCGTTGGGGAAAAAAGGTTCTCGAGTGGCGGCCTGGTACCGGCGGTCGAAGTGTAGGGCATCCCCCCACTAGATGGAGTGACGACCTGATAAGATATGCAGGAAGTCGATGGATGCAGGAGGCTCAGGACCGTGCTTTGTGGCATTCTTTGGGGGAGGCCTATGTTCAGCAGTGGACTTGTGAAGGGCTGTAATGAAAGAATAGAAGCCCTTAAAATACATGTACGTTCTCGAATTGCCGCAAGATTATCGAAGTACCTTGTTCAAGGAAATAATATGAAGATATAGATTTGGAAGTGGATTTGAATATACTATAAATCTTCATTAAAAAACCCAAATCATGTTTATATTATGATGATATCTTCCTGGCTAATTTCGAACACGGTGATCAACTTACTTTTACCATCGAAAGCCTGTAAGGTCGAAGTTGTTGGATACTGAAGGAGAGTGTGATTCGTTGTCGTTAAAACCACTGCCTTCCATGTTGATAATTTATTATGGATCACACAATTATTGGCACACAGTTCAATTTCACAAAATAATCACACAATTGTTTGTTCACAGTTTAATTAGACAAATTAAACAATTATTTGTACATAATTTATTTAGATCATTCACAAAGTAATCACTTCACATTTATTAAGTACCTACTTGGACTATTTTTACTTTACTAAAACACTCAAAATAGTTTACGCGTTACGACTTTATCGCGATGACTGCCCGCAACAGGCAACGCACGTCCATTTTATACAGTTTAGTGGCGGAAGAAGAAGCGCGTCACGTGATCTAACGTCATCGCATCAGGTCTCGTCGCGGCTGACCTCTTGCGCCGATAGATATAGATTTGCAAGTAAATTTGGGTATAGTGTAAATCTACGGTAAAAAACCAAAATCGTGTTATCATTATGACGTCGTCTTCCTGGCTGATTTCGAACACGGTGATCAACTTACGATTTTTTTTTATAGGATAAGGGTGACTAACGAGCACACAGTCCACCTGATGGTAAGTGGTTGCTGCGGCCCATAGACATCTACATCTATCCTCTATTACAAATCAAAATGTAGATGCGTTGTCGCCCGTGAGGACTAAGATGGAATGCCTCATCCCCAGTAAAAAGGGCCTCCGGCCACCTGCACTCACCAAGCAAAGCGCAGAGGTAAACCTCTACTTTTCGCTGGTTTTCTGTGAGGTCGTGGTACCACCCCGGTTCGAGCCGGCCCATCCGTGCGACAGCAAAAGCTGCCGCGTGGCTCTACCACTGTTAAAAATCCATTCGATTACCATCGAAAGCCTGTTTTATATAAAATTTAAGTGACAAACGAACTAACAATCCACCCGATGGTTAGGCGCTACTGCAGGCCATGGAAACCTGCAACCAGCAACGAAAGTTACAGACCTAGATAGAACTAAGGTTAGCATAGAAGGACTAAGATAGACCGACTCTCAGCCTATAATTATACTGGCTCTCTATACCCTTCAGATCGTAACATAGCAGTGCACTTAGGGTATTTTACGTCTTACTTTTTTACCGCCATCTATCGGAAATGATGAGATGATTCTGAGATTTCTTATACTCACCACTTACGACACTCATGGGACGAAATGAGGTGATGGCTTCTCCCGCCATCACACAAAATAATAATTTATTTGAGTTGCGTTGCATTTTCTTTCTAAATCGGGGATAAATCGGCATTGATCATGCGATCGTGGACTCCTTAAGAAGCGCCGCTGAAGGACGGGCTGACAACCAACATTTATTAACCAGCTTGCTTGACTGGCTCCCCTCGAGGCTGCTGACCCCTATTGTAGGTGAGATAGCATACATCATTCGCTAATCACAAAGTACTTGTAGCATCCACATATTCATGGCCTGGGTTTGCACCCTACGTTTTCTTTACAGCCATTCACAAGTCCACTGCTAAACATAGAAATCCCCCATGGAATACCAATCACAAAGTACGGTCCTGAGCCACCTGAGTCCATTGACTTCCTGCATGATTTACCAGGTCGTCACTCTATCTACTGGGGTTTCGTCATGCATTTCGCATACCGGTACGAGGCTGCCACTGAAGAAACTTTTTTCCCCATCAGTTATCGGTTCCACGAGCTATATGGCCGGCTCATTACCAATTCAGTTTACTAATCCGTTGGGCTATGTCATTAACTCTGATTCTATTGCGGATGTCCTCATTTCTAAGTTTATCATGCATAGAAACCCCGAGCATTAGTCCTCTTCATAGCTCTCTGAGCGACGTAGAGCGTCCTCATACAGCCAGAGTAATGGACCACGTCTCAGATCCATAAGACATCATTGACAACACGCACTGGTTGTATAGTCTTGTTTTCATTTTTGAGGTATACACGACGAGAAGATGTGTTGTAATTTTCCGAAAGCTGCCCAGCCGAGTTGAATCCGTCGGTTGACTTCTCGGTCGAAGTTGGACTTACCTAGTCGGACTATTTGTCCCAGGTAAACATACTCGTCAACAACTTCGAGCTTAGTGCTCCCAACAACTACCGGCATAGGTGTGACATGGACGTTAAACATGATTTTTGTTTTGTCCATGTTCATCTTAAGACCTATCCGTTGGGAGACACAATTGAGGTCATTGAGCATAGTGCTTAGGTCCTCCAGCGATTCTGCCGTAAGGACTATATCGTCAGCAAATCGAAGGGAGCGACGTATCATCTATATCATATATCGCCATTGATGTTAATACCGTATCCTTTCCAGTCCAGTAGCTTGAAAACGTCTTCCAATGCAGCGGTGAAGAGTTTCGGGGATATAACGTCACCCTGTCTTACACCTCTCTGCAGTTGGATTGGTTTCGTACCCTGGTTCTGTACTCGGGTAGTCATCGTAGCTTTACTGTACAAACACTTCAGCACTTCAATACACCGACAGTCAACTTGGCACCGCTGAAGGGACTGCAGAACCGCCCAAATTTCGACGGAATCAAAGGCTTTCTCATAGTCCTCATACGTACAATAAATTATACTCCTCGGTCTGCTGTTCAATTTGCCGAAGGGTATATATGTGGTCTATGGTGCTAAAGGCCTTTCCAAAATCGGTTTGTTTGGACAGTAGGTTAAATAAAACTTTACTCATGCTTCATGCCTCGGCGGTGAAACATTAACATTAGTTAACGTTTTTTTATTCAAAACCGTACTAAATTTTTCCACTACATCAATAAAGAAGTTTCACTTCAAAATTAGAGTTAAAAATTTGTTACAAACCCGATTAGAAGAACCCACTCAATCTACAAGTAGTAATTGTTCACAAGTATTACGTATGTACCAGTCGTTGTCCTCCTCGACCACTTTAAATAGAGGCCGAAGACTCGCCACACGATGCCGCCGCAAAGACCTTTAAGCGAGCCTGACATACCCAAGTTTACAATACACTGTGATATTACTTTATACAATAAATAATAATAAATACACATTTAGTATACTTGTCATTTTCCATGGGACCATCAGTTTTGCGAGGCGCTATTTCTAATCCCAACTCATGAATTTTAGCTAGGACGATTGCCGCCTCAATCTCGGCGACCTCCTTCGTACTCTGTGATCCCACTGATGAGTACCAACGTGTAGTCGGCGTAACAAACAATATCTACGTAAGCGCAAGGTAGACTTGTCGAGAACTGCTTCGTAGGTGAGGTTCCACAGTAGCGGACCCAGCAACGAGCCCTGCGAAACCCCACTTTTGTACTTTCTACAATGTCGCAGGATGTACCTATCGCGCAAGTAGTCCCCTGTACCATCTTACATGCAGGCACCTGATGAACCAATCTAACCTAATCTACCGTTCTCGTTACCGTTACAGTCTGTCAAAAATATACTGCTTAGACTTACACCCATACATTACCTCAGGGATATTTGCTATTGTTGCCACGCTTGGAAGGCGGAACTTAACCTTTTTTTTTAGATGTGGAAATGCCTACGCATACCCGACTCGCGGGGGCAAGGACGGGTTATATCGGACTCGCACCGACTAAAACCCCATGGTGTTCCACCTTCGTCGCATATTGGCAGGGCCACGGGAACGCTTTCGCACACATCCGCGGCTCCAACTGCGATGGCCACCCCACGGCGGCCTCTCCTCGGGAGAGGACTACTCCTCCCCCATCTCCTTCCCAGGTAAGGCGCACCAGAACACATGGCGCGCCCTCCTCCTCGGCCTCCAACTCCACCTGCGTATCGGACCCACCCGAGTCCGATACGCGGAGGCCATGGGTCAGGAAAATCGAGCGCTTAGAAGCACCCGCTTTCCCGGCCCCAGCGGCGAGTCTGGTCTCTGGCTCCGCCGCCAACCATGTTCCGGCCGCGGAGGGTAGGGAGAGCGGCGCCTCGCAATACTCCTCTCCCCCCGCGGCTCCACCACCACCGCATCTACGGTGCGGCCCCGTCTGAGTCGCGGAGGATAGGGCGAGTGGCGCATCGCCATACCAACACTCCTCTTCCTCCGCGACTCCAACTCGACTGCAGCGGTAAGGGGAGCGGACAACCCCCTCCCACAGCAGCCCACCGACACAAAGCCGAAGTGGGCTCGCCAAGCCCACACGGAGCGGCCACCTCGGGCCGGCCCTACACCTCGGGCCAGCCAAGGGGTTCCTCTTTGTTCACCGTGGGAGACCAAGCCACGGCTACTAAGCCCCCCCTGCCACGACAAGGCGGGAACCCGTTCGGGGGGGAGGTGGAACTTAACCTAACCCAACTTTTTATTTTACAATTCAAGAATGATTTTTAACGTAGGTTTATGGTAAAAATTATGAAAAAAAATCTTTAGAGAATATTTAGAAAAGTATGTAATTTCACGTCAAACAGAACAAAAGTTTTCATTTATTGTGTGAAATGTGACAAATTCGCACCCTCATTTAAAAAGTTTTCTCAGCCGACTGAGTTTTAAAATACTTTTGAAAAATGTTTGTGACGGCCTTTTTGTCGCGAAAACTAAGGTATTTGGTTTATTTAAATAAAAGGTTACCTCGAATGTATGTTCTATATCGCGGAGGCGTTTTACGTTAACGTACATATATTGCACGTGAAAAAACAATTGTTTTGTAGTCCATACAAATATTTGTTCTATTAGGAATTTCAACTAGCGGTCCCGCAACCGAACCGTTAACTACTTTGACTGCTCCGTGGCGCAGTTCTTAGCAATGAGTTGTTGCGCTGGGGCCGCGGGTTCGAATCCCGCACGGAACAAGATATTTGTATGGCCTACAAATAATTGTTCCGGGTCTGGATGTTTGTCCTACCATTACCATCTAGAGACGGCGAAGCTGGCCTTGCTCTTTTTAACCGCGACTCAGGTGTCCTCTCCGGCTGACACTTCATATCTCTCCAACCCGAGGTACAAATTGGAACACTCCTTTGTTCCCCGGGCGGGAGTTTGCGTATACGTCAGAAAGGACATCTGTTTTCGACGCCTCGGCAGTCTTGAAGGTACGGACCTGTCCGTCCCATGACTGCGCGTAGACAGTGACGACCATCCCCGCGTCTACAGGTGCCTCTATAGGTCCCATAACGGTAATGCCGACGCAGACCGACTCATCGACCACGTCCAAATGGCTGCAGACTCCGTGCTACAACAGGTCCCATCCGCAGAGATCGTGATACTCGGTGATTTCAACGCCCACCACACTGAATGGCTTGGTTCTCGATTAACCGATCACGCGGGTAGATCTGTCTATGACTTTGCTTTGGCGTATGGTCTAACACAACTGGTTACTTCACCTACGCGGATCCCAGATGTGGAAGACCATGTACCTTCCCTATTGGACCTTCTGCTGACCTCTCATACGGACGGATATCAAGTCTCCGTCGATGCGCCTCTGGGCTCTTTAAACCATTGTCTGATCCGGAGTACGGTGCCACTCACGCTCCAATCGCAGTTGCGATCTGCAGCTTGCCGCCGCGTTTGGCACTATAGGTCAGCTGATTGGGACGGGATGCGGTCTTTTTTTGCATCCTACCCTTGGGGGCGGATTTGTTTCTCGACGAAAGATCCCAGCGTTGTTGCCGATTCTGTTGCTGATGTGTTACTTCAGGGTATGGAACTTTTTATTCCATCTTGTGGTGCCCATCGGAGGCAGATCCCAGCCATGGTTTGGTCGCTCCTGTAAAATAGCATCATGCTATAAGCAGGAGTGCTACCGGGCCTGGGCTGACGCATCAACGTCTCAGGATGTAAACACCAGCGCACTTAAAAAGGAGTATAATTCCGCATCCAGGTCCTTCAAAAGCATCATTGCCAAGGCAAGGTCTGAGCACATCGGCAGAATTGGCAAGAAGCTAGTCCGCCTTCCTTCGGGAACCGGTGCATTCTGGTCTCTCGCCAAGGCTGTCCAAGGGAACTTCTGTCAGCCATCTCTTCCATCTCTGCACAGAGAGGACGACTCACTGGCCCATCCCGCAAAGGAGAAAGCCGATCTATTGAGCTCTCTTTTTGCATCCAACTTGACTCTAGATGACTGGGGGAACACACCGCCGACCATCCCGCGATGTGAGTGCTCCATGCCAGATGTGCGATTTACACAGCACTCGGTTCGCAAAGCACTCTTCTCCCTGGACGTCAGCAAGTCGAGTGGGCCCGATGGAGTCCCTCCCATTGTGCTGAAGAGGTGTGCTCCAGAGTTGGCACCGGTTTTAACGCGTCTTTTCCGGTACTGCTACTCCCAAGGCGTAGTCTCGAATTCATGGAAGACAGCTTTGGTCCACCCGATCCCTAAGAAAGGCGACCGCTCAGACCCGTCCAACTACAGGCCTATCGCCATCACCTCCTTGTTCTCCAACATAATGGAAGCCATTATAAACTTCCAGCTCATGAGGTACCTTGAGAATCACCAGCTGATTAGTGACCGCCAGTATGGTTTTCGTCGGGGTCGATCAGCTGGTAATCTTCTAGTCTACTACATTGGCCGTTAGTTTGGACATAGCGAAGGCCTTCGATCGGGTCTGGCACAAAGCGCTTCTATCGAAGCTTCCTTCCTATGGGCTTCCCGAGAATTTGTGCAAATGGATCACCAGTTTCCTTGCTGATCGGAGCATCAAGGTCGTAGTAGACGGTGCATACTCTGATTTCAAGCCTATCAACGCTGGCGTTCCACAAGGCTGCGTGCTATCACCAACGCTGTTTCTCCTGCATACCAATGATATGTTGCTAACTGGTAGCATTCATTGCTATGCAGACGACAGCACTAGTGATGCCTTATATACCGGCCGTGCCAATATTTCTCGGGAAAACGTCGCCGAATACCGGGACAAACTTGTGTCGAAGTCGAGTCTTTGCTTAACAAAGTCTTGGATTGGGGCCGACTAAATCTAGTCCAGTTCAATCCCCAGAAGACACAAGTTTGAGCGTTTACCGCTATAAAGAACCCCTTTGTTGTATCTCCTCAGTTTCAAGGCACTCCCCTTGCTGCCTCAGCCAGTATCGGAATCCTTGGCGTCGACATATCGAATAGTGTGCAGTTTCGTGGTCACTTGGAAGGGAAGGCCAAATTGGCCTCTAAAAAGCTTGGCGTGCTCAGCAGAGCGAGACAGTATTTCATGCCGGCACATCGCTTGAAACTTTACAAAGCGCAAGTTCGGCCCACATGGAATACTGTTCTCATCTCTGGGCCGGGGCACCCCAGTGCTAGCTCCTTCCACTTGACCGCATCCAGCGCAGAGCGGTTCGAATCGTCGACGACCGAGTTCTTTCTGATCGGCTCGATACACTAGCACTGCGTAGAGATGTTGCATCCCTGCGTATTTTATCGCATCTATCACGGGGAGTGCTCTGAGGATTTGTTCGGACTAATTCCAGCCGCTCAATTTCACCATCGCACGACGCGACAAAATTCGCGTTACCATCCATACCATCTGGGTGATTGGCGGCCCACCACTGTGCGATTTAGAAGAAGTTTTCTCCCTCGCACAACTTCCTTGTGGAATCAATTACCACCAGCGAATTTTCCGGACCGATACGACTTAGGAACCTTCAAAAAAAGAGCTTACACCTTTCTTAAAGGCAGGCAACGCATCTGCAATTCCCCTGGTGTTGCGGTTGTTCATGGGCGGCGGTAGTCACTTACCATCAGGTGAGCCGCATGCTCGTTTGCACCTATACTATAAAAAAAAAGTATTGAAGGCATTGCTGAAATCCAGCAACACCAAATAATGTGACTTAATGATTTTCCATACCGTGGCAAATGTCATCCTTGGTTTTCAATAACGCCGTAGTAGCACTATGACCAGATCTAAAGCCAAATTAGAGAGGGTTGAGGATGCTATTTCTTTAACAAAATTAATTTCTTGTTGCAGGCGTTCTAAGACTTTGGAAAGGAAAGGAAGAATCGAAATAGGACGATATTCAGAAAAACTTGAAGGATTTGCTTTTTTGGATATAGGTATAATTTGGGCATCCTTCCATTAGTTAGGGGAAGAAGATGAGGAAAAATATTTTTATATAATAAGTATAACAAACGAGCACACAGTCCACCTGATGGTAATTGGTAGTTGTGGCCCATAGCTACATCTATCTTCGTTTGTGAATTAAAATGCAGATGCGTTGTCAGCCGTGAGGACTAAGATAGAATACTTCTTTTTCAGTAAAAAGGATCTCCGATTCTCTACACTCACCATACGAAACACAGCAGCTTTAAGCTGCTATTTTACGCTGGTATTCTGTGAGAGCGTGGTCCTTCCACAGTCGAGCTGATCAAGTCGTGCTACAACTATATTATTAATATAGCTGCAACATGGCTTTACCACGTATAAAATGGATATGGAAATTTAAGATATAGATTATAATAGGTGTTAAAAAATCGACCAAGACAATGATCATTTTACGACTGACGTCATCACTTTCTACAGCGTCAGAATGGATAGCGAGAATGTGTTTCCTAACACCACAATCTGCAAATTGCCTAAACACAAATGGGGAAAAGTCAGGAGTGGGAAACGATGAAAGATGAGTAAGTGTTGTTGATTTTGCCATTTTATCCAAGGAAGAAACAGAAGAGAAATGCGGATTACGCAAATTTAAATCGACGTTATTTGGTATAGGTCATGAATATGTTTTCCCAACTACTTATTTAATTAAGGTTTTATTAAAAAAGTGAAATAGAGTCAACTTTTCTATGCAATACTTTATCAATCGCTATTACACCCATCATCAATCTAATTTACATTTAAGAATACACACTACCCTACCATCTAGTAATGATAGTTATTTAACCCTAAACGAGGCTACATCAGGAGACATAGGCTCTGCAATGGCTTAATTCTAATTAAGCGGTGAGCCATCTCAATACCATTTACACACAACGGCCTATATTTTCCAAGAACAAATATAAGAAGACATACAATAATTGTAAAATATTCATCTGATTGTTTTAATTTCTTTGTTATCGTACACTAAAGATATCTTCACTTCGCTAAAAGTTACGCTACTTATGGAGTATCACAAATGGGCTGAACCGTGAAGATACTAAATCTCACGAGCATACTTCTAGAGTCTTTGAAGCATCATTCAGATGTGCTGTTGCCGCTCTTGACTATCCTTATGATCAAGTGAGTGGATTTCAAACTAATATTTTTTTTAACACTTAAAACTTTGAAAATGGTTTTTAGTATAATTTTTTGTATGTTAATTGTTACTCATATTTTAACTTATGAATTCTTGTTACATATAAAGCATTTCATGAACAAAGCAAAAAAATATAGTAACCTCGTAATATATGCGTGAAAAATATTCTAAAACAGTAAAAAGAACTGAGAAAAAAGTTTACTTAGATATGAAATCGCCGTAGCGATAACGTTATTTTATTAAATTGCATTGACAAACTAATTTACTTATAGAATACAGTCCACTCTAATCGTAAGTGGCTACTCTAACCCACAGACACCTCCAAACATTTTCAAATAAAGAATTTGTGTTACAGATTTGTTGTAACCTTTGGAGACAATATCTCACAGTCTAATTATCTCCACCAATAATACCTAAACACTCTCCTAGACACGAAGACACTCCTTTTCCCTAACGTTTGTACGTTAAAATTCAAGATGAGTATATTTAAACTAATTTTTTTTCCGAACTTCCAGTCCAGTGGTAGACTGTTAAAGCGGGCAAATTAGAAGAAAAAGTTATTGCCAAATAAACACTTAAATTGATTAGTTATAAATAAAACATCACACTTTTCAAACGAATCAATCGAAATTTTTCGTACTTAATAAGCAATCACTTTATACAGGTTTAAATATTTAATTTGAGCTCCCTCCGTACACAATGTTATATTCACGCAGCCTCTGAGCACATATACGCGCTAAGGACTGGGTTTAAATTATTATATATACATAATAATAATGATGAATATACATAATAATGATTATGATACATAATATTCGAGATTAGTTAATAGATATCGTCACCCAATATTAATATTTTAAAAGAACGTTTTTTTTATGTGGTGAAGGTGAAATAGAATCCATCGCTCCATTTTGTGGTCTGTCTGTCGTAAGAGGCGTCTATGGGAAATGCTGAAAAGATCTTGTAAATAAATTGTATAAAAATAAAGTTACAGCTTATATATATACCACTGCTGGGCACACGGGCTCCTCTCATTTCTGAACGGGTTTTAGGAAAAGGAAATGTCCGCCGTGCTGCTCCAATGCATGTTTGCGAACTTCACATGTCTTCGAAATATTTTTTTCTCATTTGTCAGACTTGCAGGTTTCCTCGCGATGTTTTTCGTTATCAGCAAGCACGTGGTAAATCAGCACTTAAAATCGCAATTGACAATTTCATTGGTGCCGGCGGGAATCGAACCCGGATTATTCATGTACTGTGAAATTCGCGTACAGTGAGCGATTAGCTCTTGAGCTACCACGGTTTGTTTTGTAAAACGAAATTGTGTGATAAGAAAAAAATATGATTTACAAGAAGGCTTTGTGCCCAAGATTAAGAAAGGAACTCTTTGGTGGTTTGTTCACGTAGAAATAATGAATAAGAAAAAAGTGACAGAGCAAATGTAAACTGCAGAAGTCAATGGAAGAATTGGCAAGGAACGCTCTAGATGTAAGTCTATTGACTAAATTGGCGATAGGTATATTGAAGATGGGCTAAATTAAGAATACCTATATGGTGTAAAGGAGGCGAGGTAGGATGTCAGGATCGTGTCAAATGGGAGTCTGTAGTCTTTGCCTACCACCCTGGATGACAGACTGCGTGTTAATGTATGTTTGTATGTATCTTCGACAGATGTCGGTAAAACCACACCGTTTACCCCGGACATAAAATACCCAGATCGGAGACAGGGAGTATGAGTAGCGTCAAAGATTATAAGATTTCAGGGAAAAGGGTAAGCAGAGAACATCCCATTCCACATGAAAGTGACACATAATTAGAATTTAGTTTTAATAAATTTCATTTAGGCCGTCCCGTAGAAGGGACGAAAAATTACTATTTTTTAAAGAATATGGGTGACAAACGAGCCCACAGTCCACCTGATGGTAAGTGTTTGCTGCGGCCCATAGACATCTACATCTATCCTCTATTACAAATCAAAATGCAGATGCGTTGTCACCCGTGAGAATTAAGATAGCGTCGATAAATTAATATCATATATAAAAAATTCTAAATTACTCCTTCTCTTAACCGCAGCCCTTGCACCAGTTCAAAGAGAATCATTAATTATTTTATGTAAAGATGTATTGACAATCAATAGACTTATTGCTAATAACAGTAGCGGACTGAGTTATATCGCCTCTTAAGGTCGCATTGCTTGCATGTTTTCTAGAGCTAGAGAAATTTAAGTGTCCTTAGAAGCCCTTGAAATACATGTACGTTCTCGAATTGCCGGACGATTAACGAAGTACCTTGTTCAAGGAATTAATATAGAGATATAGATTTGAAAGTGAATTTGGGTACACCGTTAATCTACAGTAAAAAAACTCAAATCGTGTTCTTATTATGATGATGTCTTCCCGGCTGATTTCAACTACGGTGATCAACTTAAGATTACCGTCGATAGCCAATTTTATATAAAATTTAAGTGACAAACGCACTAACAATCCACCCGATGGTAATGTGCTACTGCAAGCCATTGAAATCTGCAACCAACAACAAAAGCTACAGACGCATCTGTCACAACACATTGTCACCTACAAGGACTGAGATAGAACGCATCTCAGCCTGTAATTATACGGGCTGTCTTTACCCTTCAGACCGAAAAATAGCAGTGCGTCGTCTAGCAAGTCCTCTGCTGAACATAGGCCGTCCCATAGATTAGACCCGACTTAGCAGGCGGGTTGGCAACTGCAATTTTATAATTTTCTGAAAGATGCTGCTACCCATCGTCCGGTATGTTACTCTCTGTCACCCCTTACGACACTCACGAGACCAAATGAGGTAGTGGATAATCTAATCTTACACCGCCACTACACGAGAACATAAACTCAAAATTCACCATAATAGTCCAGCACCCAAAACTCTTATTGACTTTTATACCCACATTGATCAAGCTTAGTCATCCGGCAGCGTATTATTTTAAAACGCATGAACTATTTGCGGCGTTATTTATATATTTTTTTTTAATTTAAAGCTCTAATATTGTTTATCTTACACGATTTTATTGCATCATCAGACTTATACGAATAAATCGTCAAGTAGAGCCCAATTTATGCACGAGTGTGAATTTTTAACGATGATCATTGTCCCAGTAAGAGCCAGAGAACGCTCGCTCTTGTCATCAAAATTAAATTTTTACGCCACTACTCGTCGCGCATAAATCCTCAAGGACTAGCGAAATAAATTGGACTTTCCATTTTTATACAATAAACACGAAAGAACAGCGTATTAGAAGACACACTGCTTTTATATAAATATGTCTTAATTTTAAATATATAAATTATAATTTAATAATTTAGCAAATAAACTATATTATAATAGAGTCGCAAAATAATTAGGACACGAGTACCCTTACCAGGCGGGCGTGAATGAAAAATGTGATGAGAGATTAAAGGCGATGTAGGAGTAATCAAAGACAATTTTTTGTCGTTTGAAACATCCGCATGCGCCATTATTTTAACACTATGCTCGTGTCTAGTTTGCCTTAAGGTGTGCAATGCATGGCTATTTCCAGAAAAACTCATTCAAAGAAATTATACGAACTTAGGAGGTTGTATTGATGATAATAATGATTATAATTCTGTAAATACATACTCGTCACTGTTGCGAATCATATTATATTAAACATACAACCTGACACTGACATACAAATTGCAAAAAACGTAAGAAAATTTGAATTTCGCGGGCCACCCTGGAGCTTTCACCTTAAGGATAATCGGCCACTGCACTTTTTGCTCTTTTAAGGCTACTTTCCGTCGCCGCCCAGATTCGCCATCTATTTTTAGGCTATGATGTCTACAATGGGAGAGGCTGTCAAAACAACACATTTTTTGTACAAATTTGTGAAACCCTATTAATCACCGTTTTATTTTCTAGGCCAAAATTGATCCGTTATTTATTCACTAATTTACGACCGCACACCTCTTATCGCAATATCACAGGTCATAACGTAGTCGCGCGAAGTTAAATTCGCTAGGAATAGCTTTAACAATGTTCTTGGTTTTAATTAAATTGTGGCAGGAACGTATATCTGGTCCTAAAAACTTGAAATTGTTCAATTCGCTTAGGTACTTACGAGATACAATCTTTTAAATATGTGTACAAAAGAAAACTATAAATGTATTTGCCATTTTTTTTTTCATTCATTATTGTCTATCAAAGTCCACTGCTGAATATAGGCCTCCTCCATAATTTCACTCATAGGGTGGATATTAAACATAGTTGATATTAAACAGAGTTAAACAAGAATAAAATAACAAACAACACTAAATTGTGATTACATAATTAATTCAAAATGGCCCCACGGCTTCTTAAGCTAAAGCTAAACTCCAGTCACGCATTGACGCTATTATTTTTTTTTTATTTATTTATATAAACTTACACAACTAACAACTTACAATATGATGTATAGGCGGACTTAATGCCTGAGGAATTCTCTACCAGTGAAACTTTGGGTGAAGCAGAGATAAAATAAAAATATGAAGTAGGTGTTTGAAAAGCAAAAATATGTAAATTAAAGTATATAAATAAAAAAACAAAATAATACATATACCCATACATAAACTTACATATTAAAATTATTTAACGCATGTATAGTGTATTATATATAAATTATATACATAAAAATAATAAATTACATATATTATATATTTATATAAATATATAAATAAAAACTATTGGTAAATCCAATTGTGCACGCATTAGGTGCATTACAAAAATACGTATAACAGGATTGTACGGATTTTTTTAAAGTAGTTTAAATACACACAAGTTTTCACTAATAACCTTATTCTAATTCCAATTTACCAATAATTATATTTCAAACTTAATTTTTTTTTAAAAAGTATGGAAAATCCAAAAGTACACGACTCGTAATGCTCATATAAAAGTCCAAGACTTTTAATACGTACTACTATTATTTATTCTGTGATTTTAAAATAGTGTAATAAAAATCTCTGATTATTATAATAATCCAATATGTATGAAATTTGGTTTTTCGAATATTTTATATTTTATAGCGAAATTTTTGAGCCATTGCAAACAACCGATACAGTATCCACTCACGACAGCGATTGACGGCAGACTGAATGAAGCAGTCTATTTAGTAAACTAAGTTACATACAACGCTGCTTAAACACCGAAAATTTCGAAATATCACAGCCAAAAAAAATTAATTACAACTAAACAAAACAAAATTAAACTGTCATTTATGTACACTTCATGGCTTCCCACATGATAGATGAAGAGATTAAAAAATAAATTGAGTTAAACACTTGATATTTTCAAAAGTTATCATGTTTACCATTTCATGCGGACTTGATAAATCTACAATATAAGCGACTATATCCACTTTTTATGTAAAAATAGCAATTAATCGTTTTAAAACAATATACATAAGTTCAACAATAATTTTCTTTCTGACAATGTGCTTTTTATATCATTTTATGTTCAATTTAACTGTTAGATACGATTTGATGCGACAAAACGTAGAAATATTGATTTCTAGGCGCTAGTAGAACACACCTACGCGCTTTGCGCTTAAGACATCCAATACTACTAATGAGATTAATCTGCCAGTTTATTTAAGTAATGTTCGCGAACTTTCTTCTTGAATGTTTGAAACAATTATTCTATATCTTTTAACCTTCAGATGCTGCTGCCCATCTGTTTCAGTTTCCCACTATCACCTCTTCATCATTATCATCATTACAGCCCTTCACAAGTTCACTGCTGAACATAGGCCTCCCCCAGGGAATGCCACAGAGCACGGTCCTGAGCCACCTGCACTCATCGACTTCCTGAATGTCTTACCAGGTCGTCACTCCATCTACTGGGGGCACTCGATAACCTTTTTTCCCCATCGGTTGTTGTTTCTTTGAGCTATATGGCCGGCCCATTGCCACTTTGGCTTTCTAATTCTTTGGCCTATGTCGGTCACTCTGTTTCTACTGCGGATATCCTCATTTCTAAGTTTATCACGCTGAGAGAACCCGAGCATAGCCCTCTCTATAGCTAGCTGAGCGAACTTGAGCGTCCTCATACGGCCAGCAGTGAAGGACCATGTCTCAGATCCATAAGTCATCACTGGATGCACTGGTTGGACATTCTCGTTTTCAGGTTTTGAGGAATAATTGACCAGAAGATGTGACGTAATTTCCCGAACACTGCCCAGTCGATTTGAATCCGTTGATTAACCTCTCGGTTGAAGTTGGATATATCTAGTCGGACTATTTGCCGGTAAACACACTCGTCAACAACTTCGAGCTTAGTGCTCCTAACAACTACCGACATAAGTGTGACTTGGACCTTAAACATGGTATTTGTTTTGTCCATGTTCATCTTAAGACCTAGCCATTGGGAGACACCTTTGAGGTCATTGAGCATAGTGCTTAGGCCCTCCAGCAATTCTGCCATAAGGACTATATCGTCAGCAAATCGAAGGTATCGTATCCTTTCCATTGCAGTAGCTTGAAAACGTCTTCCAATAGAGCGATGAAGAGTTTCGGGGATATAACTCTACCCTCTCTTACACCTTTCTGCAGTTGGATAGGTTTCGTACTCTAATTCTGTACTTAGGTGCCATCGTAGCCCTACTGTAAAACACTTCAGCACTTTGATATACCGACAGTCACCGCTAAAGGTACTGTAGCATCGCCCAAATTTCGAAGGAATCAAATATTTTCTCATAGTCCACATACATAAAGGGAAAGTGGGAAATTTTACTCTTCAGTCTTCTGTACAATTTTTCGAAATTGCTAAAGCCTTTTCGAATACCTGCTTGTTCGAAAGATTGAGAGTCGTCGAATATTCTGAATCTTCACTTCCTATCTAACAACTATGAGATTAAGAGTGTGAGTGGAGAGTGTTTGTGTTCTTCTGCGACGAGTCTTGCAGAACTTAGTTCCCACCGCATGGACAGTTTCCACAAGCTTGTCATTTATATCGTCCACTGCATTGCAGTCTTGTAGGCACTGAAACCGGTTTTGTAACTCTAGCTGAAAAGCTTCGGGACTCTGGATTAGAGTACGAGGGGGACGGAGCGTTGACTTCATTAGACGAGACTTCTGCAACTTAACGGTTAGTCAGGTTCAGTATGCGTCTAACCATTCGGTGATTGCTACCTGTTTTCACCCTCGCGATCACTGAGACATCACTGAATATTTGTTGCCTGGTCTTCATAATGAACTCGATCTCATTTTTCGTCAAACCATCGGGGCTCGACCAAGTCCACTTCCTGTGGGGCCGCTTCTGGAAGTAAGTCATTCTGCATTAGGGAGCCCAGTATCCCGTGGTAGATTGTTAAAGCGGGCAAATGAAAAGAAAATAGTGATGATACATATATGATACAAGGACTCTTGGCATACATCAAAAAACAAAATCTATATTAACTAGAAAAATAATTTATGAATTAATTTCTAATCTTTTTTAAAGCATATGCTGCTGAACTAAGTCTGCTTGCTAATTTTGATACAAGAGGGCTCCATTGAAGCTTCGCGTCTAGTGTTATTCCAAGAAAAATGGTGGTATCGACAAGACTCAGTTCCCCCCATTTAAATTTACATTAGAATTTCATTGTTTGACATTTGGATTCATAAATTTCATACATTCCGTTTTAGTGCCATTTAAATGCAAGTTATTAACATTAAACCAATTCACTAATTTAGATATAGCATTATTTACTTCGTCATATTTTAATAATAGTCGTTTTATTTGAAAAAGTGACATCAGCAAATAATAACTGTATTATGTTTAGCCCCTACTATGTAAAGTAAGTCATTAGTATATACAAGAAACAGAAAAGAGCCGAGAATTGAGCCTTGAGACACGCCTATTTTTACTATCGACTCGGAAGCGCTCATACTATTAATGACAACTTTTTGCGTTCTGTTACTTAAATATAAAACAATTAATTTAAGAGCATTACTTCTTAAACCGTAGTGTCGTAGTTTCCTGATTAATGTTTCATGGTGAACACAATCGAAGGCTTTGGATAGGTCACAAAATATACCCAAAGCATCCTGTGAATTCTCCCATGCATTGAAAATATATTTAATCAGCTCAAAACCAGCATCAGTTCTCGAGAAACCCCTTGTGAAACCGAATTGATTTTTATGAAGTAAACTATTTACATTAAAAAATTTAACATTTGACCAAGAATATTTTTTTCAAAACAACAGCACAGAAATTGGTCTAACATTGGCGGGGTCTAAAGTACTACCAGATTTGAATAAAGTTATTACTTTACTATGCTTCATTAAATCATGAAAAATGCCATATTCGATACAAGTATTAAAAATAATAGCTAGATGAGGCGCGATTGTATCTATAATAGACGCAATAACTTTAACGGAAATCCCCCACAGATCTGCAGTTTTCTTAATATCAATTGTTTTAAAATATTTTAAAATATCTTTTGATGATATTTTATGAAATGTAAAATTCTTTGTATACGCATATACATTTTGTTTATGTAATGATTCGGCGACGCCAGGAAAAGAATTCAGTGACTTAGTGGTTAAGATCGGAATATCAGTAAAATATTTCTCAAAAACCATTGCAACATCCTGATCTGATTCAGTTAATTTGTTGTTAAAACTTAACCGGTAGTTTGAATTGCGAGAGTTGGCTTCACCCGTTTCACTATTAATTATACTCTATGTTATTTTTATTTTATTAGAAGCCGTCTTAATTTTGTTACTCAAATGCAAAGAGTTGGCTGTGCAGCACACTCTTTTAAATATTTTTGAATATTTTTTTTAAATATTCCCTAAATTCGACGCTAGGGTTATATGACCTTTTATGGTAAAGTTCATATAACCTTTGTCTGCTCTTATGGACTCCTACTGTCGCCCATTCATAGAATGCTTTACGACTGTTCAAGGAGAACGTTTTAGAAGTAAAAATATTATCAAATTCATTGCAAATAAGCTTAAACAATGTTCCATAGAAAAAATTAGGATCATTTTGATATGAAAGTGATGGATTTTTCTTCACTATATTACTTCTTAACTTGTCCAGGCCTATATACAATATAAAACATAATTATCACATATTGCACGTAGATTAGTAATTTTTTTACGAGTTTGATAACGAGTTCTATTTATACTAGCTGTGTAATTAAAGTCTGAAAAATATGTTTTGGAGTTTATACGTAGATTACAGCATACACAAAATAATTTAATACGTAAAACGAAATGTTGGCATATGGCTATACCATAAAACACTCCATCAATTCATTTCGACCCTTGCATACCAAAAATGGCTATAATGAGATGGAAACCAGAAATATCTCATGATTTCCGTAGAAGTAAAATGCCCAGATCGGTTATGAGGGGCAACGTCAAAGTCGCGGACCTTTCGCTAATTCGCAGTTCTGTGACGCTGAAGGGGCTTTGTCATTGTCTAAATTTGACGGAAGTAAAGGCAAGACATAGTGGCAGAAAGTACTCTTCTTTGAATTGATTACTCTTTCCTAAACTTGCTAAAAGGTGTATTCAATACTATAATGTATTCTTTGGTAATAATGACCATCCGAAAACCGGCTTGTTTTGGAGGTAGGAAGTCATCAAACCTACATGCGAGACTATTCAGAATGACTCTCAAAAATATTACGTAGATGGGGTTCTGAAGAAAAATCCGGTCTGTAGTTTATCAGTAGAGCGTTGTCGACTTGCTTGAAAAACGAGATTACCGTACTTCTGCTCCACCTCTCCAAAGAAATTGAACAAATTCTAAAAGAATTTAAATATCGATTTCCCACCCGCTTACAGAAACTCTGCTGTGGAGCTGGTGCTGAAGAGCCATTCTAATCTTACTCTGACTACCTTAAACTTAAAAAAAAATTATTTTGTAAATTTTCATTGTTTTTTGTATAATATTAATATAAAGGATCCCAGACAATACAGGCATAATCTAGTTGTGAAAAAACTATTAACTTCTTTAGCAACACAATGGAAATAACATTCCCTCTCTATCTTTAAATGTATGTTATCGTTGTGATATTGTGCTTTTAAAATAAGAATTTCCCTACTTTTCATTTTAACAGCTTACCGCTCTAAACCATATTATGGTTGATAGTTTATAGGTAACGAGGCTACCAAGCACAGTGTAACATACATGATACATAAAAGTGTTACAAAATTGTACAATGTAGGTAGTTTCACTTTAAATGGAAACAATCTGTTTTTATTTATTATCAAAAACATTTACGTTTATTAATCATGTGAATTAACATGAACGCTATATCACATCGACGTAGTCGTCTTCGTCTACTAACCCCGTGGTTTTGGCTTTGGTAATAATGATCTTTTGAAATATAGAACGACGAGTGAATGCAGGAAATAGATTGAATGGGGCTCTACACTCTATTGTAAAAAGTCAGAATGTGTCCAAAAAGGCACGTTTGGCAAGTCACAATGCTGTGTTAGTGCCTACTTTAATGTATGGTAGTGAAAGTTGGGTATGGCAGAAGAAGCACGAGAGTAGAATAAATGCTGTAGAAATGCGGTCATTACGTAGTATGCTAGGGCTGAATCTGAATGACAGGGTGAGAAATAGTGTGATAAGAGAAATGTGTGGTTTGCAAGATGATGTTGTGACTAGGATTAAGAAAGGAATGCTTCGGTGGTTTGGTCATGTAGAAAGAATGAATGAGGAAAGAGTGACAAAGCAAATTTATGTTGCAGAGGTGAATGGCAGAGTCGGGAAGGGTCGCCCTAGGCGAAAGTTTATCGACCAAATAGGCGATATATTGAAAATGGGCCAAATTAAGAGTACCTTTAACCGACGAGCGTGTATGCGTAGGTATATGGATGTGGAGGAAGCGAGAGAGGTGTGTCAGGATCGTGCCAAATGGAATTCCATAGTCTCTGCCTACCCCTCTGGGTGACAGGCGTGAGTGTTTATGTTATGTAATGTTATGTTATGATCTTTTGAAAATCGGCTTGTTTGGGAGGCACGAAGTCATCAAGCTTGCGTGCGAGACTATTCGTAATGACTCTCAAAAATATTATGTAGACGCGGTTCTGAAGAGAAATCCAGTCTATAGTTTATCAATACAACGTCATCACCTTGCTTGAATAACGAGAGTACCACACTTCTGTAACACCCCTTCGAAGGGATTCAACAAATTCGAAAAGACTTTAAGTATCGATTTTCCACCCGCTTACAGAAACTGCTGCGGAGCTGGTGCTGAAGAGCCATTTTAATCTTACTCTGACTAACACATACATTACCTTAAAGTTTTAAAAAACGATTTTGTACATACTCATTGGTTTAAGCATAATATTAATATAAAGGATCCCAGACAATACAGGCATAATCTAGTTGTGAACGAACTATTAACTTCTTTAGCAACGCAATGGAAATAACAATTCCTCCCCGCCTTTAAAAGTATGTTATCGCTCTGATATTGTGCAAATGCTTTTAAAATAAGAATTTCCCTACTTTTTTATTATTTTAGCAGCTTCCCGCTTTAAACCATGTTATGGTTGCTAGTTTATAGGTAACGAGGCTACCTAGCACAATGTAACATTCATACTTACTTATCTTCACGCACAATCCCTAATGGGGTAGCCAGAGAGAACAGATCGCCAAGTGTCACGATCCTTACATACCTCTTTCGCTTCTTTCAGATTCATTATCTTCTACATACATGCACGTACGTAACATTTTCATACGTGCATGTATGTAACATTCATGATACATAAAAGGGTTACAAAATTGTACAATGTAGGTAGTTTCACTTTAAATAGAAACAATCTGTTTTTATTTATTATCAAAAATACTTACATTTATTAATAATGTGAATTTACATGAACACATATCATATCGACGTACTAGCACAGAGTAAAGAGTAAGGACTAGAAGGGAAGCTTCTTAACAACATCGAAAATGTATAGGATTGTCACATGATGCATGTGAAAAATCTAAATTTAATGATTCTTAGATTTCATTAAATAACTACAATGAGTACCTATGTTTATGAAACATGAATTACAAAATGAAAACTTGAAGATTTGTGTAGTTATTGATGGCGGTGGTTTTGATGTATGTGGTGGTGGTGGTAGTAATGGCGGTAATGGTGGTAGTTGGCAGTGGCGATGGTGGTGGTGGTAGTGATAGTAATGGTGGTGATGGTGGAGGTGTTGATGAAGTCACTGTTGATCCACTGCCTACCACCACTACTTACGATAATACCACCTACACGACCACTAACACCATCAGCAACACTATCCACCAACACCCAACCCACCACACCCACCAATGTCTGGCGATTGTAATCCAACCATAATGCAGTGGTATTTACCCCTGGGGTCGCGACTCACAAAAAGTAGCTTATATCCTTCCCCATGAAGCAACCTACCTCTATACTAAAGTGGGTGGATAAAGTCACACATTTAGCCTTATTACGTAGGATATCCTGCCATCTACGGCACTGTCAAGGTTAGACTGACTAACGTTTCAAGTAGGTGAGACCGACTTCATCACTCGGCGACGTACCTGTCTAACACATCCTCACTTACCTATCAATGTTATTACCTAGTTTTATTGTTTATAATACGTAAAAAGGTACTTACTTCACTTGACCTCTCGAGTACAAAAAAAAAGGAAATATCCTTATTTTCTCTAGAATTATTCATGCATACTGTACAACTATTAGGCATTTTTGCTTATACAGAACACTTATTATTTACCTATAATATTACTTATAACAACTCATTTCTTAATTATTTTGATTAAAATACTTAAATTTAATTATTTAATAATTGCAAAAAAACTAAATAAATTAATTGATGGTCTATTTATTTAAATGTTCACGACTAACAGCCCTGTCATGGATACTCTAACTGAGCCAGCAAAAACCCGTTTCTAACCCGACAGAGCGTCGGTGAACCTGTCGGTGAGAGCTCACACACAGATTGCTACGCTACGCTATGTATGGGTGTATTCGCAGCGAATCGTTTGTATGTAGCTTCCCCTCTGGTCGGTTTCATTACTCATGTGGTAGTAGTCTTCGTCTACTAGCCCCGTGGTTTTGGAGTCACTTTTTTAAGTTTGGTTTCTCGTACAGACGAGGCTGTTAATTAGTACCTACAGTATTACAGGGCCATATCACTAAAAAGACATTCAGTCAGGTATTTCGTTTGTTGTGTTTCTACCTTTTGTTGTTATGCCGCTAGAACAAATAAAGAAGAGTATTCTGCGATCAGATGCTGATCAGAGTTACATCGTAATAAGCAAATATTAAGTAAATAAAGTAGATAAATTCGGAATAGGGCAACGGAACCCAAGGGGCCAGCAGCTAGCCAACTTCTTGGAGAAAGAAGGACTCTGTATGATGAACTCTTTTTTCCAGAAGCGACGCATAGAAAGTGGTCCTGGTCGAGCCCCGAAGATTCGACAAAAAATGAGATTGACTTCATTATCACGACGACTAGACCGAAACTGTTCAATCGTCTCAGTGATCGCGAGGTATTGGTAGCGATCACCGAATCGTTATAAGGCACACTGAACCTATAGGTTAAGTTGAAGAGGTGTCGCCTAATGAAGTGAACGCTCCGCCCCCCTCGTGCTCTAATGCAAAGTCCCGAAAACTCAGCTCGAATTACAAAATCGTTTTCAGTGCCTAGAAGATTGCAATGCAGAAGACGATATGAATGACAAGCTCGTGGAAACTGTCCGTACGGTCGGAGCTAAGTTTTGCAAGACCAGTTGCAAACGAACACAAAAACTGTCCGATCACACTCCTAATCTCATGGTTGTGGGAAATGAAGTTGCAGTCTTAAGTAGATTTGATAGCATACAGGCAACTGAACAGACAGATCTCGAAATGCATGCGACGAGACTTACGCATTTTTAATACTGCTCGAATTGAAGAAGCGATCGAGCGGAACCAAGGCTCCAAAGTCTTTGCCAGGGATCTGTCTGCCAGAAAAAGCCAACTGTCAAAGCTGAAGACCGTAAATGGCCGCATCGTTTCCAGGACACCTGAGATTTTTAGTGAAATTGAGAGGTTCTATGGGCAGCTGTACACGTCATTATATCTTATCTTTCTCTTTTCTTTATATTATCTTATTACTTATCCCTCCCTGGTGGCACTACTCCGGATGCGTGGAGCAGAAGTGCGGTAGTCTTGTTCTTCAAGAAAGGCGACAATGCTTTCTTGAACTTCAGACCGATTTTCCTTCTAAGCCGTGTCTACGTACTGTTTTCAAAAGTCATTAAGAATCGTCTCGCACGCAGACTCGACGACTTCCAGCCTCCCGAACAAGCCGGTTTCCGAAAAGGCTATAGCACCATAGCCCACATACATACCCTTCGGCAAATTGTACAGAAGACCAAAAAGTACAATCAGTCACTTTGTCTTGCGTATGTCGACTATGAGAAAGCCTTTGATTCCGTCGAAATTTGGTCGGTGCTGCAGCGGTGCCAAGTGGATTGTCAGTATATCGAAGTGCTGAAGTTTTTGTACAGTAGGGCTACGATGGCTATCCGAGTACAGAACCAAAGTTCGAAACCTATCCAACTGCAAGAGAAATCAATTTACCTCTCTTGTAAAAATTTACCCGTAGGTCGGGAAAATAGGGATGAAGTTTTAATATAACTGTTATATTTAGACAACATTGAGATGTAATATTTCTCAGTCCACTCAAAATGGTAGAAAAATAAACTATTAATAAAAAATAAAAGTCTATACCTATGCCTTTGTTCAGCAGTGAACTTGTGAAGGGCTGTAATAATAATGACGATGATAATGAAAAGTCGACACATATCAATATTTTAACTCTGATGGGTTGGGTAACTCTACATGCACTACTATAATATTTCAGTTAGTTTTTGTAGTTTTGAAGTTATACTTCTTTTGGGGCGTTTGGGAAAAATAATGAGAGTGAAATTTTACGATGCGTGCGCCGGTGTGCGCAAAAACAAAACAGCAAAAAAACAACACCAAGAAGTTTTTACGATGCGATACGATGTTATAGATTCCATTTTAATAGGGATCTGCTGACATAAAGCACACAGTCAGCACTCTCTTAGTAGCTTCAGTACTTTCTTATTTCATTACTAGTAATACCGCTCAGTCCGTCAAACACTCTCATCCGAAATACTCGCCTCTCAATTTCAATTCCAAATATGTGTCATTCTATAATAAAATCCAGTTGTAATTTCTAAATAGTTTTTTTTTAAAGACATTTCGTGAAGCCCCGTATAACATTGGTGGCAACGGTGAAGGGATCTATAAAAGGTCCTTGGTGCCTCTGAGGACTCAATTGTGCAATTACTAGAACGTTCTGTGTTGTGATCTCTATAAATACTTACCGCTTAAAACTCGTTTCTTCACTGAACTTCCGCAAACGATACCCACCTGGCCACATGAAAATTTATGCTAGAAGTCATACAACTGAAAAAAAAAGAGTAGAATAAGAATACCACCCAGCATCTGCTCATCATCCGCAAACCGAGTCTACGATGTCAACAGTGCTGCACACTCCCGCTATTTTCTACGCTGTCGCCGTGTTCCTGAATCCTGATCAAAAATACAAGTACATAAACCCGACATGTTCCCGTAAGTCCGCTCCAGTTTTATATGAATATTATAATGATACAGTCTTAAATGTTGTGAATAATACTGAATGTTTTATGAACTTCACAAAATATATAACCTAATTTATTTAAACAGTCAAATCAAAAAATATATAAATAATAAATACAAAATTAATTCATATTTCAATTACACTCTCATTCGTTCATTTTAACATAATCTATTGTATATCAAGTGTCTTTTAAACATTATATTTTAATTGTGTGCCATTGCTTGTATTCGAGACCAATACAACGCCTTATCACTACTACTCCCACGCGAAACGCCGAGTACCTTATCTTTGTTTTGACTAATCCTCGTCCATCACAATGCCTAAAGACGAACCTACACCGGTTATTTAGACACCAAGGATCGATCCTTAATATTATTTGTAAATTTATAAGTAAGTTTGACGGCAACCGAGAAAAATTAATGCCATTTATTAATAACTATAGTAATACTATGAACCTCGCGTCAGATCAACAACGGAATATCCTTATAAAATACATACTTAGTCAATTAGAAGGACGCGCTGAAAGTGCTTGCTCGATTAAAATATTTGAATCTTGGTCACAGTTAGAAGACTTTCTTAAATCCCGATTCGGTGACAGAAAACATTACGCTGCACTGCTCTCAGACCTACAAGAATGTCGTCAATCCAATAACGAGACGGTCAACCAGTACGCCCTGCGAATGGAGACGTGTTTGTCTAAATTGTTAACGGAAATAAATATATCAATACCTACAAAAAAAAAAGGAGAACTGGCAGGCCGTCTCGCGGCAATGCAGGACTTAGCGTTACACACTTTCGTGCTTGGCTTAAATATTCGTCTATCAACAGTAGTTCGATGCCGCGATCCCGAGATGCTCAATGATGCTATTAATTTTGCCGTGTCTGAAGAAAAAATATTCTAGGTGACTCGACGCCACCTTAGTCAAACAATTACCCAGGATTCAAACCAAAGACGCTTTACTAGTCGTAATTTTTAACAAAACCAAACAACCACGCGAAACAGGCCTTTTAATAATTCAGCTGGGTCTTCCTCTATGTTCAGAACATATTACCCAGTGTGCCGATATTGTAAAATACCCGGTCATACATTAGAAACATGCCGAAAATGCGAGGCTAATAATCGACGACGATTTGGTAACGTTCAAAACAATTATAGTAATAATAATTTTAATCACAATAACTACAATAATAATGATCCACCGCCTCACATTTTCCCGAATCGTAATCAGCGTATCAATGCTGCTATTGCAGACGATCAAAATGTCGATAACACCAACCATCATTTAAACGCGGAGGATTTCCCGTCCAGTATCGCACGGAAAGTCTAAATAGCGAAGCCGATACTCACCCCATTGCCAATCATAACACAGCATTTCGCTCATTTTCTATTCCCGTTCCAACTCAATCTAACCGACAGGGTATCCAGCCCCAAACCGACAAATTAAAAGTTAATAATTCTACTTCAATTATCAAACAGCCTATCAACGGCGTCATACCGAAGAGTATTTCGTCTCCTGCATCTATTCCCGTTCCAACTCAATCTAACCGACAGCGTATTCAACCCCAAACCGACAGATTGGAAGTTAATAATTCTACTTCAATTACCAAACAGCCTATCAACGGCGTCATATCGAAGAGTATTTCGTCTCCTTCATCTGAAAAAAAAGAAAACAATATTAAAATATATATCATCTCTACAAATCCATCAAAAAATACTTACCTTTTATAAAAGTTCAAACTTCTGTCTCGTGGAAATCCCTATCCTTGCTCGTCGATACCGGTGCAGCTATCAGTGTTATTAAAGATTCTGCTGAAAAGATGCCTGAAATAAACAACAATACTATAGAAATTACTGGTATAGGAAATGACTCTGTTACTTCCCTTGGTCACATCCCAATTGAATTTTGTTCCTACCAACATAACTTCTACGTACTTCCAGCGTTTGATTTGCCGTATGATGGAATCATCGGTAGCGACTTCCTTATCAAATTAAGATGCAAAATTAATTATGATAACAACACCTTAAAAGTAAATAAAGATGAAATAGAGCTTTGTTTCACTAAGCCAGTCTATACTATTGCACCTCGATGTGAAACCATCATAGAGTGTTCTGTAAGAAATCTGGACATTAAAGAAGGACTTGTTCTCGATCAGAACCCCGTAGACTCGTTCCTAATAACTAACTGCATTGTAAAAGTGAAATCAAATTCAAGAATTAATATCTCCGTTGTAAATACTTCCAAAAGCGAATTAATCGTCGATTCCGATCTAAAACTAACGCTACAACCTTTGGAAAATAAATATAATCATCAAATCTTTTATACTTCTTCAGATGGTTCACGAAATAACGTTCTTACTCGCACCGATCAAACTCTAAATCTCTTAAGATTGTCACACCTAAACAAAGAAGAGAAAGAAGCACTATGCGATCTTTGCTGTACTCACTCCGATGTCTTTCATCTGCCTGGCGACAAATTAACTAACACAAACGTCTTGCAACACGAAATTCCTACTTCGTCTTCTATACCAATCAACACTAAGTCATACCGCTTCCCTGACATTCATAAGCCAGAAGTAGAATGCCAAATAAATAAAATGCTTGACGATGGCATCATCAGACCCTCGACATCACCTTGGTCATCATCAATTTGGATAGTTCCAAAGAAAATCGATGCGTCCGGGCAACGTAAATGGCGCGTAGTCATAGATTACTGCCGTCTAAACGACATCACTATAGGAGATTCCTATCCGATACCCAACATAACAGAAATTCTTGATCAGTTAGGGAAATGTAAATACTTTAGCACTTTAGATCTTGCTTCCGGTTTCCACCACATAAGAATGTCCGAAAAGGACGCTCCTAAAACTGCCTTTTCTGTCCCGCAAGGACACTTTGAATTTACAAGGATGCCTTTTGAGCTAAAAAACGCCCCTTCAACATTCCAAAGGTTGATGAACACTGCCTTATCTGGCCTACAAGGATTCCAGTGCTTCGCCTACCTAGATGATATCGTTATTTACTCATATGATCTTCAAACACACATAAATAATCTTTCCAACGTCTTTGACAGATTCCGACACTTCAATCTTAAGCTCCAACCAGATAAGTGCGAATTTCTTCGAAAGAAAGTATCATATCTTGGTCATATCATTACCAACGAGGGGGTAAAGCCAAATCCAGGAAAACCAAAGCTGTTCAACAATTTCCCCAACCTAGATGTCCAAAAGATATCAAATCTTTCATGAGATTAGTGTCATACTATCGAAGATTTATACCAAGTCTATCCAAAATTGCAAAACCTTTTACAAACCTTCTGAAGAAAAATGTTCTTTTCGATTGGCAAAATGAGCAACAACTAGCCTTCGAAACTCTAAAAAATTGTTTGACTACTGCTCCAATATATAGCCTACCCAGGCTTCACAAAGCCTTTCGTGTTGACTTGTGATGCATCAAATTTTGTTATTTCGGCCATTTTATCACAAGGTCCCATAAGGAATGATAGATCTGTCGCTTATGATTCAAGAACTTTAAATAAAGCCGAGTATAACTACAGTATAACATAAAAGGAATGCGTAGCAATTATTTTCGGTACTAAAGTATTTAGGCCATAGCTATATGGCCGTCGTTTTAAAATTATTACCGACCACCGCCCACTTAAGTGGTTATTTAACTGCAAAGACACGGGGTCAAAACTAGTAAGGTGGAGGCTAAAATTAGAAGAGTTCGACTACGAGGTCGAATACAAAAAGGACAAAATTAACAGTAACGCACACGGATTATCCCGTTTCCCTGTTAATCCGGTTGTACAAAATGATACTATTTCAGATCCGCAACCTTCCACCTCCCACGAAGAACCTCAAACTACTCAAGATCCTGAACTTCCTTCAGACATTCTCAAAGAACTCATTGAACTGGGTGACTTGAATCTCAGTCCATCAGAACTGTTGAATACCGAACACACTTTGATTCGTTACAGGAGTTCCATTAGACGCAAAATCCCCACAAAATTCCTGTAACGAATCAAATAATGACTGAAAATAACCTGGCCCATTGCAACGACGATTACTCTACATTCCTTAAAACATTTTCTAAAAAGGATGAGAAATTTAATACTTACATAAAAGAATATAATGAGAGCCTTTTAAAAAGCAACTGCGAAATAATGCTAGTTCCCGTATCTATCGATTTTGACGAATCAAATCCTTACCTTGAAGATATTCTTTCCGGTTTAAGTGACACAATGGTCTTAAACGAAGAACGAGAACTTCACTCATTTAAGAAGATAGAGTCAAAATGCAAAATTTATTATCTCCTCTTCACAAAAGTATATTATTTTGATGACTGCTCTATCCCGAAATCTTCAAAACCTTAAAAGCCGCCTGGGACGACATTATACTTTCAGGTAATATTAGTGAAATCGCAGTTTCTGATTTTAAGAGTCTGTTCGAACAACATTCGTTTGTCAAAATATACGGCATGCTTATGTATTTATATAACAATACAAATATAACAATAAATATACATCATAACCCTACCAACTATATACCCTGTACCAACAGAGATATCGAAAATTCTAAAAGAAAATCACGATATACCAATAGCCGGTCACTTAGGATCAAATAAATTGTATAATAGAATTAAAGAACGTTATTATTGGAAAAACATGCGCGCAGATATAGAACGGCATATACAAAATTGCAAACTTTACCAAACAAATAAACCGTTACGCAAGATTAACCGGTCTCCTATGCAAATCACAACCACTTCTACTCGCCCATTTTAGAAAATAAGCCTAGACATATTAGGCCCCTTACCCGAAGCGGGTTTTCACAAACTCCGATTTATACTCACTCTCCAAGATGATCTAACCAAATTTTCTACAGCCTATCCAATTTCCAACGTCACCGCAGAAGAAACATGCGAAGCTCTAGTTCACTTCATTTCACAATTTGGGATCCCTAAATCCATAATTACCGATCAAGGAACTAATTTTACGGCTGACCTTTTCAAACGTACGTGTGAATTTTTAAAATAAGACAGATATGGTCCTCTCCGTATCATCCCCAGACTAAAGGTGCTCTCGAAAGGAGCCATGCCACTTTGAAAGAGTATCTTAAGTCCTTCGTGAACGAAAACCAAACCGATTGGCACAAATACGTCGATACGGCGATGTTATCCTACAACAGTAACGTCCATACAACAACTCAGTTCACTCCTTACGAACTTCTTTTTGGTCATAAGCCGTATATTCCCGATGCTATTTTCGAATCAAAAAGTTACGTTACCTATCCTGATTACATTAAAATGCTTCAATATCGATTAAAGATTTCTCGAGAGAAAGCCCAACAAAATATACAAAGGAGACGGTCTAAAATTGTATGAAGCGTAGGCCTAGTTTATGTACTAGTATGGAAATAAATTAAAATAACAAATTAAACCACTTTTGATCATTCAAATTCACGAGTTTGCCTTAATTTCAGTGGTATTAATATCTGGGGGCACGGAAGCCAAGTCGAGCAAAAAGGCGGCACGGCCGTACCATCCTTTTCTCGAAGCAATTCAGGCCATTTCCGAAACCCTATAACTTTGTTATGGATAAAACTAGAAGCCTGAATTTTACTAACCAAGTAAACATTGTATAAACTCGGTATATTTCAAATTACATTAAATATGAACCAGTAGTTTAAGAATTATAACTAGTCAAAGTTTCTTAATTTTGTCACTCACTGACTGACCGATCATCAAAACTCTGAGGCACTTCTAGCAGACATAGAAACTTCAAATTTGGAATGCAATTATTGTTTAATATATAAATCAAGGAAAAATTAAAATATTTTACAATTTCCGTCCAGTTTTCGATATACACCAACTGCATAAATAACTTTGTAATCCCATATAAACATATAGTATTACAAAGTTATATTTGCAGTGAATGAATCAGTGTACCTTTATATGTATAATGGAATAATAGGTGTAAATAGCTACCTAGATATAACTATCTACAAAAAGAAATGAGATGCCATCAAAAACATAACTTGTAAAAAAAGTCAAGTCTCGCAACTCGGTTCTTCTACCGTAAAAAGTTGTGAGATCCATATAATACCAAGTTGGTTAATTTATTCAGTCCATAGATTGATACATAGATTGACTTGGCAATCGCACTAAACAATCTAATTTAATATAATATGTATTACTTATGCGATATATTGTTTTCATGCGATTGCCAAGTCACTCTATGTATCAATCTGTGGACTGAATAAATTAACCGACTTGGTATTACATGGATCTCACAACTTTTTACGGTAGAAGAACCGAGTTCCGAGACTTTTTTTTTACAAGTTATGTTTTTGATGGCATTTTATTCTTACCAAAAACTGCAACACTAATGGCGAATTGAAATTGTTTTGATTTGACGTTAGCTGTCATCTCTGACATAGATAAGAGTATATCTCTGATATTACCTATAGCCTATCAGGTAGATTTATTATGTAAAATAGCTAATATGTCTCAACACTAGTAGGAAAGTAAGGCAAAACAGTTGTATTTTTTGATCAAAACACGAATAACGTGTAATAAAGATTGTGTATGTGCTTTTTTGATCTTAAAACAACTAACGTTCTTGTTGATATTTGTAAAACAAATGTAAAAAGTACTACCTAATTCCAGACAAGAAGATTGTTGAGATAAATCAACGGTGTCTACACACAAAATTATTTCATTACATTCATTAGTGTGTACTAATGCACACTTCAGTGCCAGGGGCATCCAGGACTTTTTTATTTTACATGGGGAAATGGCGCCTAAGTGTTTTGTTAGCTTTTACAAAAAATAAGTGCCAGATAACTCAAAGCTGAGATTATATGTGAATAGCGGGTAACTCCGTTTCTCTACCCTAAAAAATTCACCCTGAGATACTACTTTTTTGCATTAATAATAAAGAATATATTTAACTCATTTTACTTGAGAGTGGCTGTTTTAAGGTGGATAAACAGAATAATCCTGAATACTAATTTCTGTTCAGGCATATGTGTCTATCTGGGCTGCTGAAGTGCTAGAGTACAATCATAGATAATATAATTTATTTGTTATAATATTGTACATTACAGTTGTTACAAAAGAATTCGCATCCTAAATACGTTTCCGGCGTACAAATATTTTCATATAAGAGGTCCTCGGCGTGTCAGAGTATGCCTTGAGCCTTGACAGACATTTAAAGCCTGTATAATGTCATAACAAAGGTGAACACTCCTATGAATTGTAGAAAGTGAAACAGTAGGTCAATCATGTTTTGGATACTTAAGGTAATATAAATAAAACAGCTTAATTTTTAATTTTTTTTTATTTATTTATCCTACTTCAAAATCCTCTCTTACTAAAACACATCTACATCAAAAATCATCTTCGTCTTCGCAAAGCCCTCTCCCCTATTTGGAAGGGGCCTTACAAAATTTTCAAGGTCCACAGTAATAATACCCTTACTCTCCTTATTAACAGACGCCATGTTAAACACCACTTCGATGAAGTGAAACACGCTCATAACATTAGTTCTTAAATATCAAAATTACATTCGTTTTAAAACATATATTTTAACACTAACAATTTATTTATACACTTTTCTTTTACATTATTTACACGTTATTATACAATCTAGATTTAGTAAGCTCTTAATTATTATTTACAGAACCGCCACCGCATTTTGTGCTATTATTCTTACAACCAGCTATGGCCAATATATTGAACGCATCGACAAGAGCCCTGGTATATTCTTCGACCCTGTTGGTACATTGAGGATAATTAATGATCAATTTCACATCGTTATTCCGGTAAACGTACATCCAATCCGACACCATTTGGAAAACATTCATGAAATATTTAAAATAATCCGATTTCTGTGTCGTGAGAGTGCCGACATAGATTATACTCAGTGTGAAAATATGTTACAACCCCTAGAAGCACTTTACAATGACATCTTAAGAGATTTTAATGCGATTTCCCATATTGTCTTAAACGGTATGTCCAAGAGATCTGCCTGGTTCTCAGGTATTGGCACGGTATTTAAACACATTTTCGGCACACTGGATGAATATGACGCTGAAAACTACAACAAAGCTATTCCTGCTCTATTTAATAACGAAAATAAACTAGCAGAGTCTACCAAAAAGCATATCTTAGTTTCTAAATCCGCTATTTCTAATGTTAATAAATCCCTGGAGGAATTAAATGACAATCAAATAAAGTTAAATAGCGTCATTGAACTCTTATCTTCTACTGTTAAAAATGCATCTGAAATGCTAAATATACTCAGTTTTCAAACGAAACTATCCAATGTTTTAAATACCTTGCTATCTAATTTACTTACAATGTCCTTCAAAGTCGAAGATTTGTTAAACTCAAATTTATTTATAAAAACTAACACCTTACATCCATCAATACTAAGCCCATCTCAAATGTATAATGATATAATTAGTAACCTAAGAATTATGCCAAAATACAAAGATTTTCCAATGTCTCTAGAATTAAGCAACATTCATACTTTAATTAACATTGCCGATTTAGTATGTTATTATTTAGACAATAAGCTTATTTTTATAATAAAACTACCTTTAGTTAGTTTGTTAGAATATAATATATATAAGAACTTACCTTTGCCAACTCCACATGCTCAAGATAGAGCAAACTCTTTTGCCATGATCATCCCTTCTGAAAAGTTTGTAGCGCTAAGCAAAGATAAAACAAGTTATGTACAAGACATAAATAATTGTAAAAATATCCCGACAAATACCTACCTTTGTGATGTTGTAGATGTAGGTACAGTATCCAATAATGTACCCTGTGAAATAGAAATTATGACGAAAGCCTTGATATCAATCCCAGATAACTGTCCATTTAGACTAATTTCCGGTGATCTGAATATATGGCATAAACTATACAACAACAAATGGATCTTTGTTCAAACTAAACCCACTAAGTTATCAGTGGAGTGTAGTAACAATTTAACCGAATACACTCTATCCGGTACGGGCTTACTCACAATTCCACCTGTTTGCGTAGCTTTCCATAAGAATCTGAAATTAGAAACTAAGCTCTACCCTAGTATAAATATCCCCGGAATATATTCGGATTTTAATATAATTAATGATAGCAGCGTCGACAAGTTTGGGCTCCACGGACTTTCATGTAAGAAAAGCGCTGGTAGGTTTTCACGACACAGTTCTTTGAACGATGTCATCCGAAGGGCTCTTGTCTCTATAAATGTTCCCTCGATTTTAGAGCCTTGTGGAATATTTAGAGACGATGGCAGGAGACCCGGCGGTATGACATTGGTCCCTTGGGAGAGAGGTAAAGCCCTAGTGTGGGATGCTACTTGCGTAGATACTCTGGCGGCCTCTCATCTCAGGGGTACCTCGTTTAGAGCCGGGGCGGCATCAGAGGCAGCTGAACTAAGTGACGCAAGTATGAGTCCTTGAGAGATGACTACATATTTGTGCCATTTGCTGTAGAAACTATCGGTCCGTGGAGTCCACGTGCGGTGACGGCGCGGCTGGTCGTTGCTGCTGGTGATAAGAGGGCTGGTTCTTTCCTCGCTCAAAGGCTATGTATAGCCATTCAGCGGGGAAATGCAGCCAGCGTTCTTGGCACGATACCGCGGGGAGTAGGACTATATGATATTTAAGTTTCTAGTTTTGGTTTTTTTTTTTATTATTATAGTTTTTAATATTGTAGATATTAAATTAATAAATATTTTAGATTGACTTAGATTTGTGGACATTAAAAAAAAATTAATGATAGTTGTTGTAAGTTAACTAACCTTAACAAATTTTCAGTTAACCTTACGTCTTCTATAAATGTAAAAACTTTGAATTTAGAAAATTTAAAATCTTACAACACTGATTCCGATTAGATTATCAAACGACTAGACACCCTAGAAAGTCCAAATTTGTATAATGTTAGTTTCTCTATAATAAGTCTTAATCTGTAACACTTTGCATATCTATTATAACCTATATAATTTGTAAGAGAGGAAAGCATAGATATAATAAAGATAGAGTAGAGAAGCCAGCCGCAAATGTTACTTCTCGTTAGAAAGAGAGAGAAGATCAAGATTACCATCTGTCTCTCTCTAACGACACATGTTGTCAAGCTAACCTAACATGACAAAATAATACCGCGCATGCGCTCTGTTGTTGTTAGAGAAGGACAGACAGCAACTCTCATCTTCTTTCTCTTTCTAACAGCGCGTCAGTTCCACTTGTAGAAAAGCATATGGCTTCTCCACTCTATCTATATTATCTCTATGGAGGAAAGTCTTTCCGAGAGCATTTTAATTTTAACAAAGAAAATACAGAAAATCATCATCACGCTGATCAACCACGGCTACGCATAGAGTAGCCGTAAACTCACTCAAGGGTGAGTTTCCTATCAACGGGGGGTTTTATAGATTCCCTTTTAATAGGGATCCGCTGACACAAAGCACATAATCAGCACTCTCTTAGTAGCTTCGGTACTTTCTTATTTTAACACTAGCAATATCGCTCAGTCCGTCATACACTCTCATCAGAAATACTCGCCTCTCAAATTCAATTCCAAATTTGTGTCATTCTATAATAAAATCCAGTTGTTTCATTACTAAATAGTTTTTTTTTAAGACATGACATTTAAGACATGACATAAGGCCCCGTATAACGGCTTCACGAATTTCTCGGAAAGCCTATAGGAAGGAAGCTTCGAAAGAAGCGCTTTGTGCCAAACCCGATCGAAGGCATTCGCTATGTCCAAACTAACGGCCAATGCCTCCCCCTTGGACTCTACTGCCTCTGCCCATCTATGAGTTAGTAGACTAGAAGATCACCAGCTGATCGACCCCGACGAAAACCGTACTGCCGGTCACTAATCAGCTGGTGGTCCTCAAGGTACCTCATGAGCTGGCAGTTTACAATGGATTCCATTATTTTGGAGAACAAGGAGGTGGTGGCGATAGGCCTGTAGTTGGACGGGTCTGAGCGATCGCCTTTCTTAGGGATCGGGTGGACCAAAGCTGTCTTCCATGAATTCGGGACTACGCCTTGGGAGTAGGAGTACCGGAAAAGACGCGTTAAAACCGCTGCCAACTCCGGAGCACATGTCTTCAGCACAATGGGAGGGACTCCATCGGGCCCACTCGACATGCTGACGTCCAGGGAGAAGAGTGCTTTGCGAACCGAGCGCTGTGTAAATCGCACATCCAGCATGGAGCACTCACATCGCGGGATGGTCGGCGGTGTATTCCCCCCGTCACCTAGAGTCAAGTTGGACGCAAAAAGAGAGCTCAACAGATCGGCTTTCTCCATTGCGGCACGGGCCAGTGAGTCGTCCTCTGTCGTGAAGCGACAATTAAAAGAGAAAGAACCTAACCTAAGAACAGCAAAACAACAAAATAGACGAAGAAAATAATATATTATAATTTTTTAAAAGGTATTTACAATCTTATAAAAAAAATGAAATATGAAGGTGATGGATGAAATGAGATTACAATTATATTAAAAAAAAAAGGATAGGAGAATAGGAGAATTAGTATGATAGTGGAGCCCTAGAGCCTCGCTGCTTTTGTAGTAGTAGGGACACGGAGAGCTTGAGGTTTCTTAGCGGCGACGGCACGCAGCGCCTGGACTGGGCACACGCAGCGTCCGGAGCCGGCGCACGTAGCGCCTGGGGTAGGTGCGCTCAGTTCTTGGAGAAGTAGTCGCCGCGCCCAGAGGTAGCGCGGGCAGTAGGGACGCAGCGCCTGGAGCCAGCAGTCGAAGCGCGCCTGAAGGTAGCGCGGGCAGTAGGCTGCACTCAGCGCCTGGATCAAGCAGTCGTAGCGCGCGGAGTAGTATGGCCCCGCACTTGAATTAGAATTCACCGACGACTTCACGTGTAGATGGAGGCTTGCAGGATCCCGGGGCAAAGCGGCCCCGGGATAAGGCCTTTAGTAGATGTTTCTCGTTTGAGAACCGAAGCGAGACTGTCCTGTATTCTCCAATTGTTTGGCTTTTATACCTTTTTAGAGAGAACGAGAAATTATTTAAATTAAAACGAAATTTATTGTAAATGACCTACAGCCAAAAAGTATTTATGTAGAAAGAACATCATACCAGAGACGAATTTAAATAAAAGTTACCATAACAACCACAAAAACAATGGTTGTCAAATTGAGGAATTTTTAGTTTTAGGACTGTTATTAAAAAACTATTACATTTAAGTAAGAAACGAGATAAAAATCACATAGGAAAAACTAATGCACGACAACGTACACTAAGCCCGAAATTGTAGAGTTACAGAGAATTCAATAAAAGACCAAAAAAAAAGGTAAGACTTCGTTGACAGCTAGTTTAAAAGTACTAAATAGTGTGAAAATACGCAGTAAAATGATATGTTATTGTGTAAAAACCGTTACAGGATCCTATATAAATAAAGGTGATGCAAAATATAAATGCAGAGAATCAAAAACAGAATGAAAAAAATAGTATAAAGTGATGCAAAACATGAATGCAGAATATCAAAGCAGAATGGAGAATTAGTGTACAATGAAATGTAAGTTGCATAACATAATCATAACATTAAACATAATCGCTTCTAGAAGTTTATGATCATAGTCAAAACCACCAAAGTCTTTAATTAATAAAGAGGAAAGTTCGTTCCAAGTTAAGTTTGGATTCTGATTATATTTAAATCTGAACTAATGAAGAGCATTGTCGGTGAAAATTTCGAACGCTTGAGAAATCAACAAGTCTTTGGACAAGCCACGAGCTAAGCAGTATTCTTCAAGTTTTTGAAGAAAGGATCTTGGACAGCTTTTACCATTGAAGGTGTGTCTTTTCAGATCTTTGAAGACGTTAATTGGAGAAAAAGATTGAGGTGGTGGTGAAGGATACGGGGTATGGATCATAACAGAAGCTTGAGAAACAAGAGGAGGTTCCATGACAGTCGGGTCAACAGGAGGGTCAAGTGATGGAGAGTCATTTTCAGTTGAAGGTGGAGTCAAGGATTCGAATTGTTTAGCAATAGCGTCAAATTTCATCTTCAAAGTATCGAAATTAGCTTTAAAGTCTGGATATAAGTCAGTATCTATTCGCTCTAATCTGTAAAAAACATGGTTAATAAAAGTTTCTATTAGTCGTAAATATTTGGTTTCACCTTGTAAAAATTTTTTAATTTTACAGTCCAGTTAGGTCAATGTAGAATCAATTTGAGACAAGTCATCCTCGATCGGAATTGGATAAGTCAGAATATCTTCAGGTTGAGAATTCGCAACTAAACGTAAAACTTGTTTTTTTAGAAGCAAAACAGTATTAGCTGGTTCCTCACATCTAATCTTCACTTCGTATTCAAGTTCGGCCTTGTTAAGGAATTCGTACTTAATAACCCTTTTCATTGTTATAATTACGTGTAAAGTTAAGTTTAAGAAATAAAAATATTATTAAAAATCGTACCTCTAAGTTATCTAGAATAAAAAATATTAGAGTGATGAATGTAACTTAGAGTGATGAATGTAAGTGAAGTGTTATATGTAGGCCTAAATATAATCCAAATAAGTTGAAAAACTAGAAGAAGTTTTGTTTTAGAATTTTGAAGGTATGAAAAGGTTGTGTAAATGAATGATGAATAATGAGTTAAGAACGAAAGGGAAAGCAATTAAATCAAAAGAGAATAGACAAGGCGCAGTAAAGGTGAAGAATTAAGAGAGAAAGAGGACTTTTACGTTGGGCGCCAAACTGTCGTGAAGCGACAATTAAAAGAGAAAGAACCTAACCTAAGAACAGCAAAACAACAAAATAGACCAAGAAAATAATATATTATAATTTTTTAAAAGGTATTTACAATCTTATAAAAAAAATGAAATATGAAGGTGATGGATGAAATGAGATTACAATTATATTAAAAAAAAAGGATAGGAGAATAGGAGAATTAGTATGATAGTGGAGCCCTAGAGCCTCGCTGCTTTTGTAGTAGTAGGGACACGGAGAGCTTGAGGTTTCTCAGCGGCGACGGCACGCAGCGCCTGGACTGGGCACACGCAGCGTCCGGAGCCGGCGCACGTAGCGTCTGGGGTAGGTGCGCTCAGTTCTTGGAGAAGTAGTCGCCGCGCCCAGAGGTAGCGCGGGCAGTAGGGACGCAGCGCCTGGAGCCAGCAGTCGAAGCGCGCCTGAAGGTAGCGCGGGCAGTAGGCTGCACTCAGCGCCTGGATCAAGCAGTCGTAGCGCGCGGAGTAGTATGGCCCCGCACTTGAATTAGAATTCACCGACGACTTCACGTGTAGATGGAGGCTTGCAGGATCCCGGGGCAAAGCGGCCCCGGGATAAGGCCTTTAGTAGATGTTTCTCGTTTGAGAACCGAAGCGAGACTGTCCTGTATTCTCCAATTGTTTGGCTTTTATACCTTTTTAGAGAGAACGAGAAATTATTTAAATTAAAACGAAATTTATTGTAAATGACCTACAGCCAAAAAGTATTTATGTAGAAAGAACATCATACCAGAGACGAATTTAAATAAAAGTTACCATAACAACCACAAAAACAATGGTTGTCAAATTGAGGAATTTTTAGTTTTAGGACTGTTATTAAGAAACTATTACATTTAAGTAAGAAACGAGATAAAAATCACATAGGAAAAACTAATGCACGACAACGTACACTAAGCCTGAAATTGTAGAGTTACAGAGAATTCAATAAAAGACCAAAAAAGGTAAGACTTCGTTGACAGCTAGTTTAAAAGTACTAAATAGTGTGAAAATACGCAGTAAAATGATATGTTATTGTGTAAAAACGTTACAGGATCCTATATAAATAAAGGTGATGCAAAATATAAATGCAGAGAATCAAAAACAGAATGAAAAAAATAGTATAAAGTGATGCAAAACATGAATGCAGAATATCAAAGCAGAATGGAGAATTAGTGTACAATGAAATGTAAGTTGCATAACACTACACCTCTCTGTGCAGAGATGGAAGAGATAGCTGACAGAAGTTCCCTTGGACAGTCTTGGCGAGAGACGAGAATGCACGGGTTCCCGAAGGAAGGCGAACTAGCTTCTCGCCAATTCTGCCGATGTGCTCAGACCTTGCCTTGGCAATGACGCTTTTGAAGGACCTGGAGGCGGAATTATACTTCTTTTTAAGTGCGATGGTGTTTACATCCCGAGACGTTGTTGCGTCAGCCCAGGCCCGGTAGCACTCCTGCTTATAGCGTGATGCTATTTTACAGAAGCGACCAAACCATGGGTGGGATCTGCCTCCAATGGGCACCACAGAGGATGGAATAGAAAGTTACATACACTGAAGTACCACATTAGCAACAGAATCGGCAACAACGCTGAGATCTTCCGGCGAGAAGCAAACCCACCCCGAAGGGTAGGATGCAAAAAAAGACCGCATCCCGTCCCAATCAGCTGACCTATAGTGCCAAACACGGCGGCAAGCTGCAGATCGCAACTGCGATTGGAGCGTGAGTGGCACCGTACTCCGGATCAGGCAATGGTCCGAAGAGCCCAGAGGGGCATCAACGGAGATCTGATATCCGTCCGGATGAGAGGTCAGCAGAAGGTCCAACAGGGAAGGTACATGGTCCTCCACATCTGGGATCCGCGTAGGCGAAGTAAACAGTTGTGTTAGACCATATGCCAAAGCAAAGTCATAAACAGATCTACCCGCATGATCGGTTAAACGAGAACCAAGCCATTCAGGATGGTGGTCGTTGAAATCACCTAGTATCACGTTCTCTGCGGATGGGACCTGTTGTAGCACGGAGTCTGCAGCCATTTGGACGTGGTCGATGAGTCGGTTTGTGTCGGCATTACCGCTATGGGACCTATAGAGGCACCCGTAGACGCGGGGATGGTTGTCGCTGTCTACGCGCAGCCATAGGATGGACATGTCCGTACCTTCAAGACTGCCGAGACGTCAAAAATAGATGTCCTATCTGACGTATACGCAAACTTCAGCCCGGGGCACAAAGCAGTGTTCCAATTTTTTTATTTAGAAAATGTGAACAGTGAAAAAATCAAAGTATCACATACATGAAATTTGACAACTCCATTGATTTCTTTTACTGGACTTGGATCTCTAAAATAGAAAATACTACTATACAGAAGTCTTACAGAATTACAAGAAAAGAAAAGATATACAACAAGCTATAAAAGAAGCAATAACTATGTTTGAAAACATATTGATAAATTAATTAGATCTTTGTGGTAAAATTATTAAGAAAAATTTAAAGGATAAATTAGGACTTAATGAAGCAATTATTCGAATGGATTTTTCCGAAAACTACAAATGTCAATATGCAAGGGAAATCCAGTTAATACATTTTGGTGATATTAAGCAACAAATTTCTTTACTCACGAGCGTCTTGTATAACTTCTATTGTAACCAAATTAAGGTGACAAAGTGTTACGCTACAGTAAGTTCTAATACAAAATACGACGCAGCAGTTGTATGGGCTCATTTAATTCCGCTTCTTGTGTTTATTCAGACAAATGCTCCCAATATAACAACCCTTTATATGGTTTCTGATACAGCCGGATGTCAGTACAGAAACTTGAAAATCTATTATATAATAATTGCTTTATATTGGAGTTTTCCAAATATACAACATATTACATGGAATTTTATAGAAGCGTGACACGGTAAAAGAGCTCCTGATGGAGTCAGTGGCGTATTAAAGCAATCTGCTGTGAAACTTGTTAAGCGTAGTAATGATGTGCCAGATTTTGATGAATTTATAAAATTACTGAAATAAAATGTGAGCAGTATTGTCATTGACACAGTATCGGACTACAACATATTCGAAAAAGATTTGTTACTACCAAAAAACATCTGCCCTTACACAGGTACCCAAAAAGTTCATCAGATAGTTTGGCACATGTCTAAAAAGTCAATGGTTGCCTTTAAAACACTCAGTTGTACAGAAAATTCTTGTCGTATATTAATAAATCGTTGTCCTCATGATGATGGGAAGACGCAGTCACAGCCCGAATTTCATTAGCTACCTGCTTCTTCCCATTTCAATCCTGAGTTCCCTGTTTTTAAGTCACTAAAGCAGAGAATAAGGGAAAGCGACCTTATTGTTACTAAAGCCGATAAGGGCAATACTGTTGTCATTATGGAGAGTAGTGGGTACAGCCGGAAAGTTAATGATGTAATCCTAGGTGATGACTTTGAGCTATTGGAGTCTGACCCAACCAAAAAGTTTACTTCGGATATTAAGCTATGTATACAACAGTCATCATATGTTTTTCGTTATCACAACTTGTCTCGAAGCAGTATTGTTCCAATGAATCCTCAAGCACCCATTTTATATGGGTTACCAAAAATACATAAAGAACAGGTTCCTATTCGTTTAGTTGTCTCATATATAGGTGCACCAGCTTATTTCCTTGCTAAAAAATTAAACTTCCTCCTTCGAGAGAAATCTGGATTCAATCCCACTTACAGCCTAAAAAATAGCTTAGATCTCATTTCCAAAATTAAAGATATTCGTATTCCTCCTAAATCCGTATTGTTATCTTTACACATTGATAGTTTTTTCACAAATGTCCCATCCCCTGACTGTTTGCGTATACTCGCAGATCTCTTTGATAAACGTCGTTTACATCCCGGGGAAACAAATTATCTTCTTAACCTCTCTCTCTAAATAAAACAAAACTATTTCCGATTTAATAAACGTTTCTGTCTACAAAAAGAAGGGTTAGCTATGGGGTCGCCTCTAAGTCCCCTTATGGCGGACATTTTCATGGATAATTTCTAAAAAACAACATATAGTTGTCAATCAAAATATCTTATATTACTATCGATATGTAGACGACATAATTATTTGCTGGACTGGCACAAAGAGACAACTGTATGTCTTCCTCAATAAAATAAATAGAGACCACGAAAAAATTAAATTTAAACTTGAATTGGAACAATCTTGTTCCAATTCAAGACTTAACAATAACAAGAAAAGAATCTTCACATGTTTTCCAAATTTATCGAAAGGCAACTCATACCGACACGGTCATCCCCGCGTCATCATATCATCCGTGGCAACATAAATTATCCGCTTTTTATTGTTTCATTAATCGTCTGTTCACTGTCCCATTAAGTAAAGAAAATTATTTAAAAGAGCTTAAGGCTACAGTCTTTTAAAGTTGACTCACATCGAATCATTAGCGCCACTTTGATTTCTTTTTTTACAGCAAATTATTGTTTCAGAGTAAAATATTTTGATAACACATCAATACCCAGATTATAAGTAATGGCTACATATTTTTTTTCGTTCATCTATGTGGTCTATGTTAGATCAAACGATAAATAGAGCTCTCTCGCACCCAACGCAATTTCCAGCTTTGTTCGTGTACCATTATAAGGCAATCGATAATAAAAAGGCGAAATCTATTCAGCGTGTTGTCTTTTTTTTTCTAAATATCTTTCATTGTCTTAAATAAGAGGTCTCAATTTTGTCAAATTTCGCTGTTTTCACCTCATAAAAAACTATTTGTTTCATATCATTAGCTGAAAATATTTATGCTATAATTATTTTTTTCTCAAGGGCAGGTGTTTAATTAGACAAACATTAAAAAATAATAATTTAAACTACTTTATTTCAAAATTAATAATTATTTCGATCGACCTATAAAATAATGACTCTGTAAACAATAATTGCGGGCAATATTCCTTAGTAGCCACTGAGGGGCTGTAGCGTTCAGACGTCTTGTCTGTGCCAAATTTTTGCGCTTCCTCTTGCTCTAACATTCTTCTTTCTCTCTCTTTCCCTAACCTTGGTTGTGCATTGTTACGAACTGAAAGTTGTTCTACTTTATTATTTTTTGCATATAACTCTTTAAGGGTTTATAAATCATTTTGTATTTGTTTTATAACTTTTAATTTCGATATGGACCATAAACGTAAAAAATATGCTTGTACCAGAAAACGAAAATTGAAATCAAACGTTGAAGCAATGAACAGAAATAGAATTCAAAGGTGTTTTTTGTGTTTCATAGTACAATAGTTAATAACGTGCATATGTATGAGCACTTGGTTAAATATTAGGTATATAATTAGGCAGGTAGGTAGGTACTTTTAAGAATTGTTTATAAATGAGTTGCATATTTGTACCCAGGTCCGCTGCTGGTTCTCGCCAACCATTGTCAGATGTTACCAACATTGAAATTGACGAACACCGTTTATCAGGACATGACGAAAGTAGACTTTTACGAACGACATTAAAAAATATAGAGTCTGTAACAAAGCCTGACAGTCAAGAAATGACGAATAAAAAGGAAAGACGGAAACGAAAGTTTGAGGAGGCTTTTCCCTTTCGCCGAATTTCAGTAAGAAAACGTCAGAAACTTATAAATGTTAGTCAAAACCACCAGCTACAAATTGAAAATTATACAGAAATTACCAAGGATGCCTTTTTTTGCCTAGACGGACGAAGAATCGTATCGATCAGATATTTTTTAGAAATTTTAGGGAAGATTGCTGATCATAACGCTAAATCTTTTGGATGCAGATATACAAATCTGAAATGTATCGGTGAGCGACGAAAAGGTTTTGTATCAAAATTACGTTTTAAGTGTGAACTCTGTAATTCAGAGTTCGACATATGCACTGAAGATCCATCTAACACTTGTGATGTAAATCACGGTGTTGTTGCAGGTACTATTAGTATTGGCTGCGGGTTAAGCAATTTGAATGAATTATTAGGTAATACCGATATACCTGGTATGTCAAAAAATTTATACGCCCAAACAAGCAAAAAAGTTTATAAATGGTTCAATATAACGGCAGTGGAAGAAATGACTAAGGATGGCGTCGAGGAGACTGAACATGCAAAAAAAATTGGACATGTAGACAGTGAAGGCACACCAATGATTGACGTGATAGCTGACGGATGTTGGTCAAAAAGATCATTCCGTAATAATTATTCAGCATCATCGGGAGCAGCAGCAATAATCGGTGCATATACTGGTAAAATACTGTACCTTGGCATGAAGAATAAATACTGCATTGTATGCGCAAAAGCTGAAAACAAAAAAACTGAACCAGCAAACCACATATGCTACAAGAACTTTTCTGGCAGTTCTTCCAGTATGGAGTCAACAACACTTGTTGAAGGGTTTCAATCCTCACTTGAAACTCATGGATTAATTTATGCTAGATTAATATCAGATGGCGATTCAAGTACTTATAAAAAAATATTATATATCAATCCCTACAAAAACTCTAAGGTTCAGAAGATCGAGTGTAGAAACCATCTTCTAAGAAATCTGTGTAACAAGTTGAGAGCACTTACTAAGGATACACATATACCTATTCATTCAAGGAAACTTTTAACGGACTTCAAAATTATGAAATTACGCATATATACGGTGCGGACTATTAAGCTACGGAAACGCGAAGAAGTATCTGACAATCAGAAAATGATCAAACTTCGATCAGATATTTTGAATGCATTATACCATTCTTTTGGTAGTCACTTTAACTGCGATGATGCTATATGCCCCGCGACTGACAAAACTGATCGTAATACGGCACTTGACTTAGCGAACACAGTTTTGTGGAGAAAAATGAGTCAGTTTGTCTCATTCTTAGCTTCAAATACTAAAAGTCTCGTTTTTGACGTAGATAGCAATCCCGCTGAAATATTCAATTCGGTGATAGCTAAATATGTGGGAGGCAAACGAATTAATTACACACAAAGAAATTCATACCAAGAAAGGTGTGTGGCTGCAGCAATTTCTTTTAACACGCAAAGATCAATATATACAATATATAAGCGCATATTTGGCAAACCCACTGGTAAATATACGAATTCATATGAGACACAAATACTGAAAAGAAAAGTGTACAAAAGATCTTTTCGAAAAAGATTTCGTAGAAACATGGATGATCCAGATTATGGACAAAAAGCACAAAGACCAGATATGACTGAAGAAGATTTTCAGATGTCAAAAAGTGAATTTCTTAAGCAAATGGAACTTTCAGACCAACAAAGAGACGATCTACAGATACATACGATAGATCAAAGTTCTAGCCAAGAATGGTTAGAAAACAGAAAAAATCGATTAACCGCGTCTATATTTGGTAAGATATGTAATCGGAAAGAAAACATCAGCTGCGCTCCGTTAGTGAGATCTATTGTGAAATCGCAAATCATATCTAATGTTCCATCGATAAAATATGCTGAAGCTAATGAACAAACAGCATTGGCTCAGTTATCTCGGCAGGAAAGTATTACAATTACTCGCTGTGGTCTATATATACATAAAACACTACAATTTTTAGGGGCGAGTCCCGATGGTATTTATAAAAATAAAGAGGGAAAAACGGGACTAATAGAAATAAAATGTCCATTTTTCGCAAAAAATATGCAATCTGACGAAGCTGTTAAAGTGAAGAAAATAAAATTTTGGAATTACAATGCAAAAAATAACACTTTTTCGGTTGACAAAAACGACGATTATTATTTTCAAATTCAGGGTCAGTTAAACATTACGGAGATGGATATGTGCTTATTTGCCATATGGACTGGAGAGGAGCATTCTATGAAAATAGAATATGTTAAAAGAGACCCTGCGTTCTGGCAGGACAAAATGGTAGGCCCATTGTCTAAACTTTATTTGAATTGTCTGCTTCCTGAGCTAATTGATTCTCGCATGAAACGCTCGATGCCAATCAAAGACCCTCCATACATCATTCAAGCCATTGAGAATAAATTAAAAAAAGCGCTAAGTCGTCTGTCGATGCTGCTGTACAAGAATAGTAATTTATGCATATAGGTAAATTCTATACAAAGTTACATTATACTTTAATGAGACTCTATAAATATGTGTGATAGTGGACTGTTTGTACTTATGTAGAAATTATTTTGAGTTTTTTTTTAATCTATTTTAGTATTTAAAACTACTTGACGTACTTGACGGATTTTCGATAGTGTCATCGACTTTATACGAAACCCGCAGTGCACGACTCATTCTAGCACTTGCCAGATTCATTTGAATAATCAATAATACGAGTACATGTTATACAGGTTCTAGATGATTATCTTTTAAAAACCTTTTCAACAAAACAACAAAAATTATACAAACTTAATTATTTTTTTTGTGTAACAAATTTTGTAATAAAAGCATGGAACAAAAATAGATATGAGGTAGAAAATCTGTATGTGAAAATTTGTTAGCTAATTATCAATAATCCTGTATATATAAATTGATACTAGAAAATCTTAGTAGAGCAACTTTCCACGCTACGGCCAGATGCCGCCTCTACACGTTGGCCAACACGCTGGCGAATGTGTTGGCCAACAACGATGGCCATCGTGTGGAGCGGGTGTTTAAGCTACGTTGGTACGTATTGGGACGATGGCCCACAAGTTGGCGCGAGATCCGTCTGGTGTCGGTTTTTTACAAAAGATCAAAGGGTTGTGGCAGAGTATTGGCCGCCGCGTCCACACGTTGGGCGCACGTTTAGTTTGCTACGAGCTCTCAGAGTGATCGCACGCACGCACGCTTAAATTTTATATGCACGCATCGTAACTAGTGTCTACATAACGGCAGTAACAATGACCAATGAATAAACTTTTCGCTTTATAGAGCCCTACCAAGCTGAAAATTGTTTGTAAAACACAAGTCTTTTAAAAAAAATGTTATTATACACAGGATTTTCTCCTGTATCTATAGAATTGAATAGAAGTAAAGGTTTACCTCTGCGTTTCGCTTGGTGAGTGCAGGTGGCCGGAGGCCCTTTTTACTGGAAATGAGACATTCCATCTTAGTCCTCACGGGTGACAACGCATCTACATTTTGATTTGTAATAGAGGATAGATGTAGATGTCTATGGGCCGCAGCAACCACTTACCATCAGGTGGACTGTGTGCTCGTTTGTCACCCTTATCCTATAAAAAAAGGTAAATTTGTAAAACAGCATACAGTTTTATTTAAAAAGTCCTCTGATGTTAATCCGAGTCTTAAAAGAAATCCGAATAGGTTAGTTCTAAGCGAGGTTCCGATATCAACTAAATATAATAAAAGCTGTTTATCAATGTGTGTACGTACATACAACAAAATACCTGACGATATTAAAAGACTAAATAATATGAATTTATTTAAAAATAGACTGTACCTTTGGTTAATTAACAAAAAAATTTATGACTTTAACATTTTTTTGATTTTTGACATTATATTCTGGCCATTAGTGTGTTGTAATTCTGACATTGTATAATATGATTAGAAATAATGTTTAATTTGTTAATTTTTAATATCATATAGGTAATTTTTTTGTTTAAAGTGTCTTATTGTTTAAACTCATAATTTAAATATAATGTGCAGTCTATGTCATATTAAAACAGCAAAACATGAGAGCACAATACAAATAAAACATCTGTGTCTATATTTACCATGTTTTATGCAAATAAATATTATTATTATTATTACAGAAATTGAGAGAATAAGAGGAACTACACATAGGGACAAAGAAAATGATGCAGTTCATCTTATTACTTTTGACTTGGAGAAAACCTTTCCTACTCAATATTTACAAGTATACTTACAAAACAATTTTGGACCTATAATTTAGGGATTCACGACTGCAAAACTGGAGATGCACATATGTAAATGTGGGGGAAAAACATTGAGTCACGGAGCATCACATAGCTTCTTGTCTATTAATTACAAACTTTTGCCCTAAAGGGTGTAAACTCTTCATTGATTACAGCGACAGTTGCGGTTATCAAAACTGAAACTAAATCTAAATAATTTGCAGGCTTTGGATGTATGTCGTAGTTCATACTGGGGTTATCAAGTGGATCAGAAATTCATGTTATCTGGGCACAGTTCCCTAGAGAATGACCCTGATTTTACGCACATTGAGAAACAGAAAAAGAAAGCCTGGTATATTTATGTACCTGAAGACTGGAAGACATTAGTTGAAAAAACGTGCAAGAAATAGAATGCAACAAGAGGATTTTATTTCTACGGACCCTAGCTCAAAGGTTTTTAATAATAGAAAAATTAACAGCGGCAGAAAGAAAATTAATTGGCTGAAAATAAAATCGATGAGATTGTAAAAGAAAACCAAATAGTTTATCTTAGAGTCATTGGATGACTCACCATTTCGCCAAGTCGAAATGGATACCAAAAAAAGGAATATTCCAAACTCCTTCCCAATCAGAGAAAGTGAATTCAAAATAAAATATATAGGGTCAGTTGGGGTAAATGTAAAAACTGGGTAAAAGTAATAAGTAAGTAAAGTAACATTTTTATCTATGTTGCTTTGCTGGTGCTGCCGTCTCTGGAACGTGTAGTGTACTATTTCGACGGTAAGCCAAGCACTTTCAAATACTGTATTATCGACACTGCGTCATGTGATATTTCATACTTCACGCGATTCGCTTATTTCTTAAAGGACAAAATAATGGACAAATAAAAGACAATAAAAGACACATGTTTGCGCGTTTACCGCTAAAAAGAACCTCTTTGTTGTATCTCCTCAGTTTCAAGGCACTCCCCTTCTTGCCTCAGCCAGTATCGGTATCCTCGGAGTCGACATATCGAGTGACGTGCAGTTTCGTGGTCACTTGGAAGAGAAGGCCAAATTGGCCTCTAAAAAGCTTGGCGTGCTCAGCAGAGCGGAACAGTATTTCATGCCGGCACACCGCCTGCAACTTTACAAGGTGCAGGTTCGGCCTCACATGGAATACTGTTCCCATCTCTGGGCAGGGGCTCCCCAGTGCCAGCTCCTTCCACTTGACCGCATCCAGCGCAGAGCGGCTCGAATCGTCGACGACCGAGCCCTTTCCGATCGGCTTGATTCATTGGCATCTACCATGGGGAGTGCTCTGAGGAATTGTTCGGATTAATCCCAGCCGCCAAATTTCACGAATGCACATCGCGGCAGTACTCCCGATACCATCCACACCATCTGGATGATTGGCGGTCCACCTCTGTCCGAATTACAAGATGTTTTCTTCCTCGCACGACTTCCTTGTGGAATCGATTACCATCAGCGATTTTCCCGGACCGATACGACTTAGGGACCTTCAAGAAAAGAGCGTACTCCTTTTTAAAAGGCCGGCAACGCATCTGCAATTCCCTCCCTGGTGTTGCAGTTGTTCATGGGCGGCGGTAGTCACTTACCATCAGGTGAGCCGCATGCTCGTTTGCCCCCTCTCCTATAAAAAAAATTGGACTACGATAAATAAATCGACATTCACCCGTTCAAGCAAGGTAAAATTTTAAGTTTTTTTTACAAGTGTAGTTGATTAACATATTCTTAACCGTTTTATATCAGTATTTTGGCAAAATGACTAAAAGTGTAAACTTTGAGGTAGGTATTATATTTGCCCCTCAAAAATAGCAGATCGGGGCTAACGCATTAACCTCGAAAGGGGTAAATGTAATAACCCATTGCATTTACCCCTTTTGTGTTGTTTGTTGCAGATAGTACGGCGTTATATAAAAAAAGGGATTGTAGAACCTAATTACACGGAAGAAAAACTGGAGAGGGCTCTTAGTGAGATAAGAGCTCATACTATGACAGTTAACAGAGCTTCCAAAGTATATAAAATACCATTTTCAACGCTATACTGCCGTTATAAGGGTACGAGAGGATTAACCAAAAAGTCGGAACGCAGGACAACTGTTCTCCCTGAAAATGTAGAAAACACTCTAGCTACCTCAGTAAAAACGTAGGCAAAGTGGGGCTTCGGCCTAAGCAGAAAAGAGATCATGGAATTGGTAGGGCAATATGTTAAAATAGACAATTTAAAAACGCCTTTCAAAGATGGCGTTCCAGGTGAGGACTGGTTCCTAGTGTTTAAAAGACGCCATCTTTGGTCGATCCGGAAGCCTGAACCTTTGGAATACTCCAGAAAAAAAGGTGTAACTGACCCCTTCATAATTTTTGGATATTATGATCTTCTTGAAAAAACTCTTACTGACTTAAAGTTAAAAGATAAGCCCCGAAACATATGGAACCTTAACGAAAGTAGCTTAAGTATTGACCCAGCAAGACCAAAAGTTGTCGGAGAGAAAGGTCGAAGCGTGTCTAGAGTAATCAGCACTACAGGGAAAGAAAACACAACTTTTGTTTCAGCCGCCAATGCCGTTGATCATAGGATTCCACCATTAATTATCTTTAAAGGTAAAAATATGTGGGACCAATGGCGAGCACCTACAGACAAAGAATTTCCAGCGACGGCTTATGCCGCGAACCCGAATGGTTGGATGGAAATAGAGATTTTCACTAATTATTTCAAGAAGACCCTTATTCCAGCTCTTGGCAGTGAATGACCTATGTTAGTGCTATATGACGGTCATGCCACACATTTCTCTGTTGATCTTGTGGAAACAGCGATAGCCAATGACATAACTATTCTTAAAATTCCGACGCACATCAGCCATCTTCTGCAACCATTGGATGTTTCTGTCTTTAAATCCTTTAAAGAAAATTGGGATCAAACAGTAACAAAATGGCAACGGCAGCATATTGGGCAGAGATTGCCTAAATCTTTATTCTCTCAATATTGGAGGAAAACTTGGATTAAAGTTTCCGAAAGTTGTATAGCCAATGGGCTTAGCAAGGCTGGAATATATTCTTTTAACCCCAACGTAATTTCTAGAAATCATTTTTCCAAACAATCCCTGGAACGCTGGGAAAACTCGCAAGTAATGTCCAATCCTATGCCATCAACGTGTAGCATTCCTTCCATCTCGTTTTCACGAGAAAATTTCTCGGAGGAAGCCCTGGAAAACAGATCATTTGCAAGTTTCTTCGATTTCATCGATGACTGATGAAAGCCAACGAACATCTAACAAAAGCAACTTTGAACACACTTCAATAGAAAGCATAATTTTATCTACTATCCCTCAAAAACGTTTACCACCGAAGGAAAGGAAACGGAAAGTTGCATCAGGCGCTCAAGTCATTACTTTCAAGAAATTCTTGAAGTTCTACTAAAAGATGCAGAAGAGAAGAAAAATAAGAATAAAAAAGCCAAAAGAAAGAGAAATAAAGACAAGCAAAAAAAGAACAGACAGCGATAGCACAGATTTAGAATCGGAAATTGCCTATGCTGTCAGGTGAAAGTGATGTTTCTGAATACTTGCAATAAAATTATCCACTGTGTTCTGAGGAAGATGATGCAACCTTTTGAGGGGGAAGAACCACAGTTTCTAGAGCAAGAAGATCCGATTGGTATTGAAGAAAATTCAGACAAAGAAAACTTAGATGAGGAAAATTTAAATAGCATCAAGAAGGATGATTTAGATACATCTTTACATACAGGCAAATGGGTGATAGTGATATACTCCTTAAAGAGGTCAAATAAATATTATTTAGGTATCATAAAAGCCAAAATCGACGATTGCTGGGAAGTTCAATATGTAAGACGGGGCAAAAAAGCTTTCATATGGCCGAAAGTTCAAGACTTTGACTTAATTGAGACAAGTTGTATAATTAAAATTTTTGCCTACCCTAAAAAAGACGAAACGGGGCCTTATAATCTTTGAGTATGATTTCGAAAATTTATCGATTATTTAATTAGTATGTGTTTATTTTTAAGAAAAATTCATATCTCTCTAATTTGTTATCCTATTTTCTTCAAATAAAAACCAAAGTGTAGAGCCAATTTTGAATTTTCTCGCAATTACCCCTAATTTTTTAGATTTCATTTGTTTATAAAACCCACATCGCTATTACATTTGCCCCTTTTGATTGGGGAAATGTAACAACGGTGCCCACTCTTCTTAAAAAACGTTTTAAAAACACTTAGCTTTAAATGTTATAATATATTTCTGTTTACAATAGTTATTTAACAAACGCTTAATTAACCCCAATAAATGGTATAACTGTGGAGTTATTTAATAAAAAGTATTACGACGATGAAGATGAGGTTTGCATTTACCCCTATTGACCCTAGATAATAATATATACCGTAAAACGGGGTGAATAGAAATCGCGGGGTGAATGGAGACAAAACCAAGAGTTATTTTGCCCAGACTTCCAGTCTTTTGGAATAAAAATGTTACTAGTTTTTACTTTTTTAAAAACGGCAACATTTTTTTTATAAAATGGCAATTCCAGTTCACCATGAAATTAGGAGAAAGTTAAAAAAATACGTTCAAATATCAACCAGCCTCCCATAAAATTGGTAGTTTTATATAGGAAATACGAAATATTGTGTGATATACGTTATATAAAGTGTTCCTTAGTTTATCAAGATCAAGTTATTTATACAAGTACAATTTTGATTTGCATTGATTGATATTGAACAAAATTTTATTGTTATTTGATTTTACTTATGTTTGAGGTTAATAGAAACGGGAAAGGGGCGAATAGATACGTAGTATGGGTTCAATAGATACGACGAATGGGGTAAATAGACACGGGAAAGGGTTTAATGAAAACAAGAAAGGGGTGATTAGAAAAAGTCTTAGTAGGGTTGTCACATTGCTTAATCCCTATTAACAATGAAGATACTTACATAGGTATTTTTATAAGATACATAATTTACATTATTTTTTTTGTTATAGGTAGGTACAAAATGCATCGTTTGTATAAGCCCAAAAGACCCAGAAGACCCAAAAGGAAAAAAAATACAAAAAGTATGATGAATCTATAATACAACAAGCCGTTGAAGAAAATAGAAAATGTCATTAAAGTTTGTAGCTGAAAAGTATAATATAGATAAGTCAGCCTTGTATAGGCATAGTACAAGGACAACGCGAAAACAAGGTGGACAAACCATTTTTTCAAAAGAGGAAGAAAAGGGTATGATAAAATACATAAATGTATGTGCAGAGTGGGGCTACCCTTTAAATTCTGTATATTTAAAATACCTGGTGAAAAGTCATTTGGACAAACAAAGGAGGACTGTACTGAAATTTAAAAATAATTTGCCGGGCCAGATTTTATTGCAAGCTTTCTTAGAAGACATAGGTAGAGCCACGCGGCAGCTTTTGCTGTCGCACGGATGGGCCAGCTCGAACCGGGGTGGTACCACGACCTCACAGAAAACCAGCGTGAAGTAGAGGTTTACTTCTGCGTTTCGCTTGGTGAGTGCAGGTGGCCGTAGGCCCTTTTTACTGGAAATGAGGCATTCCATCTTAGTCCTCACGGGTGACAACGCATCTACATTTTGATTTGTAATAGAGGATAGATGTAGATGTCTAAGGGCCGCAGCAACCACTTACCATCAGGTGGACTGTGTGCTCGTTTGTCACCCTTATCCTATAAAAAAAAAATCTCACAAAGAAATTGCCAGAACATTAAAAAAACAGGGCAGCTGTCTCACCGGAATCGATTAGAGCTTACTTTCGGGAGTTAGAAGTTTCATTGGCAAATATTGAGCCCTATAATATAGTTAATTACGACGAGACCAATCTAACCGACGATCCGGGTTGCAAGAAAATTCTAACAAAACGGGGAACAAAGTACCCTGAGAGTGATGAATCATTCAAAGGTTTCAACTTCTGTGATGATAGCTGGTAGTGCCACCGGTGAATTGTTGCTACCATATGTAGTCTACAAGGCTCAAAACCTTTATGATACTTGGACCGAAAATGGGCCACTAGGAACACGATATAATTGGTCGGCAAGCGGATGGTTTGATGCAAATATTTTCGAGGATTGGATAAAATCCTTATTTTAGAGGTAAAGAGGGGAAGAAGTGCCTCATAGGTGATAACCTATCCTCGCATCTGTCATTAGATGTGATTAAATTGTGTCATGAAGAGAACATTACGTTTGTTTTTTTTTTACCAGCAAATAGTACGCATCTAACATAACCATTAGATGTGGCCTTTTTCCGTCCGATGAAGATTGCGTCGCAACATTCTTTTAAAATGGAAGAAAACCGATGGAAAAACACAAGCATCTATTCCAAAAGGATGCTTTCCAAAGCTTTTGAAAAAACTTATTATTGATCTCAACCAAAATGCCGAAGATAATATTTAGGCAGGTGTCAGAAAAACAGGCATATGGAATCATAAACCTTATTTTTTTACAAATTAAGGTTCTTGATTGTTTGATATTTACAAATATTATTATTAGGTGAAAATTTAATTTAATAAAAACCAAGGCTTTCCAGGGTGATATAGCTGTACCTACTTATATAAATGATATTTTATAAAACAAAAAATAGTACAAAATGTTTGTAATCTCTGCATAAAAAAGTCACATACTCTCAATTTCAAAGAAAACGCGTAGAAAAACACGTAGTTACCCACTAAAAACAAGTATCCTTCCGTTTGTAACTGATGTTTGATGTCAACTAAACTTAATTATAGTATGTTTCCAGAGCAGGCGGAAAAACGTACATTGACCTAAAGTATTATGTTTGCACCGAAACAAAACGACAGGTATTGCTTCCATAGATTTCATTATCGATTTCGTATCGTTATGCGCTAAGCGTGTTTCATGGTACGGGGTGGGGTGAAGGAAGCGTTTATTCAGAGATAACAAAGTTAAACCGAAACAATACCACTTTTAAAATGGCAGACGTCAAAACACTATATCAAGAATGGCTATACAATATTGAGCATATAAAGTGGAAAAACTGCATTTACCATGTCATAAAAAAAAGAAAACAAATTAAATGAACTGGATAATGCCATTGATAAAACTGTAGATAATTTTATAATCAATGTGGCGAAATTATCCACGTCTTTATCATCAGAAAATGATTCTGAAATAGTTCAAAAGCATAGTCTGTCAAGTGTCGCTGACAATCTATTATGAGAAGTTTTATACATGATTCAAGGTTGACTGCTAAAGAATGCATTAAAAGTTTTTTTTACCCAACTGCCAAGAATTGGTTATGTTTTGTACAACTACCTACCTACCTACTACACTACTTATCTACTGTTAATGTAATGATTAAGTTTGTATTAACTCCCATGGTTTATAAATAATAAATTTAAATTAATGTTAATTTGCTCTTTAATTCATATAAGTAGAGGATAATCTTCTTTCTTGATAATAAAATAATACACACAGGACCTGCGAAGAACTTCGCACTCGGCACTCTTATCTTTCACTCTGATGATGTATGTAATGATACAAGGATAAATAAAACCTAAGAAAAAGGTTGGCTACCGCAATGATATCGTCAAAGGTCAATGTACGTATTTCCGCCTGCTCTAGAAACATACTATAGGTCTAAACAAGTGAAAAAAGCATAAAAAGATAATACTTTTACACATGGCTGATGGCACAATAGGCGTGTGGCGCTAGACACGCCAGGCGTGTCATGAAATATTTGTTCGCCGCCACAGCTAAAAGTTGTCGAAAATCGGTGCCACAACGAATCGGTTAACCCCATATATCGTATCTATTCCCCGACTGCTGGGTAAATTGAGATTGCTAATATTTATGTTGTATATATTGGTGATTCCGGTTCCGGTATTGTTGACGTAAACACGAATCAGCTCCGTCGAAATAATTCACAATTGCTATTAAAACTAGTTAATTTACCATAAAACTGTAAAAATATCTTAAGAATAGAATAGAATAGAATAGAATAGTTTTTTATTCAATATTAATTATTACATAATTCTTATTGAAAGTCATTTTTTATTTACCACTGGTTCGGAAAATACCTCTGTCCTGGGAAGAACCAGCAAGAAACCCAGCGGGACATTTTTTTTCAAACATATTTCACTTAACAATAATTTCATTTATACAATTTTTAAATGATTTTTAATAGAACCAGCATGGTGGCGATCACCTTATTCCCAGGGGTTATTTTCATTCATGTATTCCTTGATATTATAATAACCCTTTTTGTACAGTTTTTCTTTAATAAAACTTTTAAACTTGTTTATTGATAAACTTTGAATATGTTCTGGGATTTTGTTGTAAAAGCGTATACATTGCCCCATAAATGAATTACTGATTCTGTGGAGTCTAGTAACTGGTATTACAAGCTTATGTTTGTTCCTAGTGTTTAAAGAATGCACATCCTTATTCTTATTAAAGCTATTTATGTTTTTATGTACATACATTAGATTTTCATAAATATATTGCGATGCCAAAGTTAATATGTTTATTTCTTTAAATTTTTGTCTGAGGGACTCTTTACAATTTAGGTTATAAATCGCCCGAACGGCTCTCTTTTGCAAAACAAATATAGCCCCAATATCAGTCGCATTACCCCATAGCAAAATTCCATAAGACATTACGCTATGAAAGTAACTAAAATACACTAATCTAGCTGTCTCAACATCTGTGAGACTTCTAATCTTTCTTACAGCATATGCTGCAGAACTAAGTCTGCTTGCTAATTTAGATATATGGGGGCCCCATTGAAGTTTCGCGTCAATAGTAATACCGAGAAAAACAGTGGTATCCACAAGACTCAACTCCTCCCCATTTAATAGCACATTGGTATTCGAATGTTTTACATTAGGTATTGTAAATTTAATACACTTTGTCTTATTGCCGTTCAAGAGCATGTTGTTGGCGTTAAACCAATGTACTAATTTCGATAGAGCATTATTTACATCGTCATAATTAATTAACTGCCGTTTGAGTTTGAAAATTAAAGAGGTATCGTCAGCAAATAATACTATATCGTGATTGTCCCCTACAAGATAAGGTAAGTCATTAATATAGATTAAAAACAGGAATGGGCCAAGAATCGAGCCCTGAGGAACGCCCATTGATACTACCGATCCGGAGGAACCTTTACCATTTATCACGACTTTTTGAGTTCTGTTACTTAAATATGAAGTAATAAGTCTAAGCGCCAAATTTTTTACACCGTAATGTTGTAGTTTCCTGATTAATGTTTCAAGATAAGAAACCCACTGTAGCTTCAAATTACGAAGAAATCTCAGCGGAAAATAGTGTATAATATAGTGAAATCAAGAACATTTATTATAAAGATAACCATCTGACACTCACAAAAGTAGTGCCAACCTAACCAATATCGAATGAACGAAGGAAGTTGTATTTTGATAGTTCTAGTAGTGTTGTCAGTAGAAAAATTTTAATTTCTACCAAAAATTCTAAATTATACCAAAATAAATATGGATCAAAGTATGGAATTGCTGCTAGCTAAACTGGACGAGAAGCTGAACCAACAAACTTTGACAATAACCGCGAATGTCACCAATAATGTCATGCAAGCACTCGACGAAAAAATGAAAACACTCTTGGAAGAAAACAGAACCTTAAAAACGAAAATAACAAACCTTGAACAGAAAATAGAATCCATGGAAAAGGAAAAGAGAAAGAACAATCTAGTATTTTTCGGCATAGAAGAGAAACAGAAAACAGAATGTGATAGGCGTACACCTGGACAGTCAAGAGATATCCAAAGTCTATAGAATTGGGCAACGTTCAAATAAAAATCGACCGGTAGTGGTCTCATTAACAACAACATGGAAAAACATCTTATTCAAAAGAACAAATCTAACCTACCTAAAGGCATCTATATTAAAGAAGACTTTCTTAAAGAGGTTCTGGAAACTCGCAAAAAACTCCAACCAATGCTGGAAGAAGAAAGAAAGAAGGGAAATTTAGCATTTCTGAAATACGATAAGTTAGTAGTAAAAAACCTAAAAGATTCTAACCGTGAGAAAAGGAAAAGAGAAAAGATAGAATCACCAGAAACAATGGCACAAAACACCAAGAAGAAACAGATTACTGACAAACATACTAATGAGCCATCTACAAATAATACTCAAGGAATAGTAAAACCAAGCATACTAAATTATACGGCACGAGGTAGAGCATCATCGGTGTCTGAGCCTAAAACTTCAAAAAACTAATAACTGCCTCCTCAACTGGAATCCGGATAAGAGAAATCAAACAATGCAACAAAATAAAATAAAAACAATCAGCACCCCAAGCCGGCTGGTCACCGTGGGGGAAGAAGACCACAACCCTCCATTGAATAAAACCAATACCAATAATTATAAGAGCAGAAAGTCTGAAAATCTAAAATGTGAATCGGAAGAACTACACAACTTGAAAATATGCACCTATAACGTAAGATCACTATCATCAATGACAAGATTATTAGAATTAGAAAATGCAATAGTCAAAATTAATAAACATCTTAGGACTCGCCGAAGTTAAACGATTAGGGTACAGTATAGAAGAACATAACAATTATATTTTGTTATATTGCCGAGACATTGCGACTCCATGGCGTAGGTTTCTTAATAAAGAAAACATTGAAACAAAATATCGTGAGCTTCGTAGGCATATCAGAAAAAGTCGCTTTGTTAAAAATGAGCTTCAACAAGGTATCACTGTCTATTATTCAAGTTTACGCCCCTACTGAGAGCTCCAGTGAGGAAGAAATTGAAAGTTTCTACAAAGATTTACAAAAAGCGCAAGAACAAGCAGATAAGACCCTACTAGTCATTGGAGACTTAAATGCAAAAATCGGTTACCCGACTCATGAAGAACATATGATAATGGGACGTTACGGATACGGCCAACGAAATCCACGAGGGGAACTATTAATTCAATACGCATATGAAAACAAACTATCAGTGATGAACACATATTTCAAAAAGAGGAACTCTCGCAAATGGTTACCTGGATGTCTCCAGACAACAAGACAAAAAACGAAATCGATTTCATACTAAGTTACAACCCCAAAGTAATCACAAATTTAGAGGTTTTAAACAATATAAATTTCCCATCAGATCATAAATTGGTCAGATGTTCGCTGAATCTCCGAACCCCAAAAATGAACAGGAAATCATTTAAAGCCCCAAATAACATACTAAAGACATCTAAAGAAAAACAAACTTATCTAGAAAAGCTAAAAGAAAATGCAGCAACATTAGAAGATACAATGAAGAACACAGAAACTGTACAAACTCTGAGCAACGAGCTGGAAAAAACCATCACAAATAGTCTAGAACAGGATAGAGCATTAAAAACAAGTAACGAAAAACCAAAAATTATTACCGAGCTAACACAAGAACTAATTTCTAAACGTACAGAACTCCTATCTAAAAGAGAAAAATCTAAAGAAATGAGACATGAATTAAAAGAACTATATAAGAAGACAAACAGAGCAATCAGGCAAGATTACGAAAGACATAGACGAATAATCATAGAGAGAAATATGGCAACATATAAAAGTTCAAAGAGAGCCTTTAAAGAGCTGTCAACGCATAAAAACTGGATACAAGGTCTACAAGATGGAAAAGGGGAAACAAGAAACAGAAAAGACATAGTAAAGCACGCAACAGCTTTCTTCTCAGAGCTTTACAGAAGAACATCTCAAGATGAAACTCAAAAGGATGAACAATCGGAAATTAAACACACAAGAGAATCCCAACTAGATGAAGTAACTTTAACTCCTATAACCCAAGGGGAGATAGAACGACATATAAAAAGACTTAAGTCTGAAAAAAGCCCAGGACCAGATAAAATCACAAATGAAGCTCTAAAATTTGGGTCACCTATTCTAGTAAACTACCTGACGAACCTATTTAACTTAATCATACAACAAGAAAAAATTCCAAAACAATGGTGCAGCTCAAACATAATACTGCTCTATAAAAAAGGAAATCCACTTGATATCAACAATTATAGACCAATTAGTCTACTATGTTCAATCTATAAACTGTTCTCTTCGGTAATCCTAAGTAGAATAGCCCCAGACATAGACAGAAACCAACCAATAGAACAAGCAGGTTTCCGACCACACTACTCAACAATGGATCACATACACGCTATGGAACAAATAATAGAAAAATACAAAGAATACAACATGCCGTTATACATAGCATTTGTAGATTATGCTAAGGCGTTTGACAGCATATCACATTCATCTATATGGAAGGCTTTGAGAAAAAACAAAATAAATGAAAAATACATTAGTGTGCTAAAGAACATATATGCTAAGAGTACAAGCAAAATAAAACTAGAAAGACATGGAGAAGAGTTCGAAATTGGGAGAAGAGTTCGAAATTGGGAAAGGAGTGAGGCAAGGTGACCCCCTTTCACCCACACTATTTATAGCCGTCCTTGAAGACATATTTCAAAACGTAGAATGGAAAAACAAAGGTATATGGATACTAAATCAAAGATTAACACACCTACGATTTGCTGATGACATAGCTCTCTTCAGTGAATCTGCAACTGAATTAGAAATTATGCTTCAGAGCCTGAACACCCAAAGCCAAAAAGTGGGACTTGAAATTAATTTATCAAAAACAAAAATTATTACAAACAGCTCCAAAAAACCAATCAAAATAGAGGGAAAGTCCATTGAATATGTTGATGACTACGTATATTTAGGCAAACTGATATCTTTCGAACTAAACAGCAATGAAAAAGAAATAGACAGAAGAATAAACATAGCGTGGAAAAAATATTGGGCTCAAAAAGAAATCCTTAAAGGAAATTACAGCCTAAGAATGAAAAAGGTCATAATGGACTCATGTATCCTCCCAAGTCTAACATATGCAAGCCAAACATGGGTGTATACTGAAAGAGTGAAAAACAAAATTTTGTCTTGCCAACATGCTATGGAGAGAAGCATCCTTAAATTAAAAAAATACAAAAAACAAGAAATATAGATATCCGCAAGAAGACTAAATTAACGGATGCACTTCAGCATAGCCAAATACAAAAATGGAAATGGGCAGGACACATAGCTAGATATCAGGACAAAAGATGGACCTACCAAACAACAAAACGGAAGGGCCCATTTGGCAAGAGTGTAGGACGGCAAAGGAAAAGATGGGTGGATGACATTATTAACACAGCAGGAGAACAATGGATGCAAATTGCCAAAAACCGTGAAGAATGGTTCAAGTTGGAGGAGGCTTTTACCCAAGAAGGACTACATAAACCAACAAATAGTTTCTAATAATTCTATGTATTTTTTTTTGTTAACTCTGTAAATGTGTAGAAAAATAAAGCTTTATTATTATTATTATTATTATTAATATTTATGTGTTTCGATCAAAATATATATTAAAAATAGCTTTTGAACATTATAAAGTTTAAAACCAACCTTGACTCATAATATAATTGCATTAAATACACAGAAACCAATCGAAAACAATATGAATGTCAATTTCAAAGTTAGAAACTGTGTCTATTCACCCCATTTTACAGTATAAACATAAAGATTTGATAGAGATTATTAAATTCATACCACTCATAAATCATGACTTTTGTAGTTCGTTACAAAGTGATGAGAACGCGTTGACTTCAACAAGTTGTCCAAAGTGGCTAGGTCGACCTCGAAAAGATGACATGCACGAGACAGACAAATAAAGTATTTTGGATTATATTTTATGTGAAGATGAATAAGTTGAACTAGTTTACCAATTTATTCACCTAGATTATAACTTAAGTACAAAATTTTAAATGTTTCAATTTGTACAGTGTACTTGGACAATTTTAGTCTTGAACATAAATTATTATATGCCATACTGATTTAAGTGAATTATTCTATTTTTTCTATAAGTAAGTCAGAACAGTATAATATGATTTTCTTTTAATTTATATAAATCATATTTTGAAGTAATTTTAACATGAAACACAAAGTTTGACTTCAAATAGAATAGAGTATATTTTATTATAACCCCTATGGAAAAGATTTTATACAAAAATTATTTTTCTCAAAATATTAATTCTTGTTAATTGTACTATGGTTCACAACCGATGGGTTGATCAAATTGTTTATAAATATTTTATGTATTATGTTACATAATTTTTACTTAAAATAAATTATCAAATATATTATTATTTTTCTTTCACCAGATATTGGATCGTTTGATGCAACAATGTGTAGTTAACTTATATAGTCATGTAATCAAGTAAATAATAGTTCTTTTTTCCCAAATACTGTATGGTTCTACACCACTCCCTCTCCCCCATCACATAGGGATAGCAGTCTAACTTCTTGTCCTACCATTTTTGTCTACCTCTCATACAATGTGCAAAGAAAATTCTAGTATGGCGGTAAAAACTTTTTTTCAAATACAACACCTAAATCTGTAATTGGCTGTCTTAAAACAATGGGTGCATCAATGCATCACAACAAAAATAGAAGTAAGTTGTATGACCACAAATAATATAATATTAACTATTATTATAATTAATTCCTGCCACTAATTGTTTGACATTTATAAAGAAACTATATTACTTATACATATTATGTTACTTATTATAACAGGTTCCCTATTCACAAAAATACACACACTAGTAAAACAATTGAAATATTCATATATGATTCATTGTACAGGGGAAGGGTTAATATATTATCCCTTTACAAAAATTTTAGATAAGTATAGGTGATAAGAACACAACCAACAACGTAATGGTCAGTTCTCTTTTCTCTTTCTCTTTTTTAAAAAACTTTACCCCCACACTAGAATTTTCTCCTGTATCGTGGAGGCAGTTTACAAACATAGATTTCACAAGGACAAACATCCAGACCCGGAACAATTATTTGTAGGCCATACAAATTCTTATTCCGTGCGGGATTCGAACCCGTGGCCCCCAGCACAACTACTCAATGCTAAGCCACTACGCCACGGAGCCGTCAAACACACTGACCCTCCATTATTTTGATTTATCATTAATAGTCTTAAATTCACTGTTAATCATAAGACTTTTCAAGTTTTGACATATATTTCTTGAAATACTTAAAAACACAGTTTAACCAATTTCATAAAGTTAAATAGCAATGTATCGAACAGGCAAATCCATGCACATATTCCTATAAAATAGACCATTCATGCCCGTTCTTGGGTTAAAATATCGCCTCAGAACTTCTCTTACTTCGGCAACAGTGATAGCAGGAACACCTTCATACCCAGACTTAATATATACTGCATTATTTAAGCTAACAGGATTACAGAAATGTCCACCTTCAAATTTGCTAAATGGATCTCCATTTTTCTTTCTGCTGTCTTGCCTAATAAAAAATACAGCATCAACAATCTCGGCAACAGTTTCATATGCCAGAAAACATAAAACTTCTAATGCAGACAAAGTAATCTTAAGTTCTTTTGTGGGATTCAGCCACTTTTCTAATTTCATAAAACCCTTACCTATTCCATATCCAGACCTAAATGAAGCACACCTAGCTTTATGATATGCTTCATACTTCTCAAAAGACATTGATTCTGTTATTTTGGCAGCCCTTACTTTTCTCAAATAATCAATTGCATCAAATTTAATCTGGCTCACTTCATCTGCTTCGTCAAACTCTTTTATGATGTCAATGTGTGTTCTTCGTTTCTTTATAGATGGATCTTTTTCATCGTCTATAATTATGCCTGGCATTATAGTTTCTGTGGTTGGCACCTGACGACTTTTGTCTATTTGATCCAACTTTAATTGATAATCATGTAAACGTTTCAATTTTAGGATGTTTTTACGCATTAAATAAATAATGTCGTAGTTTGATATGGCTTTCGCTCCTCGCATATTTGAATAATTTAAAGCTTCTTGAAGCATTTGTCGAAGTTGTTGAAGGACTATACTTTCTACTAATACAACAGTCGCAGCGTTTGGATTTGGATTGTCCCCAAAACCGTGCATCATATTTGATATTTCTTTTTGGAAGTTCGTGACTTCACCAGTGGCATCAAGTGTAAAGTAAGACACCATTATTATAAAGAATATTAACTTACAATCGAAATAACGGTTGTATTTTAACAATTAATGGATTGTGGAATTTAGATACCTTTTTTTATTTTAATTATTAGGTTATCTACGATACACAAACAACAAAAACAAGTTAACAAACCTTAGAATAGAGTAATATATATCAAACTTTCTTTTATGGAGTGTAGAGTACAAGGAGGGCCATCTCTGTACATAGATATAGTATAATACATATCTATGTCTCTCTTATGCCGCCTCTACACGTTGGCCAACACGCTGGCGAATGTGTTGGCCAACAACGATGGCCATCGTGTGGAGCGGGTGTTTAAGCTACGTTGGTACGTATTGGGACGATGGCCCACAAGTTGGCGCGAGATCCGTCTGGTGTCGGTTTTTTACAAAAGATCAAAGGGTTGTGGCAGAGTATTGGCCGCCGCGTCCACACGTTGGGCGCACGTTTAGTTTGCTACGAGCTCTCAGAGTGATCGCACGCACGCACGCTTAAATTTTATATGCACGCATCGTAACTAGTGTCTACATAACGGCAGTAACAATGACCAATGAATAAACTTTTCGCTTTATAGAGCCCTACCAAGCTGAAAATTGTTTGTAAAACACAAGTCTTTTTAAAAAAAATGTTATTATACACAGGATTTTCTCCTGTATCGTGGAGGCAGTTTAGAAACATAAATTGCATAAGGACAAACATCCAGACCCGGAGAAATTATGTGCAGGCTATATACAAATACTTGTTCCGTGCGGGATTTGAACCCGCGGCCCCCAGGGCAGCAACTCATTGCTAAGCCACTACGCCACGGAGCCGTCAAGAAATAAAATTTCTTTTTTCCATTTCTTTTTCATCACCCTTATCTTATACACATTCACGTTGTAGTGATTGATGTATTCATTTATTTATTGATGTATTAATGCTATATTATAGGTAGCATACTAAAATCAAATTAAAAAAATGTTTTTACTGTCTTTATTGTTCCCTATTAGTTTCTTTATTTCGTTAATAATACTTTAATTTTTAGCTATGGAAGAGCGAAGCCATCTGTTACAGGCATTATTTTGCTTACTAGGTGACCTCGATCACTGATCGTATAATGTAACTTTAATGTTTGACAAAATAAATTATTTATTATTATTAATATTTAGTTTTATTCTATAATTATATAATAAGAATAACCCTTTTTAAAAAGGCTTTGTTTAATAAAATTTTACAACAGTTTTATAGACAGGCTTCGAATATTTTCCAGGCCTTAGTTGTAAAAGTGTTAATTATACCTATGCCTAGGTGTGTTAATGTTTATATAGTTTACTTATCTGTATAACGTTAGTGTATAATAAAGAAATATTAAAAATTTATATTAAAAATATTAAATATTAAAAATAGTGAAAATTAAATAAAAAAATAGTGGTATGCTGTGAAAAAATAAACCGCAGCAGCCGTTAGCGCTTCAATAATCATTTTAATTCATTCGTCCGCACATTGGCCTGAACCGAAGCAAACTGAACGATCTTCCAACGTGTGGACGCGATCACAATTTCTTGGCCAATATGTTGGCCAACACATTCGCCAGCGTGTTGGCCAACGTGTAGAGCCGCCATTAGAGTATTAAAACTAACAGGAGACGACATTGGAGAGCGTTCCCCGCTGTCAAAAGTACGAGAGCGCGTATCATTCCCGTTATGCCGCCTCTTCACGTTGGCCAACACACTGGCGAATGTGTTGGCCAAGATATTGGCCAAGAAATTGTGATCGCGTCCACACGTTGGAAGATCGTTCAGTTTGCTTCGGTTCAGGCCAATGTGCGGACGAATTTATTAAAATGATTATTGAAGCGCTAACTGCTGCTGCGGTTTATTTATTCACAGCATACTACTATTTTTTATTTAATTTTCACTATTTTTAATATTTAATATTTTTAATATAAATTTTTAATATTTCTTTATTATACACGAACGTTATACATATAAGTAAACTATATAAACATTAACACACCTAGGCATAGGTATAATTAACACTTTTACAACTAAGGCCTGGAAAATATTCGAATCCTGTCTATGAAACTGTTGTAAAATTTTATTAAACAAAACCTTTTTAAAAAGGGTTATTCTTATTATATAATTATAGAATAAAACTTAATAATAATAATAAATAATTTATTTTGTCAAACATTAAAGTTACATTATACGATCAGTGATCGAGGTCACCTAGTAAGCAAAATAATGCCTGTAACAGGTCGCTTCGCTCTTCCATAGCTAAAAATGAAAGTATTATTAACGAAATAAAGAAACTAATAGGGAATAATAAAGACAGTAAAAACATGATTTTAGTATCCCACTTTTTAATTTGATTTTAGTATGCTACCTATAATATAGCATTAATACATCAATAAATAAATGAATACATCAATCACTACAACGTGAATGTGTATAAGATAAGGGTGATCAAAAAGAAATGGAAAAAATAAATTTTATTTCTTGACGGCTCCGTGGCGTAGTGGCTTAGCAATGAGTTGCTGCCCTGGGGGCCGTGGGTTCAAATCCCGCTCGGAACAAGTATTTGTATAGCCTGCACATAATTTCTCCGGGTATGAATGTTTGTCCTTATGCAATTTATGTTTCTAAACTGCCTCCACGATACAGGAGAAAATCCTGTGTATAATAACATTTTTTTTTAAAAAGACTTGTGTTTTACACACAATTTTCAGCTTGGTAGGGCTCTATAAAGCGAAAAGTTTATTCATTGGTCATTGTTACTGCCGTTATGTAGACACTAGTTACGATGCGTGCATATAAAATTTAAGCGTGCGTGCGTGCGATCACTCTGAGAGCTCGTAGCAAACTAAACGTGCGCCCAACGTGTGGACGCGGCGGCCAATACTCTGCCACAACCCTTTGATCTTTTGTAAAAAACCGACACCAGACGGATCTCGCGCCAACTTGTGGGCCATCGTCCCAATACGTACCAACGTAGCTTAAACACCCGCTCCACACGATGGCCATCGTTGTTGGCCAACACATTCGCCAGCGTGTTGGCCAACGTGTAGAGGCGGCATTATATAAAACTAGTTGCGCCGCGTACGGCGTCAGTTAACAAGTAGTTGTAAGCGTGAGTTGACCTCCAGAAAAATGCCGAGTTGTAGTGTGTTTTCTTGTAAAAAAAGATCACAGACCTCAAATTTACAAAAAGACGACCTTACCTTTCACCTTTAAGTATTTATTTTGATTTCAATAATTAATATAAACATTAAATCACGAAAATACTGATTAATATAGCTGAGCAGGATGTGTTGCCAACTTAAAGTATTAATACTATAGTAAGGACTTTTGCACCACTAGGACATAATTAAATTTTGCTTAATTGTAGACAAATGTCGTTTCTCTTTGTTCTAATTACACAAGACAAAATCGTGTTATTGAATAGTCTTAAATTCATCAATATTATTGTGATCTATTTGCAAAACTATATTATTTCAAACAACATTAATAATCTTTAATTGTTTTTAACGAAATGAAAACATCAATTTAAATTGTTTTATTGTATATAAAACATTTTAAATAGATATTTTCATTTCATTATGGTTACGTTATGAAACAGAAAATGGTAATTTCGAGTATATAAAATGGTATCATCAAGGCAATAATAATGATGTTCACTGTAATCTTTAGTGTCGATGTTTTTATTTGACTATAATTAATACCTTGATAATAATACCAAGGTGTTATTTAAAATTCTTTTTTGTACAATGTTTAAAAAAGATCTTTGTTTTTACAGTTTTCCAAAAGATCTTTACAGGGGCCAAGTTTGGATAAAAGCATGTGGCAATCATATAACCTGGGTACCTAAACAAACAAGCACTATTTGTTCCGAGCATTTTGACCAATCGTTTTTCGTAATCCAATCAACATTACTGATTCCAACATTACTGATTTGGTGCTGGACTTTGTTGGGACTTTATTTTCTTGTACACTATGATACGGTGCGTTGTCCATCACAACAACGCTGGTTTGTGGTAGATTAGGGATTAACATATCAGTGGCCCACTTCTCAAAATTAACACTGTTCATCTGTCCGTGATAATCACCTGACGTAGTACCAGCCTTAAAAAGTAACTTTGCACCATTTAAAAACCCTCCTCTCGATCCTGCGTGGACAAGAATGAGCCTGTTCGTGGAGCTTGTATCAGTCAACACGGCGTCGATCATTTCATTTCTCCAGCATTTTTTAAATGTGAGGTTGTTGTCTACCCATGTTTCATCGAGAAAAAAAATATTTCGATTTTCTTGCCTATATTGACGAATTTTCCGCAAATAAATTGACCGTGCATATGCGACAGCTGGCCTCTCCACCAAAATTCTACGTTTATTATGACATTTAAGCCATCTATATCCCATGTCTTTTAACAGTGGTAGAGCCACGCGGCAGCTTTTGCTGTCGCACGGATGGGCCGGCTCGAACCGGGGTGGTACCACGACCTCACAGAAAACCAGCGTGAAGTAGAGGTTTACCTCTGCGTTTCGCTTGGTGAGTGCAGGTGGCCGGAGGCCCTTTTTACTGGAAATGAGGCATTCCATCTTAGTCCTCACGGGTGACAACGCATCTACATTTTGATTTGTAATAGAGGATAGATGTAGATGTCTATGGGCCGCAGCAACCACTTACCATCAGGTGGACTGTGTGCTCGTTTGTCACCCTTTTCATATAAAAAAAAAACAATTTTCTTAAACTCGTCACTCCCCATGGAAACTCGATTTTTTCTCGAATAGCTGCGAGGAGTTTAATGCAGGTCGGAACAATTTTTTTAGTTAAATAAAATTCTTCAATAATTCTGTGTATAACATCTCGATCAAAATCATCGACGTTTAAATTTGTCTTCTTGTTACACTGTCTTTTCTTTTTAGAAGGCGAACAAAGAGGCCCTTTTTTGGCTTCATTTTGAATTGCAGACAATGTTCTCTTCGAAAGTCCAGTGTAACGGCTTGCGCGATCGTAAGCATGATTTAATGTGAATGTTAAATTGTTGTTCTGCCTTTCTTTAACACACATGTCTAGAATATTTTTTGCCATTTCCCTTGCTTGGCGATGAATAAAAACTCGTTTTTTTGTAACAGAACTTGACGTACACGGATCAGACATAATTAAAAACAAAAATAACACGCGGCTGCAACTTTATATTAACACTATAACACAGTAAGCGTATGATAGTTGTCAAGGACAGCACAGCACTACATTGCAGACGCGCGAGACGCGGCGTGCGGACGGCGGGGGGAGATGCTCCCGCTCTTCACCCCAGGCCCCGACGGCATTCAACTCGCGCGCTATCTGTACTTAGCAACATTTCATAATGAAACGAACGTGCCCCATCGACAAGTATAAGTTATGTTCGGGGAATTCCTCAACATCTCAACAATCTTATGAGTGCCTAGATCTTTTACTTGAATGAAGACCTTTTGTAAAATCATGTAAAGACTGTATTTGTTTGAATTATTACAAAATAGTTATTTTTCTCTTTCGGAAATAAATGCGACTTGTCAAAGACCTGTTTTCTTATCAGTTTAGTCTCGTTTTGTATCCTGTCCTGAGTTTTTTTTTGTGTTAATTTAATTAGTTCAAGCAAGAATGAGTGAACCTATCAATGCTGCTTCCAGTAATTACAGAAATAAAGTACTTTACTTACTACCAATCATGATACTTGTCCCAAGAGTAGTAAAACCCGACGACATTCAAACAATCCAGGCAATAGATGATGAATGGCGCAGTTTTCCCAAAATTTTAAATAAAATTGACTTAATTTTAAATATAGACGAGTTTTAGGGTGTCATTAAAAAACCGTTTGAAAATTATAAAACACTGGCTCAATTTGCTTTGAATTTGTTATGTTTGCCCCATTCTAGCGCCGATTGTGAACGAGCATTAATTTAATTAAAATAAAACTTATAAACAGTTAACCCAATGAAACACTGAATGGAACATTAGCTAAGCAACTGATAAGAAGAAACGAAGTGTACGAAGTTTAAGTCAACAGGAGAAATGTTGAAAATGACGACCTCAGAAAATTGATATAACTATAATAAGTGGTTGTAATATATTTTTGATCATCGCTTAACAAATTTTTGTTAGTTTTTGATTATACGATCTTTTTATTTCAAAATCTCCCTGACATACGACTTTTTTATATTTGGCGTACGATCACGCGTTTTTTCCATCTGGCAGCCCTGCTTGACATTGACAAAGAGTATTTGGCCTAAAGGGGTCAGATACCAGGCCATAAACTCCAAAAAAAAACAAAGAGTATTATAATTTTTTATAATTTTTATTTCAAGGTTCACGTACTAGAGATGAGTCGTACAAGGTAAATTAAGTACTAGGTGCACTTAGTCCAATTCCGTACAAATACTCGATCCAAATACCTTTTCCACCTAGTCCATGAAGTAAGCATAGTTTGGTATTGTTGGAATAGTATACACTTTAAAGTACGTTTAGTCTTTACGTACAGCCGATCCTGATACGTGAAGGTAATGAATAGTAATCAATCGTCCATTCATACTTTACACAGACTACGACTAGTCAACGTTAAGATTTATCTACATTCTAGATTGTTGGCGTATTTAAAAGATTTCAATTAATTTTTGATTTAAGACTAATCCGATTTTTGTCTTTTTTCGTTATTTTTTTTAATTATTTTTGTTTCGTTTTTTTAATTACCTATCTACAATTATTATTTTTTACATACACGCGAAAAATCAGTCTTAAGAGTTGTTGGCATTTGTACGTAAAATGACCCCAAGCGACACTACTGCATTTTTTTAAACAATAAACATTTTAATGTCATAGAAAAAAGTGAAAGTTCTTTAACCATATAACAAAACTTCGAAATCATTCAATACAGTGCCGAGATCACATTCGCATGAGTTCGTACTAGTACTAGACACGCGACTGCATCATATGGTCTCCATTCGCATCGAGTATTTACTAGTACCTAGTCTATAAAATCTGCCTAGTATTTGATTGAAGTCCCCGGGACTAGTCCCGACTAGTCTCGAGTATTGACAGACAAAGATAGAAAGACTGCGGAATAGTGTAGTTAAAAAAGGACAGAATATATTCTTGCACAACAAGAGTGCGTATCGTGTTACATTTATATACATTGAAATATAGTTCAAATTCAAATGACTGACACATTTAGGCAAACACGAGTGAGCGGCAAAGCAGACTAGTTAGTAACTATGGCAACAAAATACTATCTCGCTTTGCCGCGCCGGTACTTCTACTTCTTCGATTCAAGCGGGCCACCGCATTTTGCCGTGCAACGCGTAGGCACAGTGAGACTAGGTGGATCAAGTATTTTAAAAGCTGGAACAGGTGCAACCTAATTTCGTTTAATACCTAGTGCCTAGATCTGTTCTAGTATATACGCTTCATCTCTATCACTTACTTCATTACCATTCACTATACGTAGTATCCACTAAGTAGTCTGTGCATTCACTACTTCAGAGATAACGTCAGGGTTTTTGGCGGGAACTTGACTTGGGGCGGTTTGTTGCTCCTGTATTATTGTTTAAATAATGGTTTGAAGTGGACTTTGATATATAAAAGTGGTGCGATTTTATGTATTAAGTGTCTACGCATGTGAACTATTAGTGGAAACTGTGAAACAAGTGCTCTGACGGTGATGGATTCTCAAGATAAGCTGTTTGTTTGCATAGGCGCCTTTAGATACCATCGCCAACTGTCAGCTGCCTGCTGGCTCAAGTTGCCGTCAAAATCTCCCAAGGGCTGCACAATGTGACGCATCAACATATTGTGAAGCAGTGAACTATGAAGAAATTATAATAAACCGAATAAAAATACTCAAGACTTGGCCTAAAGGTCTAGATACCAGGCCATAAACTCCAAAACAAAGAGATAACGTCAGAGCAAAGAGTATACTAGTGCGTTCACCGTAAGATGTCCCCTGCCTTGGGAAATGGCAGCATTGTCTACGGTGCTGCCAACAATATATAGAGCATTTACCCCACTTGGTGGTTGCTGGCAAAATTATCTAAACTTGAAAACCCCTGATTAATATGTTTTACTTGCTTATTTAAATAATATACAGTTAGTTATAAGACTAGTAATGTTGTGAATGATAACACAATTTAATTTTTAAATTATTTATTGATTTATTTTTTCCGACAATAATTATGGTCGAAAGGAACAATTCCAGACATACTCGTATCACTGTCACTTTCATAAACGTCGTTATCATCATCTGTCGTATCCGAATCTGTGCTGCTGTCATTTCCTAATTCAATTATGAATTTATCAGTAATATCATCCAAACAGCCATCAAGTACATAAAACTTGTCTTCTAAATTTTTTACGTGTTCACACTGCTTTTGCCAATCCTGAGGGGTTATAGATGAAAAAGCTTCTTCAGTTAACTTCACGATATTCCCAGCTTCTTGGCCGACATTATTGCTGGCTACTCGTCTCTTTAAAAGACTCCACATAAACTCAATCGCATTTAAATCGCAGTGGTAAAGGGGCAACCTAACCACTTTATGGCCATGAGAAAGCAATAATTGGTCAGCCTCATAAATCGGCGCTTCTTTGTGCTCTTTTATAATTTCATAAAGTTCTGCTTTCAGCATTGTTGGTATATAAGACAATCCCTTATTTGTTATCCAATTTTGCATTTGAAGTTTTGAGGAACTCATAGTAGGTGCTTTATTTACTTGTACGGTATGATAGGGAGCGTTATCCATCACGACTAAGGAGTTCGGAGGCAAATTGGGTATAAGTTTCTCTGAAAGCCATTTTATAAAATTGGTTCTGTTCATGTCGTCATGGTAGTCCCCTGATTTACTCTGTGATTTAAAAATCAATTGAGCATTAGGAATAAACCCTGTTTCTCCACCTGCATTAATAATTATCCACCGCGTTCCAACAGAATCACTTATTATTACTCCGTCCTCGTCATCTTTTTGCCAACATTTTTTCACTGCATACGATGCGTGAATGTATGTTTCATCTAAGAAAACTATTGGCCGACCATCTGCTCGATTTTGCCTCATAGTAACGATATACTTGCGTCTCCATGCAACTATGTCGTGCCTTTCCATTAAAATTTTCCGTTTCGAACCACACTTTTTATACTGAAATCCAATTTGTTTTAAAATTTTCCACAAAGTCGTTCGACCTCCACCAAAGTTTATGTCATTCTTTAATTCTACAAGTAATTTATTTAAACTAGGAACAACTTTTCTTACAGTATACATTTCATGGATTTTGTTTCTTATTGCGCATAAATCGAAATCATCAAGATCCACCGTTTTACGTCTTTGACGGTGTTTTCCAGGAGACTTGTTTTTGAGATGTAGAGGCAGCAGCTTCACCTTCTTTAGATATTCTACTCACGGTTTTCTCTGACATGCCTGAAATAGACACCAAAGTACCATTTTATAAAATTACATATTTATAAAATACAAATACAGACATTATGATAAAAAAGTAAATTAAATTAACTGAGATACGTACTTTTTTATTTTAATTCGTAATGTTAGTAATTTCTTATTATTACCCATACTAAAGGCATTTTGCATGAAGCTGGCATCCCTATTTTACTAACCTGTCATGACGGCGACGCGAGTTCGCACTTGATTGAGTGGAATTAACAGGGCTTGATTTGCCTTTTCTCTCTCACAAAAGGCACGCACCTTCAACACAACCTCTCTTGCACTGCTTCTAAATGGTTTCGGCATAATTAATTCGGAATATTTTAAATAATAACACAAAAACGAGCGCAGCTAATCACAAACTGACAACAGATTGACAAGCAATAGAGCCGACATCACAGCAGGGGACATCTTACGGTGAACGCACAGAATATTAATATATAACGTCAGAGCATAGAGTAGAGTAATATATACCGGAACGTCAGAGTATCAGAGTACTTGCATCTTGAACTTTATTACAAAATTATTTTAATTTTTTAAAATGGGTATTAATATTATCTTTATATATAGGTACGATTAAAGTGAGCACCCAGCTTAGTGTCTTTATTAAAGTTAAACACTTCGTATTATGTTATACAACAACAAAATTATGGCTTTCAGTCGAATTTTGTGCAATTTGGGTTCAAAATCACATTTAATGAATCAGTTTAGATTCTTATCCTGTTGGTCCTGTGGCAAAAACACAAATAATTCAGGCGCACATCTGTTTTGTTCAAATTGCAACGCCTTGCAACCTCCTGAAGCAAAGGAAAATTATTTCAAGATCATGGGTATTAATGAAACATATGACTTAGATGAAAATGATTTGGCTACGAAGTTTAAGGAACTGCAAAAACAACTTCATCCAGATAAATTTGCTAACAAGTAAGTCAATAAATTAAAACATGTTACTGACTTTAAATCTATACATCTATACAAATAAATGAAACTGAAGTGTCTGTTTGTAACATCAAAATAACAGCTTTTTACTAAATGCATATGAAAGTATATATGCATACTTATAACGAAAATATCATTTTTAAAATTTTTGTATGTTTGTTCTGGCTAATCTCCAAAATGGCTGAACCGATTTTAATGGGGCTTTCACTGGCAGAGAGCTGATGTTATAAGGAGTGACATAGGCTACTTTTAGTTTAGAAAAACAATTAGAGTTCTGTGTAAAAAAATTAAAACTCATAAATAAATTACATGTGTGCGAAGTCGTGTGGGACAGCTAGTTTCATAATATTATGTAACCTACTTCCACAATCCCAATCAGCACTGAAATTGTTAGTGCTAATTATTATGATTGCTTATTTAGATTATACTTACGTGATTATGGAAAACCTGAAATAAATTTATCTGAGAAATTAAAAATATTTTTTTTACTGTAGGACTGTAGCAGTCTCAGCATAAACTCTTACTTGCTCCAAAACCATCCCGTAAATATGAGCTATTAAGTGGAGCAAGGGCAACATACAACACTATTTTTTTTGTGGTAGAGCCATGCTGCAGCTATATTAGTAGTATAGTTGTAGCACAAATGGGTCAGCTCGACCGGGGGAGGACCACGCTCTCACAGACTACCAGCGTTCCAGCTTGACACTGCTGTGTTTCGTATGGTGAGTGTAGAGAATGGGAGACACATTTTACTGGAAAAGAGGCATTCCATCTTAGTCCTTGCAGGTGATGACAAATCTGCATTTTGATTCTTTATTGAGGATAAATGTAGATGTCTATGGGTCACAGCAACCATTTACCATCAGGTGGACTGTGTGCTCGTTTATCACACTATTCTATGAAAAAAAAACTATAAACTGGTGGGGCTTATTTACATCGGAAAATTTAATTAATTAGCAACTGATCACTCCACAGCACTGCCAGTGGCAGAAAGAGCTTTGGCCTGCAGACCTCAGCTACAATACCATGTATAATACCTGCAATATTTTACATCAGGCAGGGGCTGTACTCCAATGGCAATAAAAAAAGACAAAAGACTCCCTATGTACTGTCGTTCTCACATAACTAAGCATTGGACAGACAATTACCATATAAACTAGTGTTGGCTGATGCTATTCTATAGAAGTTTTTTAGTAATGGTAAACCACAGATATTCTTAAAAGTAGAAAATTTTTAAAAACAGTTCAACACTGAGGCATTATTTTGTGTATTAATATAATACTCTATAAACTGACAACCTTTTATTTGAAACTAACTTCTCAATAAAATGATATTGCATAACAATAAACTTCACCTCAGTGTCAACTGACGACAACTGGTTAGTGGAAGGTTATTAGCCCTCATTGCTTAAAATATTTATAGATTGTTTGTAGATAAAGTTCACATTAAAACACCACAGATGAGTTTCAAATTTTAAAAATATCATAAATTTCACATAAGGGAAAATCTGACTGAACTCGTTAAATGGCTAGACTGATTTTGAGTGTGTAATTAAGTTGATTCGAGAATAATTTAGATTCACAATTTAAAATTGTAGGTTGTGCTATTATCAATATCCAGAAATCACCTGTGTGAAGTCTGTGCAGATTACTATGAATTTTATAATTTAATATCTTGAAAACTCTGTTTCCATTTATTTATATTTAAGGATAAGACTAACAAAAAATAGATCTATCCCTCATAAATGTTTGAACCTCTTAATTGATTGTAGGTTTAGTACAGTTAAGATGGGCCAAATTTCTGGAATTAAACAGGCATAAATAAAATTCCGAGGAAAAGAGAAGTGGTTAAATCCTTTCGAGCGCTGATTTGAATTGTCTTAAATATTATCATACTTACACAGTTCTTGTATTTACTGTATAAATATGATAATAGATAGGCATGGCAATTAAAATATTATTTGCAAACATAAACAAAAATTATCTATAGAAATTGTACGACAGTTATATTATCAGTTTAAGACACAAAGTAGCCATTAAACTAGCACCATTAAACTGCAAAATGATTTGTATTGGTGCTGGCAGTCGTCTATACATATAAATATATTACTTTTAATAACTGCTATAGTAAATTAAGGATGATAACAACTAAGTACATATATTTTACCTTGCTTACAATAGACAAAACAGATTAAACAGTGGTAGAGCCACGCGGCAGCTTTTGCTGTCGCACGGATGGGCCAGCTCGAACCGGGGTGGTACTACGACCTCACAGAAAACCAGCGTGAAGTAGAGATTCACCTTTGCGTTTTGCTTGGTGAGTGCAGGTGGCCGGAGGCCCTTTTTACTGGAAATGAGGCATTCCATCTTAGTCCTCACGGGTGACAACGCATCTACATTTTGATTTGTAATCGAGGATAGATGTAGATGTCTATGTGCCGCAGCAACCACTTACCATCAGGTGGACTGTGTGCTCGTTTGTCACCCTTATCCTATAAAAAAAAATCACCTTTGCATTAGCAACATGACGACAAATAGGTTTTGCCAGTTTACCGCAATGATGTAGTAGTTGTAGTTCTACAATCTAATATTGTAGCAATATATACATAACACAACTTTTAACTCTTATTATTACAGAGATAAACATGAGCAAGAAATCTCAGACCAGTACTCATCTCTAGTAAATGAAGCATATAAAACTCTTTTAGAGCCATTATCTAGAGGTAAGTCCTATTTATGAATGTTACTATTACTCAAAGTTTATGGGCATTCGGTTTTTCATCCAATTTTGTTTGGTAACAAAGCAAGGTTGAACTTTAACTTGTGTTTTTTTTTATTAAAAAAGACCATGTTTTCTTCCTCCATCCTAACTATGCACATGACATCCCAAAAAAACCAATTCTTCCTACAAAACTGCTGTGTATATTGCATTAAAATTAAAATTAGTTGATTTGCAATTTTTATATATTTATTATTAATTATTTATGCAAGTTTATTAACAATTACCTACTTATCTACTTTGATTCACCAGCTAGTTTCTGTTTTTAAAATGATAGTTCCAGTGCCAGTAACAAATTAAGATGCCTTCTATATTCATTTATGTATTTGTTCATGTTACTCTTACTGAGGCTCTATGTTGTTGTAAAATTACATTTTATTGTTGTCATATTTCATGCAATGCTTTGACACTCTACTCATCATTTGAGTGTGGAGATGTTGTCTTTTTTTCATTATTAGTTTGATCTATTTCTCTCTTCACATCTTGAATGTAATATCACAGTACCAAAAAGATATGGTGCATTAAATATGTGTGTATGTAAACCAGACTTAAGTAAGATTTCAGTTCAGACCAGTGACAGGCATTAGCTCTAAAACTGCTAGACGTTTCATTCTACAAATTTGATTGTCAATCCGCCTGCTACCCACAAATCCTTCCTACAACAGGAGAGGCCCATACCCAGCAGTGAACTTTAACATATTGATCAGGAAGAAGAAGAGGTGTTTGAGCATTATATTGGGAATGATTTACCTGGATGTCTTGACCAAACATGATATTTTAGTCGACCTAGCTTTCAACGGCTTCCACCTAATGTCATTGCATTATGTGTGGACGAAAATGATTGAATGGGAGCAACATACTATGGGTATATTTATTGTCTTCTAAAAACTATTCCTCTGTTGACTCCCAACCTCCTGAACAAGACGGTTTCCTTAAGACTTTAGTACCATAAACCATATACATACTCTTCCCCAAATTGTACAGAAGACCTAAGAGTACAATCTGAAACTTCGCCTGGTGTATGTGGACTAAAAGAAAGTCTTTGATTCCGTTGAAATTTGGGCGGTGCTACAGTCCTTCGGTGCTGCTAGATTGACTGTCGGTATATCGAAGAACTGAACTGTATTTGGCTATGATGGCTATTCAAGTACAGAAACCACATCCAGTATACATAGTATATTATCTGTGGAACCACTGTACGAAATAGAAGCGAAGTAACAGATTTAGTTTAAGAATTATAACTAGTCAAAGTTTCTTAATTTTGTCACTCACTGACTGACCGATCATCAAAACTCTAAGGTACTTCTAGCAGACGTAGAAGCTTCAAATTTAGAATACTATTAGTGTTTAGTGTATAAATCAAGAAAAAATTAAAATATTTTGTAATTTCGGTCCTGTTTTCTAGATACACCAACTGCATAAATAACTTTGTAATCCTATATATTTATATAGGATCGCATTAAACAATCTAATTTAATATAATATGTATTACTTGAGAGATACATTGTGTTTTCATGCGATGGCCAAGTCAATCTATTTATTTAAAATATAAAAGATTTTTAATATTGATATGCTCACTATAAGATGTTGTTAGGTTAGCTAATTACGTTATAACTTGAGAAAGAAGGACCCTTAAGTAGGGACTGAATAAATTAATCGATTTGGTATTACATGAATCTCACAACTTTTAACGGTAGAAAACTGAGTTGCGAGACTTGGTTTTTTTTACAAGTTATGTTGATGGTTTGACATTTACATATTTAATAAAATGACAATTGCTTTTTCAGGCATCTATATGCTGCATCTAAGAGGTAAAGAAATTCCAGAAAACACTGAGTTAGACCAGCAATTTCTAATGATGATTATGGAAAAGAATGAAGAAGTCGAAAATGCAGAAACAGAAGAAGAAATAATGAAATTAAACAAAGAAAACAAGGCAATAATCAAAGATCTTCAGAAAAAATTATCACTGGCCTTTTTTGATGGTGATTTAAAAATGGTTACAAAATTGTTAAGTCAAATGAAATATTACACAAGCATTGACAACCAGATACAGGCTCGAATTCGTAATAAAGGCATTATTAGATGATGTCTGATGTAAAATAAATTTGCCATATTTAATTTGTAAATATAAAATGTTAAATGTAGTTTTTAGTAAAATGTCGTTAAATGTTTATGATTTTATTAGAATATCTTAATAAATGTTCATAGTTTTCCTATATCAATACATGCATTATATATACACTCTATACCTGAAGGTTGGCTCTACCAAGTAATTACGAGCCATATATAAAATACGTGGTAGAGCCACGCTGCAGCTTCATAATGGTGGTCCTTCTTTCTGTAGCACTGTAACACAAAGAAATAAAAGAAAGGACAACGCTGTCAGAGAATACCATCGTCAAATAGCAGTTTAATAACTCCTGTCCGAGAAATAGACACAATAGTTAACCTATTCGTTGCGGCACCAATTTTCGACAACTTTTATCTGTGACGGCGAACAAATATTTCATGGCACGCCACGTGATGACACGCCTATTGTGCCATCAGCCATGTGTAAAAATAATTATCTTTTTTATGCTTTTTTCACTTCTTTAGACCTAATTAAGTTTAGTTGACATCAAACATCAGTTACAAACGGAAGGATACTTGTTTTTAGTGGGTAACTACGTGTTTGTAAACATTTTGTACTATTTTTTGTTTTATAAAAAAAATCATTTATATAAGTAGGTACAGCTAAATCACCCCGGAAAACCTTGGTTTTTAGTAATTAAAATTTTCACCTAATAATAATATTTGTAAATATCAAACAATCAAGAACCTTAATTTGAAAAAAAAATAAGGTTTATGATTCATTGATATTTTAAAATGATAAATATTATTTAATGTTATACAAATGTAAAAGTAAAGTCGATTTGAAAACGTCTGATTAGTAAGAATAACAAAACAAGTGTTTCATAAATAATTTAAAATAAAAAATTTTGTACAGCCGACTTTAATATAAGTTATTTAAGAATAACTCAATAACCATTGGTCTGACCTTGATCAAATTCATATGGGACCACACGAGAACTATCAGCTTTCATATAAAAAAAGAATCATCGAAATCGGTTCCCCCAGTACAAAGTTATGAGGTAACACACATTAAAAAAAAACACTCGAATTGAGTACCGTCTACTTTTTGGAAGTCGGCAGAAAAGGAAACAAACATTGACGAAAGTCTATTTATTAACGAACTTTTTTTTATGCATGAACGGTTTCAAACTGTTTCTAGCTAAAATAAACCTTATACCATATCACAAGAGCACATGGTACTTCGTAGGTCTATTCGGCCATATGATAGTAATAAGACGGCAGTTCAACCATTTTAAGCAAAATTAAACAATAAGACAAACGCATTCTTTTCTTTTAATAGGCGACTTGTTTTCCAGAAATAATATTGGTCACGGCTCATACATGCTGTGACCTGGCTATAAAATATCGCGAACATAAGTATACGTAAGACGCCTGCAATTTTTATCACTGCAACATATTTTAACATTAGTTCTGCTTATACTTTTAATACTAATGTTTTAGTAGAAGGCAAGAAGAAATAAATTTGTACTTTTTAAATATAACCGTAATTAAGTTGATCTAGAACGAGATTTTTCTCCTCCTAATGATGGATTTATACCTAGCTGCACCGGCATTCTCGATGTACAAACGTGACTCATGAATGAATGAAGTGAAGGATAATATACCTACTTTATTGTACCCCAAAATATAAGAGAAAAAAAAACAATTATTTAAAGGTACAATTGGCGGCCTTATCGCTTAGAAGCGATCTCTACCAGGCAACCACATTGCAGATGATATACTGACCTATGAGAAAGGGATAAAAGGGTGTATGTACGTAAGTTGTTAGATAATACAGACGACTTAAATATAATTATATGCTCAATATATAGGTAGGTACATACATAATAAAATGCAAGATAAAGAAGAAAAAAAATAAGATGAAGCCGATGTAAATATTACATACTATTAAAATCAAAGCGCTACTCCACAATTGCAAACACACAAACAGCTATAAAAATGAATAATTAAACCAATACAAAGCTGACTTCTCGCTCATGGTCGCCGGGAGGAAGCGGTGCACTTGCACCGCCAGGTTCTTACTGCCCTAAAAACCTCAGAAATGAGAGTAGGTCTGTGGCCAGCTACTACTGTTATAAATTATATTGTATATAAGTAGGTATAACTGCGAGCGATGAAGAGGGCTCGGAGTTTCATTACGCTATAAAAACCTCAGAAATGAAAGTAGGTCTGTGGCCAGCTACTAACTGTTATAGCTACTCTTCTTAACTATATTAGTTAATACTATAGCTGCTAGCCACGAAGAGGGCTTGAAGTCACACTGCGCTATAAAAACTCAGAAATGAGAATAGGTCTGTGGCCAACTACTACTGTGCTATAAACCATATTAGCCAATAGTAACTATAACTGCTAGCGATGAAGAGGGCTCGGAGTTTCACTGCGCTATAAAATTCGTAAAGAGAATATCCTGAGAAGAAAAGTAACTGACATAGCTCGGCGGATCAGTATGTCGAAGTGACAATGGGCCGGCCATAAAGCTTGAAAAGCCGACGACCGGTGGGAAAGAATGACAAGCTCAGTGTTGGGTGACCTGCCCACTAGATGGTGTGACGAACTGACGAAACATGCAGGGAGTCGATGGATGAAGGCGCTTTACAATTATAGGGGGAGTCCTATATTCAGTAGTGGCTATGTGATAGGCAGTAATGATAATGTTGACGACGATCAACAGTATAAAGTATAGATGCAGTTGCGCCACCTAAAAATAATTCATTGCTATGCTCCATTTATCAGTAGTTTGGGGTTATTACGAAAATGAGGGCATTCCGATATTTACAAATTACGACTTATCAAGACAATATTTTTTGCCCTGGTAACATTATTCTAGACGACATCTTATTTGTCTCCCTCGCTTCGGTCGCGTCAGGCACGGAGTACATTATACATATATTATAGGCAGTGCCGGATTAACCACGTAGCAAGAGTAGCAATTGCTACGGGCCCCGCGCAAAAGGGGGGCCCACGTATCCAAACCCACCCATCACCACCTAAGTGCATTTATTTGAGTGAAATTTATTAAGACGTGATATATTGAACTAACTTGGTGTCACAAAAACGTGAAACGCTACACCTTTATCGGCTAAGACAATCCACGTAATACATTCAGTAACCGATTATTTCGTTGGCGAAAATAAAACAGAATTTCATACGGTAAACGCACAAGTTTCAACGCCCACCACGCTGAATGGCTCGGTTATCGTATTACCGATCATGCGGGAAGATCGGTTTATGACTTTGCCTTGGGATATCGTCTAAGATAACTGGTCACTTTGCCTACGCGGATTCCAAATGTAGAGGATCTTACACCTTCCCTGTTGAACTTTCTGCTGATCTCTTATCCGGACGGCCATCAGGTCGATACTCCTCTTGGCTCTTCCGATAACTGCCTGATCCGAAGTACAGCGCCGATCACTTGCTCATTGCAGTCACGATCGGGAGGCCGCCGCCGTGGGTGGAACTATAGGTCAGCGAATTAGGATTGGATGCCGGTGGCGAATTTGCTTTACGCTGGATGATCCCGAAAAATCGTTGCTAAGTCTGTCGCCAATGTCGTGCTTCAGGGGATGGAAGTTTTCATCCCTTCATCTGTAGTGCCTATCGGCGACGATCTCAGCGTTAGTTTGGACGCTTCTGCAAAATTGCGTCGCTGCAAAAAAGCAAGAGTGTTATAAGGCCTGGGCTGACGCATCAGCATCCCGGGATGCAAACAGTAGGGTGAAATGGCGAGAAACTAGTTTGCCTTCCTTTGACAACTCGTGCGTTCTGATCCCTCGCTAAGGCTGCCAAAGGAAATTTCTGTAAGCTATCATTATTATCTTTGCGATGGGGGGATGACTCGTTCGCTCACGCTGAGATGGAGAAAGCCGATCTTTTAGGTTCTCTTTTTGCGTCCAACTCGACCTTCGACAAAGGGGGAACATACCGCCTACCATCCCGAGGTGTGAGTGCTGTTTATACAGCGGTCGGTGCTCAAAGCACTATTGTCCCAAGGACAATACATACAAGGACGTCAACAAGTAAAGTCGTCCTGATGGAATCCCCCCAATTGTGTTGAAGACGTGTGCTCCCGATTTGGCACCGGTTCTTACGTGTCTTTTTCGGTTTTCTTACTTTTTGGGCGTCGTTCCAGGCTTATGGAAGACAGCCTTAGTGCACCCGCTCCCTGAAAAGAGTGACCGCTCGCACCCGTCCCACTACAGGCCTATCGATTCCACCTTCTTGTTCTCCGGAATAATGGAATTCATTTTTAAGTACCAGCTCATGCGGTACCTTGAAGAGCATCAGCTGATTAGTGATCTTATTGTCTACCTGACTCACAACTCGCATTCCTGGACCGGGGCATCCCAATATCAGCTCCTTCCATTTGACCATAATTAATGGAAAGTGAACCGAATTGACGACAATCAAGTTCCTTCCGATTGGCCTGATCCACTGGCCTTGCGAGGAGACGTTGCATCTCTATGCATCTTTTACTGCATATACCACGGGGAATGCTCAGAGGAATTGTTCGGATTAATTCTAGCTGCTGGATTCCACCATCGTATTCTGCGACAGAACACGAAATTCCATCCTCATCATCTCGATGACTGGCAATCCACTACTGTGCGATTCACGCAGATTTTTCTGCTTCGCACGACCAAACTGTAGAATTCACTGTCGCCGGGAGTTTTTCAGGACCCATACGACAAACTTATTCCCACAAAGGAAAAAGACACGTCATATTTTGTAAAACATCATGCGAGGAATTTATCAAATTAAATGCATCAAGCAAGCAATGCATTAAATGCATGAAACGGAAATAACAATTACGTAGAATAGATACGGGATACAGCCTTTATTAATATTATATATATATACTAGCTGACCAGGCAGACGTTGTTCTGCCCTTTCCGAACGACCATTTGCTTTCCTAAAAAAGCTCCTGATTATTAGCAATAAAAAAATTGAGGGTCACTTATCGGGATAAAAACTAACCTATCTCTCAAATTGGACCAAACTGCACACAGTCTGCAAAGTTTTTTTGAAATCGGTTCTATCTGTTGAATACTTACAGCAACACGTGGTGGTTATACTACTAAATTGTAGCATATATTAAACGTTTGTATTTTTAACATAGCGCCATCTATTAAATATTTACTCAATCCAGTCAACAGATATCGTCATCTGATAGAATCGTATGGAGCTAACAGAAATTGTAACTGTCAAATAAAAGACAAATAATTTTCAATAAAATAATATTGTATTGCGACTATAAATTGAGATGTAAGCTATCCTATCTTTTAAGTTGGACCAAACTGCACATTGACCAAAAATTTCATTGAAATCAGTTCAGTAGTTTAGGAGTCCATCGCGGACAAACAACGTGACACGTACTTATATATATATATATATATATATATATATATATATATATATATATATATATATATATATATATATATATATGTATATATATATAATTATATATAGTATATTATTTTATTGGGTCCGCCTAAAAAGGGCCGGTTACAAATAAGGTCCATCTCTTCAAACTTATCGGAATCAAAACTTAAACCAAAATGGATATCGCGCTGCCACTCCCCAGTAACACCAATTACAAAAGTGCACCGGCGTTTATTGCTTTTGCGGTGGCCATTTTTTCAGTGGCTCTGAGTATAACTTCAGGGACGGTCGACATGACTCAATCTATAAAATATTCTGATTCAATTTTGCGTTGTTTTAGTAATAAAACCCTGTCATTATGTAATCATTCTACAATAGTAATGTTAAAATACTTTCAGAAGGTGGATTGACGAGGTAAGTTACCAAAATTATTGCTTTGGTTTTGTTAGGATTTCTCAGGACATATCTAAGTGCTTAACAAGGTCCACTACTTGTCTCAAAATAACGGCCGGACCTTATTAGGGGCAAGAAGCTTAAATGAATTATATAAGTGTAAATAAGCAGTTGGCCTGGCAAGTGGCACTTTTGTGCGGTGATAACAACAGATCACAACGCTAGGCCATACCTATCGCACAAAAATGCCACATGTCTAGACACCTTTCCTTCCTTGCACTTCAACTAATATCGAAAAAAATAATCCAGACGCTTTCGAGTTTTATACTTAACAACACATTTACCCATTCATTTTACGTAGTTTTATAAGATTTTATTTATGCAAATCAACAGTAGCTTTTGACATAAGTATTGTTCATACATAATATAAGTACGAGGGTGGATTGAAAAGTACTCGGCCTAACCAAGAAAATAAACACATACTAAATCAGTTATATTTTTATTTTCCTACATAACCACCATCAAGTTCAATACACTTTTGCCACCTCCCCTTCCAAGCATTTAGACCGTTGAAAAAAAATGATTCTTCCTTAGAGTCAAAATATGCGTCTACAGCTGCTTTGACCTCGTCGTTTGTCGAAAATCTTTGACCTCCCAAGTGCTTTTTTAGGTTAGGGAACAGAAAGAAGTCTGATGGTGCCAGATCAGGTGAATACGGCGGATGCGGTAACAGTTCAAAGCCACAGTTGTGAATTTCAGCCATTGACTATACTGACGTGTGAACACGGGCGTTATCTTGATGAAACAGGACTTTTCTTCTGAGCGTTTTTCTTTTATTTCCTCTCGTAAACGACGTAGTAAGGTGCAGTAGTAATCAGAGTTTATAATCTGACCCCTTTCAAGATAATCAATCATAATCACACCTTTCGAGTCCCAGAATACTGAAGCCATCACCTTATTTGCCGACAAAATCGACTTAGCCTTTTTAGGGGGTGGTGAACCAGGTCTTCTCCACTGTTTTGATTGTTGTTTTGTTTCCGGTGTACAGTAATGAACCCATGTTTCGTCTATAGTAACAAAACGATTCAAAAAATCATCTGCATCGGCTTCAAATAACTTCAAACAGTCGCGTGAAATAGTCAATCGCGTCCTTTTTTGTTCAACTGAAAGCAGTCGCGGAACCCACCTCGCAGACACCTTGTGGAAACCCAACTCGTTGACAATGATGTTTTGAGTTCGTTCATAAGAGATGCCTATAATCTCGGCTATCTCTCTAATTTTTAATCTGCGGTCTCCCATTATTAAATCAAGTACTTTTTTTAATATTTTCGTCAGTAGTTGACGTCGAAGGCCTTCCAGAGCGGGGTTCATCTTTCACACTCTCTCTACCACGCTTAAATTCTGCTATCCATTTTTTGACGGATGAATATGACAGAGCACAATCGCCTAATGTACTGACCATGTCATCATGGATGGCTTTTGATGATAGCCCCTTCTTATGGAGGTACTTAATGACGGCACGCTGCTCGATTTGCTCCATTCGCGGAAATTATGTCCGATTACTTTGTTAATAAATTTATAAAATCACAACTAATTATCGCACACGTTTCGAACTTCACACAATGAACTAGTCTGAACTGAACTAAATAATGTGGGTAGATTTGATTTTTAGAATTGAATGGATCTGTGTTAGGCCGAGTACTTTTCAATCCACCCTCGTATATTGTTTCCAGTAAAAACAAAAATGCAACCTTCGCACATTGAGATATTATGTACTACGTACTATAGTATGTGCCAAATCGATTGAGAAAAACGGACAATGACCTTTCGGTCGTTTAACCAGGGGTTACAAACCTTCAATATATAGGCACATTTTATATGTAGTACTTTCTTTATTTATAATGATTTTTTTATAATGATTGATATAATATATATTTATTAACTATTATTAAAAAGTTATGTGAAAGATCGCTGTAGAAGAAAAATCATCTATTGTTATAAAGTACTTTATTCATTTAACAACAAAAAACATTAATTTATAACACATATAAAGATTCGAGTGATAACGACACCGAATAAGTACGTACTTATGCAAAAGATAAAACTTTATTTTTAATATTATATAAGAACTTTATTTTTATTCGGTGCAATCATCACTCGTATCTTCACTTGATGAACTATCTGTAACATTAATTATAAAGCGATCTGCAGTTTGGTCAATTCTATCATCCATGCCACGCATTTTTTGTTCAACCTTAAGGACATGCTGAACACAGTTTTTCCATTTATCTGGCGTGATTTGAGTTAAACCATCTTTAAGTAAATTTTTAACATCTTTTAACTTGAAAGTTGTATTTTTTCGTGCAACGTACCCTTTCACATCTGCCCACACAAGTTCAATGGGGTTAAGCTCACAGTGATAAGGAGGTAACCTTACCACTGTGATGCTTTTTTCTTTTGCCATCTCGTCGGTGACGTAACTTCGATAGTTATCTTTAACTGCCTTTATTTTTTCCATTAAGTGGGTCTTTGTGTCCGAGGGCACGTATGCGATCTGTTTAGATTCTAGCCATTCCTGCATATTTTGTTTCCGCCAAGACATTGTTGGGGTTTTTTCTAAACGTCTGGAGTGGTAACTAGCGTTATCCATAACTATGACATCGCCGCTTTGCAGTTTTTCTATTACTTTTCTAAACCAGTCCTCGAAATGGAGAGCGTCCATACTCTCATGGTAGTCACCAGTAGATGATGATTCAAATACCCAATCACATCCCTCCAAAAAGCCATTTTCATTGCCAACGTGTACAACTATTAATCGCTTTCCTTTACCCGAAGGGGCTTTCGCGCCAGTAGAGTAGCCTTCTAACCGTGATTGACGAGAAGATTCAATTGTGGTGTCTTCCCATACCTTTCCCATAGTATGACCTGCGTTAATCCATGTTTCGTCAAGGTAAAAAATGTTACGTCCCTCGTTTCTTAATATTTGTATTTCTCTCAAATATCTGGTACGCCACAGAACTATCTCTGGGCGATCTATTAGACCACTTTTTCTGTTTCTCTTTATATATTTGAATTTTAAATGGCGCAACACACGTCGCAGGGAAGTTTTGCTCAAGTTTGGCAACTGGTCATCTTGATTTATACTGAGCAAAATTTTGTCTAAAGTCGGTAATTCTCCTGCAAGAAAGAACTGATGCACTTTCGCTCTTATAGCCGATTTATCAAAATCGTCCAACTTGTCAATTACAGACTTTTTTCTTTTATTAATTATTCCCTTTTCTGGTATTTTATGGGAATCTCTATACACGCTTAATACGCGATATATAGTGCTCTTGCTGACTCCTGAGATCTCCGAAACCTTTTCTACCATATTAACGTTTGAAGGATACACGTCTTCGGGCCAGGTGTTTTTGACATATTTGTATACATTAATGATAATCTCTTGTTCCCCGACCGACAAAGTGGTAGGTTTTCTCTTTTTTACTGGTGACGTTAAAGGTGCTCCAGAAGATGGGCCTGTAAATAAATGACAAAAATATACTACCATAGTACTACATCACATAAATACATATTGTTTTAGAAAATAAATACCACATGGTCACATAAAAAGAGCGCTTTAAGAAATAGAAAGGCTACGTCGTCGCATTTGTACCTATTTGTACGTACCTGCTACGTTTATTATGGGTCGGCGACGTCTCTTTCCACTTGATGTTGAAGGACCGGGTCCTTCACCAAATTCTCCTGAACTCATGTCGATTTAGTAACGACCGTCACAGTAAAACTAATATAACAGATTCAAAAAACAAAAACTTAACGATATAACAAATTTAACAGTAAAAACTCAACTAAAACAATGCAATGAATGCTATGAATTACCCGAGACGTACACACGCAAGCGCTATCCGAACACGAATGAAAACAAAATGGCGGACCGGCCCAAAAAAGGTGACGCATCTCTGGCTGCCATTGTCACGTTTCTTTTAGAACGAACTGACGTAACGCGCGTTTTGTTTATTTTAAAGGGATGAATTTGCAAAAGCTCAATATGGTGATTATATTGCTTCAAATATTTTTTTAATATGAAACTGTTATTAAATGAATTGCTGCGTTACTTACCATAAATTGAAATATAAAATATAACACATTTTTCGCGATGTACCGTAAGATTTTACTATGTTTATAGGAACCACAGACAATATTATTTAAGAAACAAAAAAACAAAACATATGTGCTGACCTAGAAGTGGGAATAATATCAATATTTAAATATTGTTATCACATCTAAATTGAGATTTTGTAAGTTACGCCTTTTGACACTCGGCTCATATCTGAGGTCATTGTCCGTTTTTCTCAATCGATATGGCACATACTATAGAGGCGACACTGCACTATGTTAAGCTAGGGTCCCACGGCCTGTCAGGCGACAGGCCGCGCCAGGCGTTGTCCCGCCTGTATGGGCCTGTCGCGGCCCGTACTGAGCGTTCCCACGGCGTGTGCCGGCCTGGTGCGGCCTGTCGACTGACATTCCAACATGTGAAGTGATACGGAGCGCATGGCTGCGTGTGCAGCCGCTGTGGTTTTATTCAGTGGTGAACGTTTGATAAACCAAGCAAAAAGAAAGCAGAGGAAACGACGCTGGTGGGTGTCGTCATTCAACAAAAGCCGTTCTTGTTTTTATGTTGAGGCGACGAAATATCCCAAAGCGCTGGTTCATTTTCATAAAGAGTTAAAAACTCGAATATAAGCTCGTTCGTCCATTCCATCATGAGCATGTACGCGCAAGCGCCACCGCAGTTGAAATGAACGATTGCAAGCGACGCAGACGCGCCCGTACAGGCCGCGACAGGCGCCGTCGCGCCGCGCCGCGCCGCGCCTTTGATCTTACCGACTCCCGATGGATCGGACAGGCGCCCACAGGCCACCACAGGCCTCATCGGATGCGATGGTTCCCACGGCCTGTTGTCCGGCCTGGCGCGGTCTGATCTGTGACAAAACAGGCCGTGGGACCCTAGCTTTACGCTGTTCCATTCAACTGCGGCAATGTCACCGCACTTTAATCAGTCACTCGCTAGGCGCTTGTAGAGTTGTCACGTGTTGTGTTGATTTAAAAAAAAATCTCTTGATAAAATATGCCGCGGTGTGTTCTTAGATATTGCACAAAAAAATCACGAAATGTTAGTAAAAACCAAGGAATCACTTTTACCGATGAAGGTAAGTAAGATACTTAAATAATAAAAAAACATTATAGATTAATAATTAAAAAGTTATTTCTTTGGCGCCAACTTGTATCATGGAATATAGATTATGAAATTCATTTGTTCAGATACGACATTTTTGTGAGCAAGTGTAGGACGATGATATTATGCACAATTTTTTTTTTGTAGAAATAAATATACCTAAGTATTTATAATTAGGCTAAATTTCTTACATGTATATTTGTTGATTATTCTTTTATTTTATTTTTAGGTTTCCACGTCCAAGCCACGAAAACCGAGAAAAGTGGATTAAATTCGTCCAAAATAATCGTAGAGATGTGGTTACCAACAAATCTTACATACATTTGTTCCTTGCATTTTAAGGAAGAGGATAAATATAGTACGAGGAATTCAAAAATTAACAAAACTTTTATTGTTTAAAGGCACTTAATTAAATACCTAATATATATTTTTACAATAACATTTATACATCTTATTAATTGAAATTAGTTTTCAGCAAAAAACAACAAATAAGTGTATATACGTATAATTCATATGTAAACAGAAATGGTAGAAGTTTTTAAAGTTTTACTATGTTTTCTCACAGTAATTCATAAGGCATAATATAAATAGTATCAGCTCTGTGTCCATGCCTAACGCAAACTTAGGTTAGGGCTTTTGGGGACCCAGTTCTAGATTTAAAATTTAAATAAATATATTTCATTAGCTTCGATTCTTTCCAATTTATATAGTTATCTTATAAAATATTTACATAAAAATGTAATTAAAATGCTATTGTGATAATATTATATATTATCATACTAATTTACTTCATATCATGAAAATAATTGACAAATTATTAAAAATTGAACTCGTTTTAATAAATTAGTTAAAAATATGTGTACTCTAAATAAACAATAATTAAATACCTACTGATCATTCTACCTACGCATAATCTATTATGATAAAAAACCGCGCATGCGCGGTAAGACTGATGCGCAACGACACAGAGTAGCGCACATGTTTTGTTTGAAATAGCTGTTCTAGTACGTAAGTACATTATATTTCAATGCCTTCGCAAAAAAGAAAACGATTCTCAGGATGGTCTCTAACTGATCTTCAGGATGCTCTAGATGATATGAAAAAACAGCCAAATGTCTAAGCGTGCAGCAGCTTTAAAATACCATATACTACGGTGAACGTTGAAAAATCACATAAAATCTAGAAGCGTGGTGAAGAGGATGAGAAGGAAAGCTATTTTTACCGACACACACGAAAAGGAATTGGTAGATAGAATTAAGAAGTTTTCAAATATTACCTTTGCCTGATACCTTTAACACCAAAGTAAAACGTAAACAAATTTACTTATTTTGTGGAAAAAACAACATAAAAAATCCTTTTAGTGACAAAAATCTACAATGATTACAGAAGTGTAATACCTAATAAGGTCCAAGTACTAAGATGGAAAAAATGACTGATTATTAACATTTTATGGTTTTCTTTACTAGAGTTAATAAAAATCTGCACACAACTACAATTTCTTTCATTTATGGCTATAAAATAAATTAGTTATAACTTATCTGGGGGCACGGCAGTGCCCCCGCCAAGACGAGCAAAAAAGCGGCACGGCCGTACCATCCTTTTATCGAAGCAGTTCAGGCCATTTCCGAAACCCTATAACTTCGTTATGGATAAAACTAGAAGCCTGAATTTTTACTAACCAAGTAGGTATTGTATAAACTCGGTATATTTCAAATTTCATTAAATTTGAACCAGTAGTTTAAGAATTATAACTAGTCAAAGTTTCTTAATTTTGTCACTCACTGACTGACCGATCATCAAAACTCTAAGGCACTTCTAGCAGACATAGAAACTTCAAATTTGGAATACAATTATTGTTTAATATATAAATGAAGGAAAAATTAAAATATTTTACAATTTTGGGTCCAGTTTTTGAGATACACCAACTACATAAATAACTTTGTAATCGCATATAAACATATAGTATTACAAAGTTACATTTGCAGTGAATGAATCAGTGTACCTATATAATATGTATAATATAATGGAATAATAGGTGTAAATAGCTACCTAGATATATAACTATCTACAAAAAGAAATGAGATGCCATCAAAAACATAACTTGTAAAAAAGCCAAGTCTCGCAACTCAGATCTTCTACCGTAAAAATTTGTGAGATCCATGTAATACCAAGTCGGTTAATTGGTTCAGTCCATAGATTGATACATAGATTGACTTGGCAATCGCACTAAACAATGTAATTTAATATAATATGTATTACTTGTGAGATATATTGTGTTTTCATGCGATTGCCAAGTCAATCTATGTATCAATCTATGGACGGAACAAATTAACCGACTTGGTATTACATGGATCTCACAACTTTTTACGGTAGAAGAACTGAGTTGCGAGACTTGGCTTTTTTACAAGTTATGTTTTTGATGGCATATTCATTTCCTCATACTTTATAAGGGCCACGACACTAATTCATATTAATTTCCGTTTCATTATGCGACAGCCACGAATTTAATAGTAGTTTAAAGCCATTGCTTTATAAAGGTGTGATTTTTCTGGTATATAACGCCTAAAATCTTGCAGTTATATGTTATGTATATTTATAATTATGGACCTTATTTAGAACCCTAGTGCCGTATAGGGACCATAGACAAGCTTTTAAAAAACTTATTTTGTAAGTACCTCGACCTTGGTACCTTGTTTATGTATAATACTTTCTCTTCAAATATAAACAGTTTATTTGATAATCATGTTTTACAAATTAAAAGACTTTCCAAAATTGATTTATAAGGATTTCCAAAAACCCGGCCCTTATTAAATGCAATTACCTTAATCATTTTATGGATTTTTTCAAACAATGCGATCCACATTTTCAGGTATTGAAGCAAAAACGAAAGATCTGACAGGTTGTCATGAATATTAGCAACAGACTTCAAAACGAGGCAGGCGAAACACAAAGTTCGACCTTTTTCTCGGTTCTACTTGAGGAATTTGTTAAAAAAGAAACACCTAGTAAACAATTTGAAATTGAGGTGTTTGTCGTCATTATTGGTGCTTTAGATAAAAGCATACCAAAATATAACTAGTGTTTTTAGAATATTTTGGATAGTTAAAATCTATTAGAGCAGAAGAGATTTTGAAAGAAACTCCAATTATAGTCAGTGCTTATGCAAATGGTTCGGAAGACAGAATAGACGGCGAATGAGTGCAGTTTGACGAGATGCTTAAATCGTATGTGTGGTTAATGCGATTGACAGTACGAAAATCGAATCTTTGAAAATTCATTATTATAAATTCTTAATGGATAATTCATTAGAATCATGTTTCCCCAATTTAGAAACTGCTTTGCGAATTTATTGTCTCTCATGATCAATAACTGCAGTGGTTAACGTTCATTTTCAACATTTAACCGTATAAAAAATAAATTAAGGAACACTCAAGTCAAGAACGCCTGAATTATCTCTGAAGAATATGATTTGCTTAGAGAAATTGATACAGATAGTAGATTTCTAAATTTTGACATGAAATCTAGAAAAGAAGTTTAAAAAGTAATAACAGAAATAGATAAATAAATATAAAATATACACATAATTTAAGGTACATCATTGATAAAATATAACATTAGCTATTCCTAAAAACATAGTATACTTCGCAATAAATATAATCTTTGAAATATGTACCAAAAAGATTTACAGTTATTTGTGTAGTAGGTATCGTCAGTTTCTTTCAGTTCTACTATGAAACACCAACGAAATTGTAACCTATAGATGGCAAATAAACGTGTTGAGTATTGTTTTGGTTTTTTACCACTTTTATACTTAAGAACCCATAGCAAGTCAAGGCCCCCTCGATAAAATTTGCTACGGACCCCGCGCTTGCTTAATCCGGCAGTGATTATAGGGGTGTTAGGTAGTCTCAATAGCGCGCATGCAAAGTTAACTTTTCGGTGGAAAGAGCTTTTTTCAACTCTTTTCGGTTTTCCGGAATTACCCCGCGTTCATTATCTTAGGAACTTGCTAAGTTATTATAATGATTGTTTGATTTTATGATAGATAATCGTTTCTAAACCTTTATTTTATAGGTTAGGATTAGGATTAGCCAGCTATTGTTTTTGTGTTTTTACGGAAATATCACACAGGGTTTGATGGACTATCGAACTACTTTTCCATTGTAGTTTCCAGTGGCTGTTAATCTTTCGTCAGCATAAATTGGTATTTTAGATAAGTTTAACACCTTTGAGAACTTAACCAACGGGAGCGTCCAAGGCGTACCTACCACCATGCCAATAATTAATAAATATTCCAGGAGGAATCGGTCCACGAGTACCGAAAACTATTCCACTTCAATTTTTATGCGATTCTCTTTAAATTGTCCTACTTATGATATAAGAGAAAAGTTTGGTTTGCAAGATTATGTTGTGACCAGGATTAAGAAAGGTGGTTCGTGGTAGAGCCATGCTGCAGCTATATTTCTAGTATAGTTGTAACACGAATGGGTCGGCTCGACCGGGGAAGGACCACGCTCTCACAGAATACCAGCGTAAAATAGCAGCTTAATGCTGCTATGTTTCGTATGTGAGTGTAGAGAACCGGAGACCCTTTTTACTGGAAACGAGACATTCCATCTGAGTCCTCACGGGTGACTACGCATCTGCATTTTGATTCGTAATCGAGGATAAATGTAGATGTCTACGGGCCACAGCAACCACTTACCTTGAAGTGGACTGTGTGCTCGTTTGTCACCCTTATCCTATAAAAAAATGCATGTTGCAAACAATATGGCACTGAGTTGCCCCATGGCAACTCAGTGCCATATTGTTTAAACCGATTTTTTTCAATTGCAAGGAATCGTTATTTTCAAACGGGACCATTTTTTCATATTCTTTGATAAAATACCTCTTTAACTATAAGTAACTGTACAACCACGGAAACGCAAGGTGCGCTGCCGTGGTGGTGCCTTAAATGTTTAGAGCCACTGGACTTTATGTGGGGTAATTCCGAAAATTCAAGTGCGCAAAATATAGTCGAATTAGAAACAAAATATGTATCAATGCTTTTTGTAGAGGTCTATAGACGAACGAAAACTAAATCCAAACTTTCTGTCGAAAGTCAAAAAGGAACACTACCTAATTTTCTGTATTACCTCGAATTTATACCTTATCCAGAAGAAAATATGTCAAATTTTAAATAATCGTATTTTAGCAACGTAAAGGCATTTTATTAAGATGAAAAACAAAATAATTAGGATATGTATTTCTATAGTTTAAAGTGACATGCGTTGGTTGTAAACTTGGATAGATTTTTTTAAATAATCTATACATATAATAAATCTGTAGAAAAGTCGTATTACAGATATTCTAATATTTTCTGGAAAAAACAATTCCCGGGGATTAAATAAAGGGCACTGAGGCCAAATTAGTGGATTTTAGAATTTTTGTCTGTCTGTGTATTACCGTTTCACGCAAAAACTACTGGACAGATTTCCATGAAATTTTGTGTGTAGATAGTTAGGGATCCGGGACAATTTATTCGATTACGGATTATCAAAAAAGAGGGTTACGTATTTTCCTTCCTCAAGATGTTAATTTCTATTTTATATTATTGATTATTGATGTTTTTTTTAAATAAATAACATATTTATATAAATAAAGCCTAAAATGAGTTTTAACCGTTGAGTTATAATTTTAACTACGCCGATAATCTAAATTTCACTTTATCAAAACAGTGCCATCTGACAGGAAATACAAAAAGTAGTAACATTTAACCTCCAGTTACTAATGAATAAAATAAAATATGTAACTTACATTTATACGAGTATTGTTAATAATTTAATTCATAATTATTTGAAAATATTGGTAAATCCAATTGCGCATGCCTTAAGCGTATTAAAAAAATTGCGTATAACATGATTATACCTAATTTTTTAAAGTAGTTTAATCACACCCAAGTTTTCACTAAAAACCTTCTAATTATTATTATTTTCCAAATTTTAAGATAATTATATGTCAAATTTCAATGTAAAAAAAGGCTAGCTAGCATATCTAGTTCTCCTCGTCGAGGAGTTTCTGTAGTAGTCATGAAAGTACACTTTCAAATCACTTTATCAAGTCCGGAGTTAAGTTCTCATCATAACTAACAAAACGAGGCCAAACTCGGCGCATATAGTTCTCCTCGTCAAGGAGTTCCTGTAGCAGTCATCAAAGTACACTTTCAAGTCACTCTATCAAGTCCGGAGGTAAGGTCTCATCATAACTAACAAAACGAGGCCAAACTCGGCACATATAGTTCTCCTCGTCGAGGAGATACTGTAGCAGTCATCAAAGTACACTTTCAAGTCACTCTATCAAGTCCGGAGTTAAGTTCTCATCATAACTAACAAAATAAGGCCAAACTCGGCGCATATAGTTCTCCTCGTCAAGGAGTTCCTGTAGCAGTCATCAAAGTACACTTTCAAGTCACTCTATCAAGTCCGGAGGTAAGGTCTCATCATAACTAACAAAACGAGGCCAAACTCGGCACATATAGTTCTCCTCGTCGAGGAGATACTGTAGCAGTCATCAAAGTACACTTTCAAGTCACTCTATCAAGTCCGGAGGTAAGGTCTCATCATAACTAACAAAACGAGCCGAAACTCGGCACATCTAGTTCTCCTCGTCGAGGAGTTCCTGTAGCAGTCATCAAAGTACACTTTCAAGTCACTCTATCAAGTCCGGAGGTAAGGTCTCATCATAACTAATAAAACGAGCCCAAACTCGGCACATCTAGTTCTCCTCGTCGAGGAGTTCCAGTAACAGACACCGAAGTAGTCTTCCAGATAAAGTATAGTTCCAGACAGAGTAAGTAAATTTTATATATAATTAATAGAATCAGGGGTTACTTTGCGGAAATCCATTATATTAAAGCTTTTAAAAAGTTACTTCGCAAACATCCGCTCTGTAATTATAAATAGAGCGGATGTTTGCGAAGTAACTTTTTAAAAGCTTTAATGTTTTATATAAATGAGTTTTGGCGGGAACTTGTCCGGCGGCGGTTTGCTGCTCCTGTATTATTGTTTAAATAATGGTTTGAAGTGGATTTTGATATGTAAAATTGGTGCTGTTTTCTGCCGACTTCCAAAAAGGAGACGGTACTCAATTCGAGTGTATGCTTTTTTTTATGTGCGTTACCTCATAACTTTGTACTGGGGGAACCGATTTCGATGATTCTTTTTTTATGTGAAAGCTGATAGTTCTCGTGTGGTCCCATATGAATTTGATCAAGGTCAGACGAATGGTTATTGAGTTATTTTTAAATCATTTTGAAATCGCTTATATTGAAGTCGGCTGTACAAAATTTTTAATTTTAAATTATGTGTATTAAGTGTCTGCGCATGAGAACTATTAGTAGAAACGGTAAAACAAGTGTTCTGATGGTGATGTGATTTACAAGATAAGGTGTCTGTCTGCTTAGTCGCCATCGCCAACTGTCAGCTGTCTGCTGGCTCAAGCTGCCGCCAAAATCTCCCAAAGGCTGCACAATGTGACGCATCAACATATTGTGAAGCAGTGTACTGTGAAGGATAATTAAACGTTGTAACTTCAGGCCCAGAAGGTTTTAAAAATAGACTGAGTTGAACAATTGATATTGTCAAAAGTTATCGTGTTTACGAAGACCGTATACTTGATAAATCCACACCATTAGCTACTCTCACCTTTTTCTGCCAACTTCCAAAAAGGAGACGGTACTCAATTCGACTGTATGTCTTTTTATTTTTTTTATGTGTAACTTTTAACTTTTTACTGAGTGAACCGATTTAGACGATTCGTTTTTTGTTTGAAAGCTGGTACTTCTCGTGTGGTCCCATATGAGTTTGATCAAGGTCAAATCAATAGTTTTTGAGTTATTCTTAATAACTTATATTGAAGTCGGCTGTACAAATTTTTTTTATGTAAAAATAACAATTAATCGATTTAAAAAAAAATATTAATAAGTTCAACAATCATTTATCTTTCTGACAATGTGCTTTTTATATCATTTATATGTATGATATGATTGCTAGATACGATTTCATGCGGCAAAACGTTGGATCTTAATTTTTAGGCCCTAGTAGAATATACCTCGTGCTTTGCGCTTACGGCATGCAATTCTAACATTAATTTTTCAGATCTTTCCTTATTTCATTTTGGTAGGAATTAATAAAGTTTATACTCGTAGCATAGACTTAGAATATACTGGCGTAAGTATATTCTAAGTCTGTGGTTTATAGTAACTAATTACTACTTAATTAGTACATAATAGTGACATCTATCGAAATACATAAAATGTGAGATGTTTCTAAGTTTAATTTCTAATCTATAAAATGTTTTTGATTATCTATAAATAAACTAATAAAACTGTAATTATTGCAAAACTCTCACTATCAATATAGTTTAAATAAAGAGATTTTTGTATATTTATTAGCCACATGTTAGAATTAATAATATCATAAAGTAGTTAATTATAGCACGAAATGGTGGCATTTAATTAAATTTAACATTGTTTTTTTTGATCATATCATAATATAGCCTGACCAAATCATTTTTGTTTTGTTTTGTTTGGCGATATTAACAACTAAACACAACATTGCTATTTCTTCAATATTGTTATATCGTAAAATAATTTCATTACACACCGCTAGCAGCGCTGATAGCGTATTTTTGACAGAACCAGAATTTTTAATAGAATATAATTTATTCCTAATTTATGTATTATATAAATGTTGGCGGCTTTGTTGTGTGACACGGCACCCCACTCGCACCTCAACTTATTGTCGCTGAGTACAATAGGGTAAGATTTTGTTTTTATAGTTTTAATCTCCTAATACCGCTATCTACCTACTGCCAAATAAACTAATAATAAGTGATGAAATTAATGAGAATTCTATTGAATACTTTTTTTTTCTTTCAGCATCAAAAATTGTCAGACTTAAAATATCCAAACCGGTGTCGGGATGATTTATCGTTATTGTCAAAATGACTAACAGAACTGTGTACACAAAACTGTAATTATGACAGAATGTCTTTAGTTGAATATGTTGGGTGTCTATCAGCATAGCAATATTTCACCAACTTCTTTTTGTATCAAAACCGATAATTGAAAATTAAGTGGACTGTAAGATATTATCATATCTAAATGATGGAATAGTTTTATTGACTAATGACAATACATACGTGGTCCACAATAGTGCAAAAGCTTATTTTCAGTGTTTATGAGTTTACTTAAGAAAATACTTTGAAATCTTACGGCGGGCTACCCAGCCGCCGTAAGATTTCAAAGCACAGGAACAAAATAATTCGATTCCCGCGAGTCCCAATGAAACTACTACTAGGTACTATCTACCTATTGAGATTTTTGTTACAGTTCCGGTTTCATAGCTGACATGAGTAAATGAACAGGCTGTTGCGAAAAAGTACTATAAATATTAAAGACAGCAAATTTTAAACGCATGTTTATTTTAATTTTAACTATGAGTAAAACTACATCGATAGAATCTTGTAAGTTATTCAGTAATCGAACCGATCGTAAGCAACCCAAATTCGATCCAATCGTATTTTAATTGCAATTTGAAGTTTCGATTTACCACGTTCTCGGTGGTGAAGCAAAATATCGCGAGAAAACCTACATATTTGAGAAGTTAAAAAAATATTTCGGAAATAATTTTTAGGTATACTTATCTGAAGTCAGTCAACACGCGTTGTAATCAACTCAATTAACTCTTTTTTGTCCAGTAGCGGGATGTATGTAAGCTGCTACTTTTTTTACTTTTAATAGGCCTATTCACTGTTTAATCATAGGCTTCTCCCCATATAATTTTTACGTATGTTCCCATTGTTTGTCAAATAGGCCGGATATTTGCAGTAGTAACCACGCTTGACGCGTGGGTTGACATCCGAAGCATTTTCTGCCGACTTCCAAAAAGGAGACGGTACTCAATTCGAGTGTATGTTTTTTTTTTATGTGTGTTACCTCATAACTTCGTACTGGACAAACCGATTTAGATGATTCTTTTTTATATGAAAGCTGATAGTTCTCGTGTGGTCCCATATGAATTTGATCAAGGTCAGACGAATGGTTATTGAGTTATTTTTAAATCATTTTGAAATCGCTTATATTGAAGTCGGCTGTACAAAATTTTTAATTTTAAATTATGTGTATTAAGTGTCTGCGCATGAGAACTATTAGTAGAAACGGTAAAACAAGTGTTCTGATGGTGATGTGATTTACAAGATAAGGTGTCTGTCTGCTTAGTCGCCATCGCCAACTGTCAGCTGTCTGCTGGCTCAAGCTGCCGCCAAAATCTCCCAAAGGCTGCACAATGTGACGCATCAACATATTGTGAAGCAGTGTACTGTGAAGGATAATTAAACGTTGTAACTTCAGGCCCAGAAGGTTTTAAAAATAGACTGAGTTGAACAATTGATATTGTCAAAAGTTATCGTGTTTACGAAGACCGTATACTTGATAAATCCACACCATTAGCTACTCTCACCTTTTTCTGCCGACTTCCAAAAAGGAGACGGTACTCAATTCGACTGTATGTCTTTTTATTTTTTTTATGTGTAACTTTTAACTTTTTACTGAGTGAACCGATTTAGACGATTCGTTTTTTGTTTGAAAGCTGGTACTTCTCGTGTGGTCCCATATGAGTTTGATCAAGGTCAAATCAATAGTTTTTGAGTTATTCTTAATAACTTATATTGAAGTCGGCTGTACAAATTTTTTTTATGTAAAAATAACAATTAATCGATTTAAAAAAAATATTAATAAGTTCAACAATCATTTATCTTTCTGACAATGTGCTTTTTATATCATTTATATGTATGATATGATTGCTAGATACGATTTCATGCGGCAAAACGTTGGATCTTAATTTTTAGGCCCTAGTAGAATATACCTCGTGCTTTGCGCTTACGGCATGCAATTCTAACATTAATTTTTCAGATCTTTCCTTATTTCATTTTGGTAGGAATTAATAAAGTTTATACTCGTAGCATAGACTTAGAATATACTGGCGTAAGTATATTCTAAGTCTGTGGTTTATAGTAACTAATTACTACTTAATTAGTACATAATAGTGACATCTATCGAAATACATAAAATGTGAGATGTTTCTAAGTTTAATTTCTAATCTATAAAATGTTTTTGATTATCTATAAATAAACTAATAAAACTGTAATTATTGCAAAACTCTCACTATCAATATAGTTTAAATAAAGAGATTTTTGTATATTTATTAGCCACATGTTAGAATTAATAATATCATAAAGTAGTTAATTATAGCACGAAATGGTGGCATTTAATTAAATTTAACATTGTTTTTTTTTGATCATATCATAATATAGCCTGACCAAATCATTTTTGTTTTGTTTTGTTTGGCGATATTAACAACTAAACACAACATTGCTATTTCTTCAATATTGTTATATCGTAAAATAATTTCATTACACACCGCTAGCAGCGCTGATAGCGTATTTTTGACAGAACCAGAATTTTTAATAGAATATAATTTATTCCTAATTTATGTATTATATAAATGTTGGCGGCTTTGTTGTGTGACACGGCACCCCACTCGCACCTCAACTTATTGTCGCTGAGTACAATAGGGTAAGATTTTGTTTTTATAGTTTTAATCTCCTAATACCGCTATCTACCTACTGCCAAATAAACTAATAATAAGTGATGAAATTAATGAGAATTCTATTGAATACTTTTTTTTTCTTTCAGCATCAAAAATTGTCAGACTTAAAATATCCAAACCGGTGTCGGGATGATTTATCGTTATTGTCAAAATGACTAACAGAACTGTGTACACAAAACTGTAATTATGACAGAATGTCTTTAGTTGAATATGTTGGGTGTCTATCAGCATAGCAATATTTCACCAACTTCTTTTTGTATCAAAACCGATAATTGAAAATTAAGTGGACTGTAAGATATTATCATATCTAAATGATGGAATAGTTTTATTGACTAATGACAATACATACGTGGTCCACAATAGTGCAAAAGCTTATTTTCAGTGTTTATGAGTTTACTTAAGAAAATACTTTGAAATCTTACGGCGGGCTACCCAGCCGCCGTAAGATTTCAAAGCACAGGAACAAAATAATTCGATTCCCGCGAGTCCCAATGAAACTACTACTAGGTACTATCTACCTATTGAGATTTTTGTTACAGTTCCGGTTTCATAGCTGACATGAGTAAATGAACAGGCTGTTGCGAAAAAGTACTATAAATATTAAAGACAGCAAATTTTAAACGCATGTTTATTTTAATTTTAACTATGAGTAAAACTACATCGATAGAATCTTGTAAGTTATTCAGTAATCGAACCGATCGTAAGCAACCCAAATTCGATCCAATCGTATTTTAATTGCAATTTGAAGTTTCGATTTACCACGTTCTCGGTGGTGAAGCAAAATATCGCGAGAAAACCTACATATTTGAGAAGTTAAAAAAATATTTCGGAAATAATTTTTAGGTATACTTATCTGAAGTCAGTCAACACGCGTTGTAATCAACTCAATTAACTCTTTTTTGTCCAGTAGCGGGATGTATGTAAGCTGCTACTTTTTTTACTTTTAATAGGCCTATTCACTGTTTAATCATAGGCTTCTCCCCATATAATTTTTACGTATGTTCCCATTGTTTGTCAAATAGGCCGGATATTTGCAGTAGTAACCACGCTTGACGCGTGGGTTGACATCCGAAGCATTTTCTGCCGACTTCCAAAAAGGAGACGGTACTCAATTCGAGTGTATGTTTTTTTTTTATGTGTGTTACCTCATAACTTCGTACTGGACAAACCGATTTAGATGATTCTTTTTTATATGAAAGCTGATAGTTCTCGTGTGGTCCCATATGAATTTGATCAAGGTCAGACGAATGGTTATTGAGTTATTTTTAAATCATTTTGAAATCGCTTATATTGAAGTCGGCTGTACAAAATTTTTAATTTTAAATTATGTGTATTAAGTGTCTGCGCATGAGAACTATTAGTAGAAACGGTAAAACAAGTGTTCTGATGGTGATGTGATTTACAAGATAAGGTGTCTGTCTGCTTAGTCGCCATCGCCAACTGTCAGCTGTCTGCTGGCTCAAGCTGCCGCCAAAATCTCCCAAAGGCTGCACAATGTGACGCATCAACATATTGTGAAGCAGTGTACTGTGAAGGATAATTAAACGTTGTAACTTCAGGCCCAGAAGGTTTTAAAAATAGACTGAGTTGAACAATTGATATTGTCAAAAGTTATCGTGTTTACGAAGACCGTATACTTGATAAATCCACACCATTAGCTACTCTCACCTTTTTCTGCCGACTTCCAAAAAGGAGACGGTACTCAATTCGACTGTATGTCTTTTTATTTTTTTTATGTGTAACTTTTAACTTTTTACTGAGTGAACCGATTTAGACGATTCGTTTTTTGTTTGAAAGCTGGTACTTCTCGTGTGGTCCCATATGAGTTTGATCAAGGTCAAATCAATAGTTTTTGAGTTATTCTTAATAACTTATATTGAAGTCGGCTGTACAAATTTTTTTTATGTAAAAATAACAATTAATCGATTTAAAAAAAATATTAATAAGTTCAACAATCATTTATCTTTCTGACAATGTGCTTTTTATATCATTTATATGTATGATATGATTGCTAGATACGATTTCATGCGGCAAAACGTTGGATCTTAATTTTTAGGCCCTAGTAGAATATACCTCGTGCTTTGCGCTTACGGCATGCAATTCTAACATTAATTTTTCAGATCTTTCCTTATTTCATTTTGGTAGGAATTAATAAAGTTTATACTCGTAGCATAGACTTAGAATATACTGGCGTAAGTATATTCTAAGTCTGTGGTTTATAGTAACTAATTACTACTTAATTAGTACATAATAGTGACATCTATCGAAATACATAAAATGTGAGATGTTTCTAAGTTTAATTTCTAATCTATAAAATGTTTTTGATTATCTATAAATAAACTAATAAAACTGTAATTATTGCAAAACTCTCACTATCAATATAGTTTAAATAAAGAGATTTTTGTATATTTATTAGCCACATGTTAGAATTAATAATATCATAAAGTAGTTAATTATAGCACGAAATGGTGGCATTTAATTAAATTTAACATTGTTTTTTTTTGATCATATCATAATATAGCCTGACCAAATCATTTTTGTTTTGTTTTGTTTGGCGATATTAACAACTAAACACAACATTGCTATTTCTTCAATATTGTTATATCGTAAAATAATTTCATTACACACCGCTAGCAGCGCTGATAGCGTATTTTTGACAGAACCAGAATTTTTAATAGAATATAATTTATTCCTAATTTATGTATTATATAAATGTTGGCGGCTTTGTTGTGTGACACGGCACCCCACTCGCACCTCAACTTATTGTCGCTGAGTACAATAGGGTAAGATTTTGTTTTTATAGTTTTAATCTCCTAATACCGCTATCTACCTACTGCCAAATAAACTAATAATAAGTGATGAAATTAATGAGAATTCTATTGAATACTTTTTTTTTCTTTCAGCATCAAAAATTGTCAGACTTAAAATATCCAAACCGGTGTCGGGATGATTTATCGTTATTGTCAAAATGACTAACAGAACTGTGTACACAAAACTGTAATTATGACAGAATGTCTTTAGTTGAATATGTTGGGTGTCTATCAGCATAGCAATATTTCACCAACTTCTTTTTGTATCAAAACCGATAATTGAAAATTAAGTGGACTGTAAGATATTATCATATCTAAATGATGGAATAGTTTTATTGACTAATGACAATACATACGTGGTCCACAATAGTGCAAAAGCTTATTTTCAGTGTTTATGAGTTTACTTAAGAAAATACTTTGAAATCTTACGGCGGGCTACCCAGCCGCCGTAAGATTTCAAAGCACAGGAACAAAATAATTCGATTCCCGCGAGTCCCAATGAAACTACTACTAGGTACTATCTACCTATTGAGATTTTTGTTACAGTTCCGGTTTCATAGCTGACATGAGTAAATGAACAGGCTGTTGCGAAAAAGTACTATAAATATTAAAGACAGCAAATTTTAAACGCATGTTTATTTTAATTTTAACTATGAGTAAAACTACATCGATAGAATCTTGTAAGTTATTCAGTAATCGAACCGATCGTAAGCAACCCAAATTCGATCCAATCGTATTTTAATTGCAATTTGAAGTTTCGATTTACCACGTTCTCGGTGGTGAAGCAAAATATCGCGAGAAAACCTACATATTTGAGAAGTTAAAAAAATATTTCGGAAATAATTTTTAGGTATACTTATCTGAAGTCAGTCAACACGCGTTGTAATCAACTCAATTAACTCTTTTTTGTCCAGTAGCGGGATGTATGTAAGCTGCTACTTTTTTTACTTTTAATAGGCCTATTCACTGTTTAATCATAGGCTTCTCCCCATATAATTTTTACGTATGTTCCCATTGTTTGTCAAATAGGCCGGATATTTGCAGTAGTAACCACGCTTGACGCGTGGGTTGACATCCGAAGCATTTTCTGCCGACTTCCAAAAAGGAGACGGTACTCAATTCGAGTGTATGTTTTTTTTTTATGTGTGTTACCTCATAACTTCGTACTGGACAAACCGATTTAGATGATTCTTTTTTATATGAAAGCTGATAGTTCTCGTGTGGTCCCATATGAATTTGATCAAGGTCAGACGAATGGTTATTGAGTTATTTTTAAATCATTTTGAAATCGCTTATATTGAAGTCGGCTGTACAAAATTTTTAATTTTAAATTATGTGTATTAAGTGTCTGCGCATGAGAACTATTAGTAGAAACGGTAAAACAAGTGTTCTGATGGTGATGTGATTTACAAGATAAGGTGTCTGTCTGCTTAGTCGCCATCGCCAACTGTCAGCTGTCTGCTGGCTCAAGCTGCCGCCAAAATCTCCCAAAGGCTGCACAATGTGACGCATCAACATATTGTGAAGCAGTGTACTGTGAAGGATAATTAAACGTTGTAACTTCAGGCCCAGAAGGTTTTAAAAATAGACTGAGTTGAACAATTGATATTGTCAAAAGTTATCGTGTTTACGAAGACCGTATACTTGATAAATCCACACCATTAGCTACTCTCACCTTTTTCTGCCGACTTCCAAAAAGGAGACGGTACTCAATTCGACTGTATGTCTTTTTATTTTTTTTATGTGTAACTTTTAACTTTTTACTGAGTGAACCGATTTAGACGATTCGTTTTTTGTTTGAAAGCTGGTACTTCTCGTGTGGTCCCATATGAGTTTGATCAAGGTCAAATCAATAGTTTTTGAGTTATTCTTAATAACTTATATTGAAGTCGGCTGTACAAATTTTTTTTATGTAAAAATAACAATTAATCGATTTAAAAAAAATATTAATAAGTTCAACAATCATTTATCTTTCTGACAATGTGCTTTTTATATCATTTATATGTATGATATGATTGCTAGATACGATTTCATGCGGCAAAACGTTGGATCTTAATTTTTAGGCCCTAGTAGAATATACCTCGTGCTTTGCGCTTACGGCATGCAATTCTAACATTAATTTTTCAGATCTTTCCTTATTTCATTTTGGTAGGAATTAATAAAGTTTATACTCGTAGCATAGACTTAGAATATACTGGCGTAAGTATATTCTAAGTCTGTGGTTTATAGTAACTAATTACTACTTAATTAGTACATAATAGTGACATCTATCGAAATACATAAAATGTGAGATGTTTCTAAGTTTAATTTCTAATCTATAAAATGTTTTTGATTATCTATAAATAAACTAATAAAACTGTAATTATTGCAAAACTCTCACTATCAATATAGTTTAAATAAAGAGATTTTTGTATATTTATTAGCCACATGTTAGAATTAATAATATCATAAAGTAGTTAATTATAGCACGAAATGGTGGCATTTAATTAAATTTAACATTGTTTTTTTTTGATCATATCATAATATAGCCTGACCAAATCATTTTTGTTTTGTTTTGTTTGGCGATATTAACAACTAAACACAACATTGCTATTTCTTCAATATTGTTATATCGTAAAATAATTTCATTACACACCGCTAGCAGCGCTGATAGCGTATTTTTGACAGAACCAGAATTTTTAATAGAATATAATTTATTCCTAATTTATGTATTATATAAATGTTGGCGGCTTTGTTGTGTGACACGGCACCCCACTCGCACCTCAACTTATTGTCGCTGAGTACAATAGGGTAAGATTTTGTTTTTATAGTTTTAATCTCCTAATACCGCTATCTACCTACTGCCAAATAAACTAATAATAAGTGATGAAATTAATGAGAATTCTATTGAATACTTTTTTTTTCTTTCAGCATCAAAAATTGTCAGACTTAAAATATCCAAACCGGTGTCGGGATGATTTATCGTTATTGTCAAAATGACTAACAGAACTGTGTACACAAAACTGTAATTATGACAGAATGTCTTTAGTTGAATATGTTGGGTGTCTATCAGCATAGCAATATTTCACCAACTTCTTTTTGTATCAAAACCGATAATTGAAAATTAAGTGGACTGTAAGATATTATCATATCTAAATGATGGAATAGTTTTATTGACTAATGACAATACATACGTGGTCCACAATAGTGCAAAAGCTTATTTTCAGTGTTTATGAGTTTACTTAAGAAAATACTTTGAAATCTTACGGCGGGCTACCCAGCCGCCGTAAGATTTCAAAGCACAGGAACAAAATAATTCGATTCCCGCGAGTCCCAATGAAACTACTACTAGGTACTATCTACCTATTGAGATTTTTGTTACAGTTCCGGTTTCATAGCTGACATGAGTAAATGAACAGGCTGTTGCGAAAAAGTACTATAAATATTAAAGACAGCAAATTTTAAACGCATGTTTATTTTAATTTTAACTATGAGTAAAACTACATCGATAGAATCTTGTAAGTTATTCAGTAATCGAACCGATCGTAAGCAACCCAAATTCGATCCAATCGTATTTTAATTGCAATTTGAAGTTTCGATTTACCACGTTCTCGGTGGTGAAGCAAAATATCGCGAGAAAACCTACATATTTGAGAAGTTAAAAAAATATTTCGGAAATAATTTTTAGGTATACTTATCTGAAGTCAGTCAACACGCGTTGTAATCAACTCAATTAACTCTTTTTTGTCCAGTAGCGGGATGTATGTAAGCTGCTACTTTTTTTACTTTTAATAGGCCTATTCACTGTTTAATCATAGGCTTCTCCCCATATAATTTTTACGTATGTTCCCATTGTTTGTCAAATAGGCCGGATATTTGCAGTAGTAACCACGCTTGACGCGTGGGTTGACATCCGAAGCATTTTCTGCCGACTTCCAAAAAGGAGACGGTACTCAATTCGAGTGTATGTTTTTTTTTTATGTGTGTTACCTCATAACTTCGTACTGGACAAACCGATTTAGATGATTCTTTTTTATATGAAAGCTGATAGTTCTCGTGTGGTCCCATATGAATTTGATCAAGGTCAGACGAATGGTTATTGAGTTATTTTTAAATCATTTTGAAATCGCTTATATTGAAGTCGGCTGTACAAAATTTTTAATTTTAAATTATGTGTATTAAGTGTCTGCGCATGAGAACTATTAGTAGAAACGGTAAAACAAGTGTTCTGATGGTGATGTGATTTACAAGATAAGGTGTCTGTCTGCTTAGTCGCCATCGCCAACTGTCAGCTGTCTGCTGGCTCAAGCTGCCGCCAAAATCTCCCAAAGGCTGCACAATGTGACGCATCAACATATTGTGAAGCAGTGTACTGTGAAGGATAATTAAACGTTGTAACTTCAGGCCCAGAAGGTTTTAAAAATAGACTGAGTTGAACAATTGATATTGTCAAAAGTTATCGTGTTTACGAAGACCGTATACTTGATAAATCCACACCATTAGCTACTCTCACCTTTTTCTGCCGACTTCCAAAAAGGAGACGGTACTCAATTCGACTGTATGTCTTTTTATTTTTTTTATGTGTAACTTTTAACTTTTTACTGAGTGAACCGATTTAGACGATTCGTTTTTTGTTTGAAAGCTGGTACTTCTCGTGTGGTCCCATATGAGTTTGATCAAGGTCAAATCAATAGTTTTTGAGTTATTCTTAATAACTTATATTGAAGTCGGCTGTACAAATTTTTTTTATGTAAAAATAACAATTAATCGATTTAAAAAAAATATTAATAAGTTCAACAATCATTTATCTTTCTGACAATGTGCTTTTTATATCATTTATATGTATGATATGATTGCTAGATACGATTTCATGCGGCAAAACGTTGGATCTTAATTTTTAGGCCCTAGTAGAATATACCTCGTGCTTTGCGCTTACGGCATGCAATTCTAACATTAATTTTTCAGATCTTTCCTTATTTCATTTTGGTAGGAATTAATAAAGTTTATACTCGTAGCATAGACTTAGAATATACTGGCGTAAGTATATTCTAAGTCTGTGGTTTATAGTAACTAATTACTACTTAATTAGTACATAATAGTGACATCTATCGAAATACATAAAATGTGAGATGTTTCTAAGTTTAATTTCTAATCTATAAAATGTTTTTGATTATCTATAAATAAACTAATAAAACTGTAATTATTGCAAAACTCTCACTATCAATATAGTTTAAATAAAGAGATTTTTGTATATTTATTAGCCACATGTTAGAATTAATAATATCATAAAGTAGTTAATTATAGCACGAAATGGTGGCATTTAATTAAATTTAACATTGTTTTTTTTTGATCATATCATAATATAGCCTGACCAAATCATTTTTGTTTTGTTTTGTTTGGCGATATTAACAACTAAACACAACATTGCTATTTCTTCAATATTGTTATATCGTAAAATAATTTCATTACACACCGCTAGCAGCGCTGATAGCGTATTTTTGACAGAACCAGAATTTTTAATAGAATATAATTTATTCCTAATTTATGTATTATATAAATGTTGGCGGCTTTGTTGTGTGACACGGCACCCCACTCGCACCTCAACTTATTGTCGCTGAGTACAATAGGGTAAGATTTTGTTTTTATAGTTTTAATCTCCTAATACCGCTATCTACCTACTGCCAAATAAACTAATAATAAGTGATGAAATTAATGAGAATTCTATTGAATACTTTTTTTTTCTTTCAGCATCAAAAATTGTCAGACTTAAAATATCCAAACCGGTGTCGGGATGATTTATCGTTATTGTCAAAATGACTAACAGAACTGTGTACACAAAACTGTAATTATGACAGAATGTCTTTAGTTGAATATGTTGGGTGTCTATCAGCATAGCAATATTTCACCAACTTCTTTTTGTATCAAAACCGATAATTGAAAATTAAGTGGACTGTAAGATATTATCATATCTAAATGATGGAATAGTTTTATTGACTAATGACAATACATACGTGGTCCACAATAGTGCAAAAGCTTATTTTCAGTGTTTATGAGTTTACTTAAGAAAATACTTTGAAATCTTACGGCGGGCTACCCAGCCGCCGTAAGATTTCAAAGCACAGGAACAAAATAATTCGATTCCCGCGAGTCCCAATGAAACTACTACTAGGTACTATCTACCTATTGAGATTTTTGTTACAGTTCCGGTTTCATAGCTGACATGAGTAAATGAACAGGCTGTTGCGAAAAAGTACTATAAATATTAAAGACAGCAAATTTTAAACGCATGTTTATTTTAATTTTAACTATGAGTAAAACTACATCGATAGAATCTTGTAAGTTATTCAGTAATCGAACCGATCGTAAGCAACCCAAATTCGATCCAATCGTATTTTAATTGCAATTTGAAGTTTCGATTTACCACGTTCTCGGTGGTGAAGCAAAATATCGCGAGAAAACCTACATATTTGAGAAGTTAAAAAAATATTTCGGAAATAATTTTTAGGTATACTTATCTGAAGTCAGTCAACACGCGTTGTAATCAACTCAATTAACTCTTTTTTGTCCAGTAGCGGGATGTATGTAAGCTGCTACTTTTTTTACTTTTAATAGGCCTATTCACTGTTTAATCATAGGCTTCTCCCCATATAATTTTTACGTATGTTCCCATTGTTTGTCAAATAGGCCGGATATTTGCAGTAGTAACCACGCTTGACGCGTGGGTTGACATCCGAAGCATTTTCTGCCGACTTCCAAAAAGGAGACGGTACTCAATTCGAGTGTATGTTTTTTTTTTATGTGTGTTACCTCATAACTTCGTACTGGACAAACCGATTTAGATGATTCTTTTTTATATGAAAGCTGATAGTTCTCGTGTGGTCCCATATGAATTTGATCAAGGTCAGACGAATGGTTATTGAGTTATTTTTAAATCATTTTGAAATCGCTTATATTGAAGTCGGCTGTACAAAATTTTTAATTTTAAATTATGTGTATTAAGTGTCTGCGCATGAGAACTATTAGTAGAAACGGTAAAACAAGTGTTCTGATGGTGATGTGATTTACAAGATAAGGTGTCTGTCTGCTTAGTCGCCATCGCCAACTGTCAGCTGTCTGCTGGCTCAAGCTGCCGCCAAAATCTCCCAAAGGCTGCACAATGTGACGCATCAACATATTGTGAAGCAGTGTACTGTGAAGGATAATTAAACGTTGTAACTTCAGGCCCAGAAGGTTTTAAAAATAGACTGAGTTGAACAATTGATATTGTCAAAAGTTATCGTGTTTACGAAGACCGTATACTTGATAAATCCACACCATTAGCTACTCTCATCTTTTTCTGCCGACTTCCAAAAAGGAGACGGTACTCAATTCGACTGTATGTCTTTTTATTTTTTTTATGTGTAACTTTTAACTTTTTACTGAGTGAACCGATTTAGACGATTCGTTTTTTGTTTGAAAGCTGGTACTTCTCGTGTGGTCCCATATGAGTTTGATCAAGGTCAAATCAATAGTTTTTGAGTTATTCTTAATAACTTATATTGAAGTCGGCTGTACAAATTTTTTTTATGTAAAAATAACAATTAATCGATTTAAAAAAAAATATTAATAAGTTCAACAATCATTTATCTTTCTGACAATGTGCTTTTTATATCATTTATATGTATGATATGATTGCTAGATACGATTTCATGCGGCAAAACGTTGGATCTTAATTTTTAGGCCCTAGTAGAATATACCTCGTGCTTTGCGCTTACGGCATGCAATTCTAACATTAATTTTTCAGATCTTTCCTTATTTCATTTTGGTAGGAATTAATAAAGTTTATACTCGTAGCATAGACTTAGAATATACTGGCGTAAGTATATTCTAAGTCTGTGGTTTATAGTAACTAATTACTACTTAATTAGTACATAATAGTGACATCTATCGAAATACATAAAATGTGAGATGTTTCTAAGTTTAATTTCTAATCTATAAAATGTTTTTGATTATCTATAAATAAACTAATAAAACTGTAATTATTGCAAAACTCTCACTATCAATATAGTTTAAATAAAGAGATTTTTGTATATTTATTAGCCACATGTTAGAATTAATAATATCATAAAGTAGTTAATTATAGCACGAAATGGTGGCATTTAATTAAATTTAACATTGTTTTTTTTTGATCATATCATAATATAGCCTGACCAAATCATTTTTGTTTTGTTTTGTTTGGCGATATTAACAACTAAACACAACATTGCTATTTCTTCAATATTGTTATATCGTAAAATAATTTCATTACACACCGCTAGCAGCGCTGATAGCGTATTTTTGACAGAACCAGAATTTTTAATAGAATATAATTTATTCCTAATTTATGTATTATATAAATGTTGGCGGCTTTGTTGTGTGACACGGCACCCCACTCGCACCTCAACTTATTGTCGCTGAGTACAATAGGGTAAGATTTTGTTTTTATAGTTTTAATCTCCTAATACCGCTATCTACCTACTGCCAAATAAACTAATAATAAGTGATGAAATTAATGAGAATTCTATTGAATACTTTTTTTTTCTTTCAGCATCAAAAATTGTCAGACTTAAAATATCCAAACCGGTGTCGGGATGATTTATCGTTATTGTCAAAATGACTAACAGAACTGTGTACACAAAACTGTAATTATGACAGAATGTCTTTAGTTGAATATGTTGGGTGTCTATCAGCATAGCAATATTTCACCAACTTCTTTTTGTATCAAAACCGATAATTGAAAATTAAGTGGACTGTAAGATATTATCATATCTAAATGATGGAATAGTTTTATTGACTAATGACAATACATACGTGGTCCACAATAGTGCAAAAGCTTATTTTCAGTGTTTATGAGTTTACTTAAGAAAATACTTTGAAATCTTACGGCGGGCTACCCAGCCGCCGTAAGATTTCAAAGCACAGGAACAAAATAATTCGATTCCCGCGAGTCCCAATGAAACTACTACTAGGTACTATCTACCTATTGAGATTTTTGTTACAGTTCCGGTTTCATAGCTGACATGAGTAAATGAACAGGCTGTTGCGAAAAAGTACTATAAATATTAAAGACAGCAAATTTTAAACGCATGTTTATTTTAATTTTAACTATGAGTAAAACTACATCGATAGAATCTTGTAAGTTATTCAGTAATCGAACCGATCGTAAGCAACCCAAATTCGATCCAATCGTATTTTAATTGCAATTTGAAGTTTCGATTTACCACGTTCTCGGTGGTGAAGCAAAATATCGCGAGAAAACCTACATATTTGAGAAGTTAAAAAAATATTTCGGAAATAATTTTTAGGTATACTTATCTGAAGTCAGTCAACACGCGTTGTAATCAACTCAATTAACTCTTTTTTGTCCAGTAGCGGGATGTATGTAAGCTGCTACTTTTTTTACTTTTAATAGGCCTATTCACTGTTTAATCATAGGCTTCTCCCCATATAATTTTTACGTATGTTCCCATTGTTTGTCAAATAGGCCGGATATTTGCAGTAGTAACCACGCTTGACGCGTGGGTTGACATCCGAAGCATTTTCTGCCGACTTCCAAAAAGGAGACGGTACTCAATTCGAGTGTATGTTTTTTTTTTATGTGTGTTACCTCATAACTTCGTACTGGACAAACCGATTTAGATGATTCTTTTTTATATGAAAGCTGATAGTTCTCGTGTGGTCCCATATAAATTTGATCAAGGTCGGACCAATGGTTATTGAGTTATTCTTAAATAACCTATATTGAAGTCGCTTATATTGAAGTCGGCTGAACAAAATTTTTATTTTTAATTATATTACCCTGCACTGTTATCAGGAAGATGCTGCCATCCATCTCCTGTTTCAGTTTCCCTTCTGTCGCCTCTTACGACACCCACGAGACGAAATGAGGTATTAGTTTCCATTTCGCCGCCTCTACTTTGCTAATATATTTCTACTCTCGTTCATCATATCGATTCCCTCCATAGATTACGAAATAAGTTGGATATTAGTCATTGTTGTCACGCTTGGCAGGCGGGTTGCTAACTGCATCTTTTTATTATTTCGAGCTGTAATCAGAAAAACGTTGGTGCCCATCTTCTCTATATTTCTACTCCCGTTCATGAATATAACCCCTGTCATACGTTCATCATGAATAGAATTACATTTATGAAATGTTTACTTTAATTGAAGTAGTTTTAATGATATTTCTAAATTGAAGCCAACGCGAGCGAAGCCGCGGGTAAAAAGCTAGTTATTAAATATGTATCGTATCAACTAATCAGAAAATATGTCGGATATACCCCAAAGCACTTATGTGGGAGTTGCCTTTGCAAAACTATTATTGATAAACTAAAAAAAATATCTGCGTACATTTTCTCTTATACATTTTATGAAATGATTTATTATTAGCAATTGGATACAATCACGCATGCTCCTTTAAACTCTTTTTAACTATGGGCATGCTCGTTTAACGGCACTTTAAATATCATTACATTATGTTATTAACACACAAAGATAATATTAGGATCCTATAGTAATAATTTCTCAGCAAGCCAACTGACTACTTTTGAAATGATTGATGTTCCAATACGCTGTCTAGTTATTTGCATCTTACTCTAAATATACTGCGACTGCATTAACATGATATTTTATACAAAATATCGTTAAGTGTTAAATATATGTTTTTTTTTTTTAATAAAGATAGATTATTTATAAACCTTAATCAACATTTTAGGTTTTTCTAATTTAAATTATATCAGTAAAAAAGGCTTAAAATATTTCCATTCATTCCAGGCCTACATAGGCCTCCCCCATAGATTGCCTCATAGCCGTAGCTGTCACGCTTGGCAAGCACGTTGGCTATCGCAGTATTTCATAATGTTGAGTTGTAATTTGCTGCCCATCTCCAGTTTCCGTATGGGGTAGTGAATTATCTTACGCTGCGACATCAAGGCGAAATATAATATGCCACTTGTTAATTGCTATTTGTAGTAATAATTACTAAAGGCTTAGTAGTGGTGGTGTGAGAATATCCACTACCCTACAAAAATACTATCCTTGTCCTATTTAATTAATTTATTTATTTCTTTTTATAGAAGAGGAGAAAACGAGTCTGCCGGTCGTGGACAACTGCAACACCAGGGCAATCGCAGGTGCGTTTCCGGCCTTTAAAAAAAAGGTAGGCTCTTTTTTAATTTTCGGTTATTATACCACACATAACGCCCACATTTGAACAGAATGTCTAAGAAATTAGAATTAGAAATTTCTATTTTATAGGATAGAATAGAAAGGTGACATTTTTTATAATAATATCCTCGGAACCGAATTTATGTCACGGCGACCAGTCTCAACGGAGGCTAGCTATCTGTGCAGCTACATAGTGTCCAAATGTATGCGCAAGCACAAGTGCACTCTGAATTCCCTCACTCTCATAGTCCGATGGTAAGGTTATCCGACATGATCGGAGAGAGATCGCACAAGCGCAGAACTAACAACGTTTCGAGGCACGGGGATGAAATCCCGCCAACTTCCCGACTTCGGGAATTTCTTTATAGAAAAACTCGCTTTTTGTTGTATTTTGAATATTATTTGAAAAACTAGTAGATAAACGCCTTGGGGATTATATAGAGAAACACAGCAGTATCTCTCTAAAACAATTTGGTTTTCATAAGGGTATAAACCCGGAAGACGCTGTAAACCTACGAACGACTACTCTATCTGCGCATATTGATAGTAAAAAAATCCTATATTGAGATATTTCTGGACCTATCCAAGGTTTTCGATACTATATCCTTTTGTATTCTCTTGAAAAATGACGGCTCCGTGGCGCAGTGGCTTAGCAATCAGTTGTTGCGCTGGGGGTCGCGGGTTCGAATCCCGCACGGAACAAGTATTTGTATGGCCTACAAATAATTGTTCCGGGTCTGGATGTTTGTCCTTGTGCAATTTATGTTTGTAAACTGCCTCCACGACACAGGAGTAAATCCTAGTGTGGGAGTAACGTTTTAAAAAAAACCTAGAAAAGATAGGTATTCGAGGGGTGGCCTTGAATTAGTTTAAAAGTTATTTAACAGATCGAAAACAGTATGTAAACTTTGGTCAGTTTATCAATAGACTTACAACATGTAAGTTTTGGAGTCCCACAGGGTAGCATCTTAGCACCTACATTATTTATCTTATATATTAATGATATTCAAGATATAAGGCTTGAAAATACCGATAATTTATGCTACGTTGATGAAGTCGCGGTAATTTTTCACGGGTTTTCATTGAAATCTGTTTGTTCTATTGCTGAGCGAGGAACTCAAAAAAGACAATGTACGTATGTTTTCATGAAACAAATGCCTCTTGTCCGAAATTTGGTTTGAATATAAAAACTCATGAATAGTCGTGCGACATGAATCCGTGCTTTTCACGTGAGTGACTTATGCGGGTTAAGGTTATAAAATATCTCGTTGTACTTGTTGATGAAAATCTGGGATTTAAATTGCACATAGAAGTTCTTTCAAACCGGATCTGAAGGATTATCTATACAATGAGAAGGTTACATTATGTAGTAAATAAGGTAATACTAAAATCAGTATATTAAGCCCTTTGTCAATCGCTGAGAACTTACTGCATCACATGTTGGAGCAGTGCATCTAAAACATATTTAATACAGATCGAGAGCACAGCGGGCAGTTTTAAAGGCAATGTTAGGAAAACCATACAGATATCCTACTGTAAGCGTATACAAAGATGCCGGAGGACTCACTGTACGACAACTTTTTGTACTAAATACATCCTAATAGCAGTGCATAAAGGCGTATTATCGTTATGATCACAAACTACTGACTAATCGCAGGGTATACAAAGTATCCATACCATCTGTCAATACTAAATTTGCACAACGTTTTGGCGACTTTCTCAAAAGACAAATTTGTAATAAGGTCGTAAAACATTATAATATTAGTAATAAAAACTACATATCTGCGAAAAATGGTTGGTCACTCTATCATATAAGGAAACAGAAGAATTGTTAAAAACTGGCCTTTGCTAATTGATGGTATTTGTAAAATGATTAGGTAAATTTTGTTATTGTTTTAATTTTTATTTAATTTTTTTAAATGCACATAGTTAATATTTTTTAGTTTTTAGTTTCATTTCAGTTTTATATAACTTGGTTTTTTGTTATAGTTTCCTTTCTTTTTATGTTCAAAGATTTAAAGCAATAAGCAGTTATGTTATTGCTGTTTTCTGCCGACTTCCAAAAAGGAGACGGTACTCAATTCGAGTGTATGTTTTTTTTTCTTTATGTGTGTTACCTCATAACTTTGTACTGGTGGAACAGATTTCGACGATTCTTTTTTTATATGAAAGCTGATAGTTCTCGTGTGGTCCCATATGAATTTTATCAAGGTCAGACCAATGGTTATTGAGTTATTCTTAAATAACTTATATTGAAGTCAGCTGTACAATATTTTTAATTTTAAATTATGTGTATAATATGTTAATACAATCTGTCTGATAAGATGTATAAAATAACGCTTAATCAACTTTGGTCTCAGATTTCCTCGATACAGGCTTGCCTAGTGAGGAAAGCAACAGATATTACCTATTGTATATTTTTTTCTGATAATGTGAGTTGAAGACATTTTCTATCAAATTTTCTGATATTTTGCCTGCAGTAATCGTTATTTTAAATAAAATTGCAGCAAGCATTAATGGCGGTGTAACCAGCATCGAGTATCAATTTCAGGATGCTTCTTTATTGGAATGCAATTTAAAAAATTACCCGGTCTCTTCCTGATTAAATTGAAACGGATCAAGAATTTGATGTCCATCAATATCATAACTACTTACTTTTTAACGCACGCTAAGCTCAAGAAAGTAACAGACACCTTCTACGTATTGCGATCGTTCACTTTGATCTAAGCAACTGCGAGGAAAGTACATTTTGTAAAAAGCACATAGGATTTTCTATATTAGAATATAACAAAACTGTGATGTATTCACGATATATTGCGTCAATTTTTTTATTTACTGTGTCTTTGATCACGGGTAAGTTAGTTTATTTTAATTTGATTACATTTCATTTTGAATAAAATCTATATATTCTTTAGATCTACATTTTTATAAGTAATTTTTCTTTATATTAGTTACTAGCTGACCAGGCAGACCTTGTTCTGCCCTTTCCGAACGACCATTTGCTTTCCCAAAAAACTCCTGAAATTAGCAACAAAAAATTTAGGGTCACTTATCGGGATAAAACTATCCTATCTCTCAAGTTGGACCAAACTGCACACAGTCTGCAAAATTTTTTTGAAATCGGTTCTATCTGTTGAATACTTACAGCAACACGTGGTGGTTATACTACTAAATTGTAGCTTATATTAAACGTTTGTATTTTTAACATAGCGCCATCTATTAAATATTTACTCAATTCAGGCAACAGATATCGTCATATGAATATGACAGAATCGTTTGGAGCTAACAGATAATTGTGACTGTCAAATAATAGACATATAATTTTCAATAAAATAATATTGTATTGCGACTATAAATTGAGATGTAAGCTATCCTATCTTTTAAGTTGGACCAAACTGCACATTGACCAAAAATTTCATTGAAATCAGTTCAGTAGTTTAGGAGTCCATCGCGGACAAACAACGTGACACGTACTTTTTATATATAAAGATAAGCTTTTAATATTATCATCATCATCACTACAGCCCATCACAAGCCCACGTAAAACATAGAAACATAGACCTTCTCAAGGAATGCTACAAATCACGTTCTTGAGCCACCTTCATCCAATTAGTAGAGTACTTACAGGGTCACCCTACACTTAACTTACTGGTGCGAGATAGCCTCGTACCAGTAAGTTAAGTGTCTCTAGAACATTTTTCCCCAGTGGCCACTTCAGCTTACAGATCCGAGCTACGTCGATCGCGCAGAGAAACTCCAAGCGTAGTCTTCTCCATAGATCGCTACACGAACACGAGCTTTCTCATACAGCCAGCCGCACGAGCCAGACGACACGCACGAGTTGCTTGTTTTCTTGTTTTGAGCTATATAGTGACGAGATGTGTTGTAGTCTCCCGAACTTTGCCCAGCCGTGTTGGATCCATCAATTGACCTCTAAGTCGAAGTTGGACTTACCTTATCTGACAATCTGCCCTAGGTAAACATATTCGTCAACAAATTTGAGTGTAGTGACATGGATGTTACACACCTTTTGGCTTGTCCATGTTTATCTTAAGACCTATCCTTTGGGAACATTAATAAGGAACACTATTAAAGTCATTGATCATAGCGCTGAAGTCCTCCAGCGAATTTGCCATAATGACTACATAGTCCACAAATTGAAGGCGAAGAATATACTCGCCGTTGTTGATTCCGTAACCTTTCCAGTCCAGTAGCTTGAAAACATCTTCGGTGAAGTATGGGGATATAACGACACCATGTCATACAGATTTCAGTAGTTGGATAGGTTTCCTAATCAGGTTCTAAATCAAAGTCAAATAATTTTATTCTATTTAGGCTTGTGTAAAGCTCTTATGAACGTTGAAATTAACACCGGATCGCGAAAACAAGACCTTTTCAGGAAAGAACCAGCCAGAAAGCCAAGGCTCTTTTTCTGCCGACTTCCAAAAAAGAAACGGTACTCAATTCGACTGTATGTTTTTTTTATGTGTAATTATTTAAAGCTGTGTTACAATATCATGTACAATTACAACATAAAAAATAATACAATTTCAAAGGTCAATAAGTAAATACTTTTAAAATATCATCTTTAACAACCCAAACATGATAACAAACAAGGAATTGCAATAGTTTAATTTCCACACATCACTGTTCTGTTCATAAATTTATATGTTAATAAATTTAAATTAATATTCTTAATAATTTAAAATTAAAAATTTTGTACAGCGGACTTCAATACAAGTTATTAAGAATAACTCAAAAACTATTCGTCTGACCTTGATGAAATTTATATGGGACTAGACGAGAAGTATCAGCTTTCAAATAAAAAAAGAATCATCGAAATCGGTTCACCCTGTAACAAGTTATGAGGTAACACACATAAAAAAAACATAGTCGAATTGAATACCGTCTCCTTTTGGAAGTCGACAGAAAATATTAAACGTAGCAACTCGTGAGCTCGTGACGCCTAAATTATATGAGGAGGTGACGAGAACAGTAGTTTTCAGCTCCAGTGGGCAGCACATATTGACAAGCTAACTTTGAAGTAAAGTTTTGCAATCTCACCTATTAGGAAGATTAGAAAGCTGATACTTGCATACTGTAAGCAATTACTCCTAGAAATAGTGCTCTGTGTGTAGGATGACTCTCATATCGCTTGCTTTTACAAAATGAATATTGTTTACAATCCAGCTTCATATTTCCACAAAAATATACCGTAAGACATGATGCTGTGCAATTAAGCTAATTAGACTAATTTAGCTATTGCTTTAATAGGCTAAATATATAAAATAGCTTTCTAATCTTTTTCTAATCTTTCTAATCTAAAAAAAAATTTTGTACGTGGCAGAGCTATGCTGCAGCTATATTAGTAGTAAAGTTGTAGCACGAATGGGTCCGCTCGACCGGGGAAAAACCACGCTCTCACAGAATACCAGCGTAAAATGGCAGCTTGACACTGCTGTGTTTCGTATGGTGAGTGTAGAGAACTGGAGACTGGATACTGGAAAAGAGGCATTACATCTTAGTCCTCACGGGTAACGACGCATCTGCATTTAGATTCTTTATTGAGGATAAATGTAGATGTCTATGGGTCACAGAAACCCCTTACCATCAAGTGGACTGTGTGCTCGTTTGTTACCCATATTCTATAAAAAAATCTTCCTAATAGGGAAGATCGCAAAACTTAATTTCGAAGTTAGCTTGTCAATATGTGCTCCCCACTGGAGCTTAAAACTAACAGAAATCCCGAGAAATACGTTCGAACTTTCGAAATCTAAATTACTATCTTGTAAATTAATTACAGCATTTTGCGGCGAATGAGAGAGATTTTGTTATTTCTGCACATAAAAGCAAATTGTTTGGTTGGGCCGTTTAAGTGCGAAGTCATTTATTTCTAACCGACCGCTATGTGTGTGTCTGTCTGTCTGTGGCACCGTAGCTCCTATACGAGTTAACCGATTTTGGTGCGGTTTTCTTTATTTAAAGGCAGGTTTTCAAACGGTGGTTCTTAGATATGTATCATCAAAATCTGTTCAGCCGTTCAGATGTGCTAATCTGCCAATTGATCCCGTGCTGGATCTATTCTAGATAATTTATAGAACTGTAGAGAATTTTATTACTGCATTTTGACATACCCAATGCTTACATCTCACAAACTCAGAATGCTGCTCCTATCATCACATTGGGATTTTCCTTATTTTACAATGGTTATATCGCCATTATTTAGTCACCAGACACTTGTTTGTTAATCGTCGATGATGATCTCGCATAGCACAATTCGGGCATGGATGAGGAAATACAATGCAAATCTTTACACTTGAATAGAAAACGCTACCATATATTGAGTTAAGTTTACTAAATTTAATATAATTGTTATTATATACTTTAACTAGCTGTTTACCGCGACTTCGTACGCGTGTTATTTGGGGTTTTTTTGCGCGGAACCCTAATTATTTTTCCAAAATAAAAGTAGCCTAAGTTACCCCTTATGAGATCAGCTATCTGCCAGTGAAAATCCCGTCAAAATTGGTCCAGCCGTTTCGGAGATTAGCCGGAACAAACAGACAGACGGACAGACAGACAGAAACTTTAAAAATTGTATTTTTGTTATTAGTACCGTATATACTTTCATATGCATTCAGTAAAAAGCTGTAATTTTGACGTTACAAACAAACACTTCAGTTTTATTTATTTGTATAGATATACTTACATAATTATGCATTCAGTAAAAAGCTGTAATTTTGACATTACAAACAGACACTTCAGTTTTATTTATTTGTATAGATGTATAGATAAAATAATTTGTTTTCCTTACCCTTATTTTTAGTAAGATCTCAACTGGCATTCACACGAGTCCTAGGTGGTTCGCCAACAACGATAGGCCAATATCCAATATTGGCCCAATTACTTCTAGACCCTTGGGGCACACTTCAATACAGCCAGCATTGCGCTGGTGTGATTTTGACGTCGCGACATGTGATATCTGCTGCACATTGCTTTCAATACAGTCAAAACACAGGAAATAAGTAAGTTTATAGTAAGTTACGGGTTTTTAAAGAAGAAAAACAAAGATGTTTATTTTATTTTTAAATGTTACTCTAATCTCAGGAAGAACGAATCCTTCTGAGGCAGCCGTAAAAAAGGTGAGTAAGGTGACTTGGTTTGGTACAAGATACTTCTTCTAAAAAGTTGAGATCTGAAAACTGTGCTAAGTTCCGTAGCAGTTCCTTAAAAACCATAGCAATAGGAATTTAATTCTTTAAAATATTTTTTACGTTCTTTGATAGTGAATTTATAACTTTATCTATCGCTCGTCTGATTGGAATTTATAAAGACGATAAGATCAAATAAAACATATTATGTTGAATCTTAATACAAAATATACAAATATAATATAATAAATAAATACCCAGCCAGACGTAACGCCTCATCAGGAAAAACCTCCGGAAAGTCTCCGGCGGATTATGCGGGCGGTATCGAGGAGCAACGCCTTCTGCATTTGAGCCCGGAGCGGACGGTCACGAAGTTCTAGTCGCCTTTGATGACCCGAGAGGTTGAATGGAATTAACCCGTTCGCAAAACGACCTCAGGAATAGTTTAGGTCGGCGGACCACCCCACATACCGGTCAATTCGTGAGCCAGGTCTACAAATTTTATCATCTTATCTGTTTCGTGATATGGAATGGTAATGTCGACCGTAAATGACAGACCACAAATCGCCACAATAACAGATTTTTTCGCAAGAATAGTCCTGTCTGTGATGATGGCCCGGTCTCGATAAAGCCATACGAAAAACACAGCAGCATTCAGCTGTTATTTTACGCTGGTATTCTGTGAAAGCGTGGTCCTTTACCGCTCGAGCCGGCCTATTCATACTACAACCATAATGATAATAAATACTTTTATTTCTCAAAAATATTAACGTCAGTAACGTTTTTCTATATTTATGTACTATTGTTTCACCATTATATTTTTTTATAAGTAGGGCTGAAAATTGAGTTCACCGTCTATTTGATGGTTAATTGAAGCTAAGACCCACTGAACCTACATCACTAAGATGAAATGTCTCGTAACCAGTTTAAGGAGTCCCCGCTTCATGTCACTAGCCATACGAAATACAATACCATCTGGCTGTTATTTAACGCCGTTAACATGAGAGAGCGTGATCCTTTTTCGACCGGACCGATCATAGCATCCGGGACCACTGTAGCGTGGTTCCACCAAGTAAAAAGAAACAAATTTCGTTTAAAAAAACTCAGGCGGTGCTCACTGTTAATCACCTAATCTACTTGCTTATATTTTTTTACAGTTATACATTACCTAAATTCTGGAAAGTACGCGTTGGCTCTTCATATCGGACTCGGGGTGGAGTCTTACACAAAATAAAAAAAATAATACCCCACCCATCGTTTGACAAATATTATTATACTAATGACGTAGCGGTTCTAGTATTAGCGACGCCATTGTTGCTTGGCAAATTTGTAAGACAAGGGACAATAACGAAGCCGAGGACAGAAATTGCACCAAATGAAATGTGCACTTTAGTTGGTTGGGGAGCAACACAAGTAAGCTTTATATTTAATTAGGTTGCTGTTTACCATAGATAATACATACACTACATTGTTTACTTTGTGCTGTATAGTGGTATTATAAGAGAAATCGTTATTCATCATCATCCCACTATCAAGGGCTGTAATCCCTTCACAAGTCCACTGCTGAAAATAAATCACAACCAAGGAATCGCCCTACACTGCGCTCCCCGGTAGAATATGGCCTATATGGCTGCCATTCTTAGAGCTATATGGCCAGACCATTACCATATCAGCTTACTGGTTATATGTTGGTTTAGTGCCAAAAAATCTCGACCTATTGAGTGGCGCAAACGAGCATGCGTCTCAACTGATAGCCTTTTTAAAAAGAGTAGAACTTTCTTGAATGTCCCTAAGTGGTATTGGTCTGGAAAAATCGCTGGTGGTAGTCGATTTCACAAGGAAGTTGTGCGAGGAATTATAGGAAGGAATTATATTTTGTAAGTCCGCGGTGAATTAGAGTGAAATTTATGGCGCCACCTATCGAAAAGTTCAGTATAAATCTGCCGAGCAAGATGGTTACTATATAAAATTTTCAGAGTGGTGGACCTCAACCTGATCAACTGCAGTACGCAATGATGGTTACAGTAGACCAGCAGGAATGCGAAATGCGCTACAACACAATTGGAGCGGTTATAGCAGAATCGATGTTCTGCGCTGGCAGCTTAGATTACGATGGGATAGACGGATGCTACGGTGATTCTGGCGGACCCTTGATTTATAAAGGTGTTGTTGTCGGTTTGGTGTCTTTCGGTTACGGTTGTGGGAACCGTTATTACCCTGGGGTTTACACAAAATTATCCCATTTTACAGATTGGATTATCAAAATGGCAAATACCTATAAATAAATGATTTATTACAGTAAACATGTTTCCTTTGTTTAAATATTATATCTACTGACCCACTATAAGACATAACAAATAAGATTTTGATACCTACATGTACTATTGCATGTATTAAAAAATCAGCCAAGTACGTGTCGGGTCACGCACAATGTAGGATTCCGTAGTTGCACATCACAATACATGAACTTAGAAGGGGCCTTCTTGATACTATCAGCATATTAAGTGAATTTGCGGTTTGAACGCTGTAAAGACTAAAAATGGGCCGAAATAGGACGATGGTATCTGAAGGACTTATTTTCCGAGCAGACCTTATAGGAAGTGATATTCAAATAATTTAAAATTAAAAATTTTGTACAGCCGACTTCAATATAAGTTATTTAAGAATAACTCAAAAACTATTGGCCTGACCTTGATCATATGGGACCATACGAGACCTATCAGCTTTCATATAAAAAAAAATCATCGAAATCGGTTCACCCAGTAAAAAGTTATAGGTAACACACATAAAAAAAACATACAGTCGAATTGAGTACCGTCTCCTTTTGGAAGTCGACAGAAAATATTAAACGTAGCAACTCGTGAGCTCGTGACGCCTAAATTATATGAGGAGGTGACGAGAAAATGACAGGAATTTATAAATAAAATCGAGAAAATCTACACTCTATGACGGTCGTTTCACTCCTGTTGCTAGAAATTTTAACATTTTTTTAATTTTCTTTCTATCTTGTAATCCTGAATAATGTTTCTAAAAACTGTTGTTTAAAATTTACAGCCAACTGCTTCAGTCCAGAAGGAAATGTAATTTTTGTTCCCAACCAAGTATTCAAAATTAATACTTTGCCCAGTTTTAAATGACTGTACTGAAAAAAATGTACTACACGAGTTTGGCAAGTAACTTTGCAAGTTGGCGCTTTTAATTAGGATTCCAAAATGCTATAACATTTGCTAGATTATTTCTTAAATTATGGAAATTATTTTTTTAAAGAAACCCAGCTGTAAATTAGTTTTACTTACCTGTCTAAAATGATTTTTGTGTACCCCAAGGCTTTCCTCAAGCCTGTTACTTAAGATTCTAGGTTTAGTGAAACCAGTTGACGAAATGTGAGCGAGACAGACGCTACTAGTGACACTATCACACTACTTTTAACTGTCGCACACACAATTAAGTTCAGTACGTTACGCTCTCTTGGTAGAGAGTAATTGTGTTCTATGGTTACGCTCTCTTGGTTGAGAGGATAAACTAGTAAGAAGTGCTAGCGCAGTAGAGAGTAATTGAGTTCTATGATTACGCTCCTTCGTTTACTATGCATCTTTCTGTATTCGTTCGTGTTGATTTCGTACTAACCACATTTGGCTTCGTTTATTGAACTTGCTTGCTTGTGATTTTGGATTTGGCCTGTTTATTTTCTCTTTAAGACAACCTTCGCTTTCCCGTGGACTATCTGTCATATACACTAGTGTAATTGTGTAGTGCCATCATGTCTGTGTACACCACACAAGAATATGCTAAAATGCACCTCATTTATGGGGAATACAGAAGCAATGCTAGTGTTGCAGTTAGACTTTATCGTGAGAGGTACACAAATGCTGCTCGTCATCCGGATCATCGAGTTTTTTTAAATGTGCACCGTTTACTCTTCTCAGAGGGCCGACTCCCAAACCAAGCACATGGTGAGGGGAGACCTTCCCTCCCTTACCGACTTACTTTACTTTATACTTACACCGAGTACAAACTCTTCTTTCCCGAGATTACGAGCCTCGGGTTGCTTTTTGTCAAAGAATGCTAGAAAGAAACAGGGAAGATTCATGATTTCTTGAAATAAATTTATGGTCGGATGAGTCCACATTTAAAAAAGATGGATAGATTAATCTGCATAACTTACACGAGTGGCACGTAGAAAATACAAATTTGATGAGAGGAGATCGATCACAGTATCGCATTAAGATTAACTTTTGGATCGGAATTTTGAATGGACAAATAATCGGTCCTTTTGAGCTGCCATAGATTTTGACTAGTCCAGTGTATTTGGATTTCTTACAAAATCACTTGCCAAATTTATTGGAGGACGTGCTACTAAGTATCTCCAGGTTCATGTGGTTCCAACAAGATGGTTGCCCAGTGCACTACGCCCGTTCAGTGAGAGAATATCTCGATGAAGAATACCCAAACAGATAGATAGGGCGGTCTGGTACAATCCCGTGGCCAGCCCGTTCATCATCATCATCATCATCATTACAGCCCTTCACAAGTCCACTGCTGAACATAGGCCTCCCCCAAAGAATGCCACAAAGCACGTTCCTGAGCCACCTGCATCCATCGACTTCCTGCATGTCTTACCAGGTCGTCACTCCATCTTGTGGGGGGACGCCCTACACTTCGCCTACCGGTACGAGGCTGCCACTCGAGAACCTTTCTTCCCCACCGGTTGTCGGTTCTTCGAGCTATATGGCCGGCCCACTGCCACTTTAGCTTACTAATCCGTTGGGCTATGTCGGTTACTCTGGTTCTACTGCGGATATCCTCATTCCTAAGTTTATCACGCAGAGAAACTCCGAGCATAGCCCTCTCCATAGCTCGCTGAGCGACCTTGAGCTTCCTCATCCGGCCAGCAGTGAAGGACCACGTCTCAGTTCACCTGATTTGAATCTATTAGATATTTCTTTTACTTGGGAGTGGTCAAAGAAAAAGATTATTTAAAACCGATTGAAAGTATAGCTGAGCTACGGCAAAGACTAACTGAAGCGGCTGAATTTGTAAATATGGTAGATTCGCTCGTCTGATAACCCGATCCTTTTTAACAAGATGCCGAGCGTGCAATGCAAGTGAAGGAATGCAGTTTGAGCATTTGCTGTAGATCCTTGATTTTTAATTAAAGCATTTTGTTTGTTTTAGTATAATAAATTTTAGCATTCAAATAATCGATGTTTAATTTATTAATTTAAAACTTTTCTAAAAAAGAATGATAATCCTAATTTTAAAGCAAATACACTGAGTCAAAATTACTTATGGCTCGTGGTGATTTTGACCACCTGAAAGGAGGATTTCTGTCTCGCTCACACTTTGTCAACTGGTTCCCTCCATTTCACTCAAACTAGAATCCTTGAGGAAAGCCTTGAGGTACACACAAATCATTTTAAACAAGTAAGGAAAATTAATTTACAGCTGGGTTTCTTTAAAAAAAAAAACTTTTTTTCCATAATTTAACAAATAATGTTGCAAGTGTTATACCATTTTGGAATCTTTATTAAATGCGCAAACTTTTAAAGTTACTTGCAAAACTCATGTAGTACATTTATTTTTCAGTACAGTTATTTAAAATTGGGCAAAGTATTAATTTTGTATACTTGGTTGGGAATAAAATTACATTTTGTTCTGGACTGAAGCAGTTGGTTGACTAATAAATAATACCACTTTAAAGCTCAATATTTCGTAAACGAACACCTGAATCGAATAAATGTTGTTCGATACCCTATATACGGACGGGAAATAAAAATATATTTCAAGATTTTATTTCACAACTTTGTTTGCGTTGTTAATATGTATAGGTAACTATGCCAATTTACAGCTTTGTAGCACCTAAGATCTTTGAGTCAAACTGCGGATGGACGGACATGGCGAAACTATAAGGGTTCCTTATTACTACGGAACCCTAAAAACATATTATCTACGTACTAACATCGACCCCGCATGGACATACAAAAATTACCATCTCTACAATTCTGTGTTGCGCTTGCGTGCTACAATTAAAATTATTGGAAAAAAATCGTATTAAAGCATCATTGTCAAACCGTATAATACTTACTTTTGCAAGTGCTATTTAAGCTTATCTTAAATTTTCATCAATAGCATTTAATTTAAATTAATTTTATATGTACGCTTTGTTGTTTGTCCTTAAAAATAAGGATAAATAAAAACCACTGCTATCGACAATTTGTGGTTACTGATAGGAAAACCTATCTAGAAACGGAAATAAATATCATTGGTAATTGATAAGAAGCTAAAATTGTACATAAAATAAATACACTACATCATGCTTTTAATTTTAGTTAAACTTTTTAACTGGCTTCAGTGTTTTCTGCATGTCTTGCAAAATTTGAATAAAAGTACCTACTTATTATATCATGAATATACATGACGACCAAATACAGTATAAAAATAATGGTGATTCCGTGAGTAAAAGGAATAGACTAAGGTATAGTCTCCAAGATTTAAATCATACTTGATAGTATACATTATATATGTTTATTATATACTATATAATAAACATATCGTAGATATATAATATATAAGCGGGAACCTTCATAATGGGTCGGAAGCAAACCAAGTTTGATCCTCGTTGGCCATCACTGAAACTCATTGTCAATGTCTGCATTTTTATATGCCAAATACTTCCAAGTAAACATCATCATGGCTTTAAACCTGTGTAGCCTGTGTCCCCAGCGGTGGGATAGGCTCTTACCTTTTCCGCCTTTTTTTATAGGAGAGGGGGCAAACGAGCATGCGGCTCACCTGATGGTAAGTGACTACAGCCACCCATGAACAATTGCAACACCAGGGTAACCACGGGAATTGCAGATGCGTTGCCGGCCTTTAAAAAGGAGTAGGCTCTTTTCTTGAAGGTCCCTAAGTCGTATCGGTCCGGAAATATCGCTGATGGTAATCGATTCCACAAGCAGTGCCGTCTTTAGGATCAACGAGGCTATGGGCCAAGGTACTGGCTGGGGCCTATGTAAGGGATGGAAAATTCTTAAATTTTAACTTTACCATTTTTCAGTTTACAATAACGCAATAGGCTAAATCGTAATCCCTTAAATATCTTAACACCCCACATATGAGAGTTCAATAAATAAATTCTTTGAATAAATTCAAATTTCAATTTTCTAATAAAAATAATACTTTATAACGTTTAAGTCATAAAACTTTTAAACCTTAATAGCTTGTAGTTAGCGGATAATACATACATTTCTAAAACTAATACCCCACCAATTCTAATTTAAATAAAATTGAATGAACACCATATATTATAATCTATACGAAGAACAATACTTATATTTATTCATATACGAATTTATGAAAGTGACGTCATCTGTGACATCATAGCCTATAACAGCATTGGTTAGCGAGCCACTGCATACCAAGTCTATAGCGCGGCGCCCACCTACGTAACGTAACACGTGATCTGACGCGTGATTTGACGCGTAACTTGTCACTCGCCTCAACATTCAAAGGGAATGTATGTAGTAACGCCCATTTGCGTGGCGTGACGCCGCATGATCTGACGTGCCATTCAGCTTGCTACTAGTGACGCATTGAAGTGGCACGTAACACGAAACTTGTAGTTTTAATATTAAATTCATTGATTTAGTTCATGAAAAACCATGTTTATATGATTATCCTAGACCCGATTACAATAACAGGAACTCGCAAGATGCTTCTTGCAGCTTGTAGGGCAAATCTATGCGAAATGTAATTCTAATTCCTTCATAAAATTGAAAGTACCACCACTTTTCAAATTTTTTCCCTTAGGGATGTACTCAAAATTTTCAGCTGGCACTTTGAATGTTTGAAATCTGTAGCAAAGCAAGGGCATGTTTATCCTCTTCAGGCGAGATTTTGGCCCAAAATGAACTCTGCGACATGCTATTGTTGCACAGGTTGGTGCAAGCAGTGTCACTAGTGGTCACGTCAGAGCATCGTCAGAATCATGCTACAAGCCATGTCGAAATCATGTAGCTTAGGTGGGCGCCGCGACTATAACTACAGCGCGATGCTGCGCCGAATCTTGTTTAATAAACAAGGGCTATCGGTTTTTCTTCGAGGAAGTGCTAAACTGTCCCCGCTGTATTAGATCGGACTACAATATTTCGTCGTTCCGGATCGACCTCAGTTCTCAATAGCTGCTCAAACGAACACTTGGCATTTCAACTCATTTCTTAATTCATTTTTACTTTACAATTAACTTATTTGCTTAGTTTTAAATACCCGTAATTTTAGCCATGCATACATTTAATTTCTTACATTTTTTTCGTATATTTTAATTACTTTAAACAAACGATTGAATGTAATGTTTATAATGCAATGTAAACGTTTTCTCATTTACAATATTCAAACTAACGCGCCAAAATCTTCATTCGGATTCTTACGCATGCGCGCTCTTGCACGCAAGCAGAAGCGCGATTGTTTTGAAAGAAACTTGTTTAAGCTTGCTTTTGTTTTTGGTGAGAAAATGAATAGTCAACGTCCATGTTTAGACACGTGAAACAGCCAGCAGGTTCATTACCAGATTTGACGTGATGTAGCGACAGTTAATTTAATATTGTTTATCGAATTATTTGAAGTACATCAAAATCATGAATCGTGTCTATGAAAGTGGTGCTGCAAAAAAACGAAAAGCGAAAGAAGAACAAAAGAAAATAGACAAGTTACCGAAAATAACTGCATTTTTAAAACAAGATGACATTAGCAGTAAGTAATATTATATATTATTTGAATTAAGAGCGATTAGTTGATTCATTGAGTCCTATATCCTCATTGTTGTTCGCATGTAGCAAAAGTTTTTTTATGAAAAGTCGATTTAATACCATTTTTATGAAATTAATTTATGAAACGAACCGTGCTAACAGTATGATAATAAGATTATTGCATTTTATTTATTAGGCAAAAATGATGAAACGACAAAAGGTACCGCTGATTTACAGGACAATGTTATTCAAAACGAATCAGTCGATTTGAATCCTTCAGAACAGTCGGAATTATCAGTAGCTACACAAGTTCTTATAAATCATAGAACAGCAGGTAAATATAGCGTTTTAAATTGTAAATATTTAGATTCTAAAAAAGCTGAATAATTTAAAATATTTTTTTCAATTGAAAGCGATTTACAAAAATATATTTTATTTTAATAGAGGAGGCAGCATTGAGAAGCACGCCAGAAAAAAATGAAAATTATTCGACTGATATTGCGTTGTGGGGCGAAATCAACGAGAAGTTACGATTATACTGGTTGCAAAAAAATCCAGGTTTATGCAGCAATAAAGATAAAGATTTCTCAAAATCTGCACGGATTTACCAAGAAGGAGATAAACAAAAAGTGAGAACTCTAAACAGATCATTATTTCAATTGAAACTACAAAATAATGAAATAATAGAGCGTGAGTGGTTATCGTATTCGCCATCAACTGGACGTATTTATTGCTTTGTATGTCGACTTTTTTCATCTGAAAAAGAACAATTTACATTTTACGGATTTAATGATTGGAAACACCCAGAGCGAATTACGGAGCATGAGCAAAGCAAAGCTCATAAACAAACTTTAACTATTTATTCTAAACGGAGAAGAGAAACTGGTAGTTTGGAAAATGCATTAACGAATCAACAAAAAAATGAGAAAAATTATTGGATTCAAGTATTACGTCGAATAACTGACACTATAATGTTTCTTGCTTCACGTGGTCTCGCTTTTCGAGGAGAGAACGAACGATTCGGATCTAGTCAAAATGGCAATTACTTAGGTATTTTAGAATTACTGAGCGAATATGACCCTTTTCTTAAAGAGCACATTAATACCTACGGAAATAAAGGACATGGAGTAACATCATACTTATCAGCTAATATTTGTGAAGAATTTATAGGCCTTATGGGGGCAAAAGTTCTTGCTTGCATTATAAGTGAGTTGAAGAAGGCAAAATATTATTCTTTTTCTGTGGATTCTACGCCGGACATCACTCATCTAGATCAATTAACGTTCACCGTGCGCTACGTTACGGATCAGGGGCCTATCGAACGTTTTTTAATGTTCGTTCCTATAGAAGGTCATAATGCCGAATATTTAACAGAGGTTGTAGTCAAATTTTTTAAAGATAATGATATTGATATAAATGACTGTAGAGGTCAATCTTATGACAACGCATCGAATATGTCTGGCCGCTATTCAGGACTGCAAACCAGGATAAGGGAAATCAATAAGTATGCTGATTATATTCCTTGTGCCGGGCACTCGTTAAATTTAGTCGGCGTTAAGGCAGCTGAATGTGTTAATGCAGTTGTTAAATATTTCTATATCGTACAAAATTTGTACACATTTTTATCAGGATCGACTTATAGATGGCAAAAACTATTGTCATATTTAGGAACGAAAAAAAAAGTCGTTAAATCTTTATCCGCTACTCGATGGTCAGCTCGAGCTGATGCAATCGTCGCTCTTTTCACAGGATGATACGCAGTCTAACGAGACTAGACTTGAAGCTAAGTCCATTTTAAAGCAAATTACAAAATTTGAAAATGTCTTTATAACTGTGGTTTGGCACGAAATCTTGACACGTATTAATGATACATCTAAAAATTTACAAAAAGAAAATATGAATTTGTATATAGCATGCAGTCTTTTAAATTCCTTAGAATTGTATTTATTAGATATCCGGGATAAATTCGATGAGTTTTTAGAAAAAGCAAAAAGTTTTACTGATATCTGCGAAAGTGAATCTACATCTGAGCCAAGAAATCGAAGGAGAAGCGTAAAACTTACTCGCTTTGAAGGAGAGAGTGAACATACACAATTTACTGGAGATGAAAAGCTCAAAATAGAGATTTTTTATCCGGTAATCGATTCACTTTGTTCCAATTTGAGAACCAGAAAAGCTGCTTACGAAACGGTGAATGATGACTTCAAGTTTTTCACTGCTCTACCAAACATGGCATACGAAGGAATAAAAGAATGCTGCGAAAAGCTTGCCAGAAAATATGATCAAGACATTTCTGCAGAAAACTTAACATCAGAATGTTTACATTATAAACATTATCTTCGTGATACACGAAAAGACGAAGAATTATTTATTCCAGACCTATACTTACAATTAAAAAAAGAATTTCTCACGTCCACTTTCCCGAATATTGAAATCAGTCTCCGAATATTTCTTACACTTATGATTACCAATTGTGCTGGCGAACGTTCATTTTCCCGATTAAAATTAATAAAATCAGACCATAGGAGTACAATGACACAGTCACGATTAAACCACCTAAGTTTAATGAGATAGAATCAGACTTATTAAAATCAATTGATTTTGATGAATTAATAGCTAATTTTGCTGCCAAGAAATCGCGAAAAAAAGTTTTTTAACGAAAGCTGTATATAATTACTGTTATTTTAGTACAAAAATAAATTTTTAAAAAAAATTTCTAAATCCTGTTTCTATTTTACCAAGTGTGTGATTTGATATTTTTCTTATTATATTATAAAATGTGTTGTACATCGAAAATTTTCAGAATTGTGGGGCCCCAACGTACCTCGGGGCCTCGGGCCAGGGCCCTGCGGGCCCTGCCTTAAAGACGGCACTGTCCACAAGGAAGTCGTGCGAGGAAGAAAACATCTTCTAAATCGCACAGTGGAGGACCGCCAATCATCCAGATGGTGTGGATCGTATCGGGAGTTCTGTTGCGATGTGCGTTCGTGAAATTTGGCGGCTGGGATTAATCCGAACAATTCCTCAGAGCACTCCCCGTGGTAAATGCGAAAGAAACTGCAAAGGGATGCAACATATCTTCGCAGTGCCAATGAATCGAGCCGATCGAAAAGGACTCGGTCGTCGACTATTCGAGCCGCTTTGCGCTGGATGCAGTCAAGTGGAAGATGCTGGCACTGGGGAGCCCCTGCCCAGAGATGGAAACAGTATTCCATGTGAGGCCGGACCTGCGCCTTGTAAAGTTGGTAAAGTCGCAGGCGGTGTGCCGGCATGAAATACTGTACCGCTCTGCTGAGCACGCCAAGCTTTTTAGAGGCTAATTTGGCCTTCTCTTCCAAGTGACCACGAAACTGCAAGTCATTCGATATGTCGACGCTGATACTGGCTGAGGCAACAAAGGAAGTGCCTTGAAACTGAGGAGATACGACAAAGGGGTTCTTTTTAGCGGTAAACGCGCAAACTTGTGTCTTCTGAGGATTAAACTGAACTAGATTTAGTCGCCCCAAATCCGAGACTTTGAACAGCAAAGACTCGACTTCAGACACAAGTTTGTTCCGGTACTCGGCGACGTTTTCCCGAGAAATATTGGCACGGCCGGTGTATAGAGCATCACCAGTGCTGTCATCCGCATAGATATGAATGTAACCAGTTAGCAACATATCATTGATATGCACAAGAAACAGCGTTGATGATACCACACAGCCTTGTGGAACACCAGCGTTAATAGGCTTGTAGTCGGAACATGCACCGTCTACAACGACCTTGATGTTCCGATCTGCAAGGAAGCTGGTGATCCAATTGCACAATTTCTCGGGAAGCCCATAGGAAGGGAGCTTCGAAAGAAGCGCTTTGTGCCAAACGCGATCGAAGGCCTTCGCAATGTCCAAACTAACGCCTCCTCCTTGGACTCTACTGCCTCCGCCCATCTATGAGTCAGGTATACCAGAAGATCACCAGCTGATCGACCCCGACGAAAACCGTATTGGTAGTCACTAATCAGCTGGTGATCCTCAAGGTACCGCATGAGCTGGCAGTTAATAATGGATTCCATTATTTTGGAGAACAAGGAGGTGATGGCGATAGGCCTGTAGTTGGACGGGTCTGAACGGTCGCCTTTTTTAGGGACGGGTGGACAAGAGCTGTCTTCCATGATTTCGGAACTACGCCTAGGGAGTAGTAGTATCGGAAAAGACGTGTTAAGACCGGTGCCAACTCCGGAGCACACGTCCTCAGCACAATTGGGGGGATTCCGTCAGGCTCACTCGACTTTTGGATGTCCAGGGAGAGGAATGCTTTGCGAACCGAGCGCTGTGAGAACAGCACATCCGGCATGGAGCACTCACACAGCCGGATGGTCGGCGGTGCTTTCCCCCGTCATCAAGAGTTGAGTTGGACGCAAAAAAGGAGCCTAAAAGGTCGGCTTTGTTTTTTGGTAGTGATGCCTTACAGAAATTCCCTTGGACAGCCTTGGCAAGAGACCAGAATGCACGGGTTCCCGAAGGAAGGTGAACTAGTTTCTCGCCAATTCTGCCTATGTGCTCTGACTTTGCCTTGGCAATTACTCCTTTGAAGGACCTGGAGGCGAAGTTATACTTCTTTTTAAGTATGCTGGTGTTTACATCCCGAGTCGCCGAAGCCGCAGCCCAGGCTTGATAACACTCCTGCTTACTGCGTAATGCAGTCTTACAGGAGCGACCAAAACAAGGCTGAGATCTGCCTCCGATGGGTACCACAGATGATGGAATAAATAGTTCCATTCCCTGTAGCACCATATCAGTGACAGAGTCAGCAACAGCGCAGGGATCATCCGGCGAGAAGCAAACCCGCTCCCATGGGTAGGATGCAAAGAAAGACCACATTCCGTTCCAATCCGCCCACCTGCAATGCCAAACACGGCGGCAACCTGCAGAACGCAACCGCGAGGGGCGCGTGAGTGGCACCACACTCCGGATCAGACAATGGTCCGAAGAACCGAGAGGGGCATCGACGGAAACCTGATATCCGTCCGGATGAGAGGTCAGCAGAAGGTCCAACAGGGAAGGTGTATGATCCTCCTCATCTGGAATCCGCGTAGGCAAAGTAACCAGTTGTGTCAGACCAAATGCCAAGGCAAAGACATAAACAGATCTCACCGCATGATCGGTTAAACGTGAACCGAGCCATTCCCCGTGGTGGGCGTTAAAATCGCCAAGGATCACGATCTCTGCGGATGGGACCTGTTGTAGCAAGGAATCTGTAGCCATTTGGACGTAGTCGATGAGTCGGTCTATTTCGGCGTTACCGTTATGGGACATATAGAGGCACCCGTAGACACGTGGATGGTCGCCGCTGTCTACGCGTAGGCAATGGATGGACAGGTCCGAACCTTCAAGACTGCCGAGGAGTCGAGAACAGATGTCCTCTCTGACATACACGCAAACTCCAGCCCAAGGCACAAAGGAGTGCTCCAATTTGTACCCCAGGCAGGAGAGATACGAAGGATCAGCCGGAGAGGACACCTGCGTCTCGGTCAGAAAGAGCAAGGCCGGCTTCGCCGTCTCGAGATGGTAGTGGACGGTGTTTAGGTTCGAGTGAAGTCCCCTGATGTTGCAGAAATTCACGGATAGCGTGTACGCGCCTCCTGTACGTTATCTGTATGTGTGTTGTTTGTTTTCTGCCTCCTGTAATTTATCTGTACAAGTGTGTTAGTGATACCCACTCCGTACACGTGGATTCGACGGTCCTTAAAAAATCAAAAATAATTTCTATAAATGCATTGATATTACCACATAGGTATATATACTTACGCTTCGGCGGATTATTCGGGACGACTATTGGATCTACCATTACATTTGGGGCGAATGGGGTATAAACAAATATGAACATGGGCAAGATGAATATTATATCCCTGTCGTAAACCCAAAGTTTTTGACGAATATAAAAGGAGGAAAATTTCTTGAAATGAAAATTTTTATGACCGCGTTGAGCGATTTTCGGTAGGGGAAAACTAATGGGTTCGCGTCACCGATGAACTCGACATGCCCGTGACGTATTGCGTGCAAGCGCAATACGTCACGGGCATCTCTGCTACGTATACCGGCCTTTGTACATGTATACATATATATAATGAAGTTTTCACTTACGTCCGCAGTCCTACATGAAAGGGAAACACACGAGCACACCTGATGTTAAGTGAATGAATGCTGTGGCCCATCCACACCTAAATCTATCAGTGATTCAAAATTATAATGCATTACCAATTAAAAGGATCTTCGGTTCTCGTCGCTCGCAGTACGAAACACAGTAATTGTTATTATCCGACTAGTGGAGTCCAATTTTGACCAAGTTTATCCTATCCAACAAATAAAACTCGATAGCCGCGTTCGGGAAGCACATTTTGGTGTCAGATGCTTAAAATATTCCATATAGAAATGTAGGTACATGACGCCACGACGATGTGACATTTTGACGTGGTAGAGCACGATTTGGTCGGCTCAACCGAGGAAGGACCACACTTTCACAGAATACCAGCGTGAAACAGCAGAATGATGCTCTGTTTCTTAACGTTACTACTTTCTAGGCATTCTTAGTCCTCAGGAGTCACAACACATCTGCATTTTGATCCTTAAGATATGTGAAGATGTTTATGGACCACAACTGTGTGCTCGCTTGTTACCCTAATTCTTTAAAAAAATGTACACAGGTACATAGCTGGGTGTACAGTTTTTTAACTGTAGCATACAACCAGTGTATAGGTTTGCAGACTCTACTTCAATTAAAATTACGAGGCTAACCATGTCTAATAGAGGACTTATGTTGGACTCTTTGGATAAGGACTGTGACACATTACTTGAATTCCAATTTCTTTTTGGATCGAAGTTCCTTATCGCACGGTGCGAATTTCATGGATGGGGGCTAGGCGAGAAAAAGTGTAAGATTTTACCATCACTTTCCCCTTTCTATAGTGCGAGCGAGATGGAATAATATCCATCTCCCTCGCACTTTTTTATCTTGCTTTTTATTTTAATAGACGCTAGTAATTCATTTATTTATATTTGTTAATCAATAATATAACACGTTTATCAATAATAATATACTACGTAAGAAACTTCGTTCCAACAGAGTGTTCCACGACACTAACACATGTTTTTTTTACAGCGAATTCAACGATAGTGCTCTTTCGATGAACACATGGTTGACTGCACCACCGCCAAATTACGACAGGAACATTAATAAATACTATCCCTATTCAGAAACACCAGTATTCAGTACTTATAACCACATAAAAATACCACCATCTCTTAATGACCTATTGGAACATGTTGACTATTGGGGCGAAGGCAGAATTATTTCTGATTCACCAAAACAAATCAGTGGCTTCATTGATTGTTACAATATTAATCACCAGTATAAGCTAGTTAGCAAGGGTTCTGATGCTAATAGAAAAATTCCAAATAGAATTCCTGTTGATGATTATATAAACTGCAATACTAGCAACTTAATAAAGGACAACTCTGCTAAACTAGTGACAGTTATTCAAACTGAAATTAATAAAAATTGCGCCAAAGATATAGCACGAATCGTTAACAATGATTACGGGAAAGTAATCATATTTGGTTATGATGATGACGCGGAGGCAGTAAGTAATATCGAAGGCGAATTATATGAGAAAGGGCTTGTGTATTACGAGGACTTTGAAGTACAAGACATGTTTAAGGAATTAACATTTAAAAATTTTAGAGCATATTTAAGTGTAAATAATTTAATAGACCATCTATATGCAAATATTGAAAATGGTACATATGCAAAAGCAGTAAAGATAAGTAAAGCATTGTGTACATATAAAAGTCTTGATCAGTCTATTACGTATATTGTGAAAAAATTAATGAGAGAACGAAATAAAAACATAATGAATTATGCATATCAACTTTGGATAAACGATGAAAAAGATTTCGTTATAAATTACTTTCCGGAAGCGTTTCCTCGTATTTTTAAACAAGATGATGTTCGACTTTTCAGTCCAACATTTAATGTCAACGTTAAGTTGGATAATGAACATTCTCATACCCCACTCGCTAGAGATGATAAGGAAAGTATTCCCGGTGAGATATGTTGGAAATTTACTGCTATTTGGGATAAGAATTCAGTTTTATTCAAACTTATGAATGTAAAGTACACTATGTTTTTATCATTAGACGTTGAGAAGAATTTTATAGAAAGAAGGAAGGCAATAGGCACCACCGATTCAAACGATGAACAACTTCTATGGTCTTTGGAGCCCATGATAGTTAAAAATAAACTCTATTTTCAAATCTTAAATCATCAATTTAAACAAAAATTAATGTTAGATTTTGAAAGGCACGAAAATGATAGCAGAATACTTTGGGGCCAGGACTTTCACTTCGATTATGATTATTTTAAATGGTGTATATTACCTTGTATTGTATAACATTACATCAATTAACACCTTTGATATTATATGACATTAAAATTTTACTTTTCAACTAGTTCACGTATTCTGTCTGCTGTCATAAACGAGGTTCTTTATTAATAACTAGCGATCCGTCCAGTCTTCGCACGGGTTATTTCTGGATCTCGACAACAGCGCCACCTACTGCGTCTAATTGTAAATTTAAACTATCCAGGGACCTAATAAAACGCACACTACTATCGAGACAGTATCGTTTGGCTGCGGGAAAACAACCACTAAAATTTCAGCATGTATATACAAATTGATCTAGAATCGTCTTAGGAATCAGTGTACATACATAATTGATAACCACTTCTTTTTGGGAATCGATTAAAAATAGACTATGTTTGGGTGTAAAGTGACATCTGGTTAGTAAAGGTGTTCTTATTAATAATATCTTGATGTTGTAAATAAAAAAAGTTATTATTCTATACCTACTCTAAAACATGCTGATCACTCCGTATTAGTTTTAAATAGGCACCCATTGTTAATATTATGTTAATACTTAGAGAAGTAGGTATCTATTTATAAATATTTGAGATTTACACAGAGCGTTGCTATTAAACGTTTTAAACACAAATACTTACCTATATCATTTCAACAGTGGTAGAGCCAGGCGGCAGCTTTTGCTGTCGCATGGATGGGCCAGCTCGAACCGGGGTGGTACCACGACCTCACAGAATACCAGCATGAAGTAGAGGTTTATCTCTGCGTTTCTCTTGGTGAGTGCAGGTGGCCGGAGGCCCTTTTTCCTAGAAATGAGGCATTCCATCCTAGTCCTCACGGGTGAAAATGCATCTGTATTTTGATCTGTAACAGAGGATAGATGTAGATGTCTATGCGCCGCAGCAACCACTTACCATCAGGTGGACTATGTGCTCGTTTTTCACCCTTATCCTATTAAAAAAAAATCATAAGAATCGGTTGAGCCAGTTTCGAGTTTTAAGGCCTGTTTTCACTTTGATTAGTGCGAGTGCAGGTGATTAATAATTGCGGTTGATTAATGCAGGTGTGTAGTGTAAGTAGTGTCCAATTCTGTTTAGTGGATGTGTTTAGTAAATTCAGTTGTTAGCAGTCGACCAGCAAGTATGGACATTTTTTTAACAGAAGCGAGCGTCCAACGCTAAACGCTAAACACTTAGCACTGCTGTCCAAACGTGTTTAGCTGTTTAGTGGCAGGCATGCTGCGAGTGAGGGGAAAGGAAGGGGGCGCGGGGCGTGACTCGCAAAAAAATAGAACACGCTTTTAATAACTTTACTACACAGGTTATTAATCACTTGCACTAATCAATCGCTGTCCACACGTGTTTACTCCCAAACACTAAGCACCTGCACTAATCACTTGCACTAATCACTAACCAAAGTGAAAACAGACCTTTAGCGTGATGACCGGATAGCAATTGATTTTTATTTGTAGAGATGTTTTTTTGGAATACTATTTCACAGTTAGACGTAAAAACGGTCGGTTCAATTTCAATAACATATTTATCTTTACAATTAAATAAAATTGAAGTGTCTGTTTATAATATCAAAATAATTAAGCTCAAGGGGCATGCAAATAATCCATGCTATAATACCATATGAGATAATTTTTTTTAGTGTTGTTTGTCAGTTTGTCCAAGCTAATCTTCGAAATGGCTGAACCGAACATCAACGAACATCTGTTCGATCTGTTCGAGGGTGCAATGCCATGAATGATCTAGGCAATATTTTTATCCGACAAGCTTGTAAAGTTATTGGTTGAAATCGAAAAATTTATAAAATAATGGTCTTTGACAATTGTCTCGAATCTAAACGATGACATATACGACATTATAATCATCATTACAGCCCTTTACAAGTCCACTGCTGAACATTGGCCTCCCCCAAGGAATGCTACAAAGCACGGTCCCATGCCACCTGCATCCATCGAATTCCTGCATGTCTTACCAGGTCGTCACTCCATCTAGTGGGGGTTCATGACATTATACATAATACATAAACACTCACGCCTGTCACCCAGAGGGGTAGGCAGAGACTATGGACTTCCATTTGGCACGATCCTGACACACCTCTCTCGCTTCCTCCACATCCATTGTGAGTGTCAGCATTCAATACCAGCTTCTTCAGAGTCGGTGTGTGCTGATAATATTATACCACCACAAAAACTTTATGACAGTGCCATAGCAGAGGAGCTTAAAATAAAAAAACAACTCAAATATTAACAAAAATAATATAATTGTGTATAGCGATGACACAGGAAAAATCTAGGCATAACTTTAAATTACTCTTTAAAGGGACAAAAAGTTACAAATTGCTGCATGCCTGGAGCATCTTTTAGTGACATCCTAAATAAAATTATTGTTACTAAATTTTGCCCAAATAGTACAATAATAATTTTTGTTGGTAGAAGAGGCAGTGTAAACAACAAACAGTTATTAAGATATATTGAGCAACTTAATAACTTAAATGTACACAAAATTGTCTTGTTCACACTGTCTTACATACAGGGATTGCCACAGGAAAATAATCTAAGACATCATTTAAATATACAAATGAATAATTTAATATGTAACAATAATTTATATTTGACATATAATTGTAATGATAATAATCATAAATTTCATTTAGTTGATGTAAATAATTTAATAAAAAAAGTTTTGGACAAAAGATAGGTATTAACTATCCAAATATATTAACTATGTAAATATAAATATATTTAAGACTGGTAGCAAATGTGCTATCTTATTATTTACTTTTTAACTCAGCCAAGTTTTTGGCTACCAAGACTGCTTTTATTGAGCATAATCATTTGACATTTAATTTGGAATCAGTTCCAAATTAAATGTCATTTATTAATTAATTTAAATTAGTAAATGCGACAATAGAGGCAATCTCTAGCAATAATAATAGTTTAGTTAACTTTGAATGCAGCCCACAAATAAGTAATAAAAACTGTTTACACTTGGTGCATCAAAATATACAAGGCATGATGGGCAAAGAATTAGAAGTTGAATTGTTTTTAAATAGTAACAACATACATATCCTTTGTAGTACTGAACATTGGCTAAAAGATTATAATTTCATGTTTAATTTCAGAAATCACCAGGTGGTCAGTTCCTTCAATAGAGAAAAAAGTTTACGTGGTGGCTCCTTAATACTAGCAGATAAATCATTATTATATAAAGAACGTAAGGATATAGTTATAGAGCCTCTCTGTTGAGCGAACTGTAGAAATGGCTTGTGCCGAGCTCGAGCACCTCATTGTTGTAAGTGTTTACAGACCCCCATGTGCTACTTATGACTATTTTGAAAGGATTGTGAAAGAAGTTTTGCTCAAATTTAGTAAACAGAAAAAGTCTGTTGTAATATGTGGAGACTTTAACATCAATCTCCTTGAAACTTCTGCCATTAGTATTAAGTTTAGCTCATTGTTTAAATCGTATAATCTTGTTAATTTATTCTTAGAACCAACACGTATTGCTGGGCCTAGTGCGACCTGTATAGATAACATTTTTACAGATGTTAAGCCCTTGCATAAATCAATTATACCAAATTTAAGTTCAGATCACTGTGGACAGTTGGTATCACTAAGTTTACAATCAGTTGGTCGAAAATTGGTGACGCAACAAGCGTCACCAATTTTCGACAACTTATAGCTGTGGCCTGTGGCGGCGAACAAATATTCCTACACACGCCGGGCGTGTCACGCGCCACAGACTTTTTAATGCTTTTTACTTGTTTAGACCTAATTAAGTTTATTTGACATCAAACATAAGTTACAAATGGAAGGATACTTGTTTTTAGTGGGTAACTACGTGTTTTCTCACGCGTTTTCTTTGAAATTGAGCTAAAGTGACTTTTTTTATGAAGAGATTACAAACCTTTTGTACTATTTTTTGTTGTTACAAAAAAATCATTTATATAAGTAGGTACAGCTAAATCACCCTGGAAACCTTGGTTTTTATTAAATTAAATTTTCACCTAATAATAACATTTGTAAATATCAAACAACGAAGAACCTTAATTTGAAAAAAAAATAAGGTATATCATTAATTGATATTTACAAATCTTAAATATTATTTAATGTTATACAAATGTAAAAGTAAAGTCGATCTGAAAACGTCTAATTAGTAAGAATAGCAAAACAAGTGTTTTCAAAAGGAAAAAAACGCCGGCGCTATACGGCGGCGGATTGATGAAAGACTATTTATTAGCGAACTTTTTTTATGCATGAACGGTTTCGAACTGTTTCAAGCAAAAATAAACCTTATACCATATCACAAGAGCACATGGTACTTTGTAGGTCCATTCGGCCAAATTATAGTAATAAGTCGGCACTTCAACCATTTTAAGCAAAAGAGATAAAGGCATTGTTTTTTTTTAACAGGAGATTTGTTTTCTAGAAACTTGTTTACAACTTGAGTTTGTGAGCGATCGCAATGAGTGCTATTATTTGTTCATTTGTTTCTTATTAAAGTATTTTTCCACAACATGTTTTAAAAACCTATAAAGTAAAAACGGTACCATGTACAAGTTAAAAAAGGTTGTCAACTCCTAAAAATTTCAATTTTTCAAAATATCCAGTAACGAAGCCGCCGGCATGAACTACTTGCAAAATAATGAATGTTTTGTTCTGGATAAATTTTCCAAAAAAGCAATTTGATTCGCGTGTCATACGCCACACACAAAAGTATTCGATGGAACGCCTGGCGTGTCACTCGCACTGAACCGGTTAACAGTCGCAAATCATTTAATGAATGGGCGACAGTAGGAATTTATAAAAGTAGGCGAAGTTTATACGAGCTTTATGATGAAGGATCATATAATAGCAGTGTCATATTTAGAGATTACCTATGTAAAAACATATTCTAAAATATTTAAAAGTTGTGCTCCACTGCTAAGGCTTCACATTTAAGCAACAAAATTAAAACTGCATCCGACAAAATTAAAATGATCTGGAGAAAAATAAGTAGTGAAACGGGCAAGATCAAACCGCGCAACTCGGATTTTCAATTGAATATTAACAATAATTGAACCCGATCTGATCAAGAAGTTGCTATGGCTTTTGAGAAACATTTTACTGATGTTCCTTTTTTGACAACAAAATCATTAAATTTTTCTCCTACTGTCGCCGAATCATTGCTCAAACAAAATGTAAAGGCTTGTTCAAATACTTTTAAATTCCATAGAGTACTGCCAAAAGATATCGTTAAATATTTTAAAACTATTGATGTTAAGAAAACTGCCTTATGGGGGATTTCCATTAAAGTTATTTTATCTATAATAGATAAAATAGCACCATATCTAGCCACTATATTTAATACAAGCGTCGAATCTGGTGTGTTTCCTGATTTAATGAAACATAATAGTAAAGTAACCTTTATTTAAATCTGGTAGTACATTAGACCCCGCCAATTTTAGACCAATTTCTGTACTACCAACGTTTAGTAAAATTTTTGAAAAAATAATTTTAGATCAGATGTTAAGTTTCTCTAATATAAATAAATTGCTACATAAAAATCAATTCGGTTTTACAAGAGGTCGCTCGACAACTGACGCTGGAGTTGAGCTTATTAAACATATTTTTTTTGTGCATGGGAGAATTCAGAGGATGCTTTGGGTATATTTTGTGACCTTTCCAAGGCCTTCGACTGCGTTCGCTATGAGACATTAATCAGGAAGCTACAGTACTATGGTGTCAAGAACACAGCGCTTAAACTCATTATTTCATATTTAAGTAATAGAATGCAGAAAGTTTTTATCAATGGTAAAAGTTCTTCCGGGTCACCTGGACTAATGGTGTCCCTCAGGGCTCCATTCTCGGCCCATTCCTATATCTAGTGTATATTAATGACTTACCTTCTCTTGTAGGGGATGATCATGATATAGTATTATTTACTGATGATACTTCCTTGATTTTTAAACTAAAACGTCAATCATTTAAATTTGACGAAGTGAATAATGCTATATCAAAATTAGTGCATTGGTTTAACGTTAATAATCTACATTTAAATGGAAATAAAACTAAATGTATTTAATTTACAACAACGAATTATTTAAAAAAATAAAAATAATAAAATTAAAAATCTGAGTACCAATGTGTTTTTAAATGGGAAAGAAATGAGCCCTGTTGAATCCACTGTTTTTCTTGGCATCACTCTCGACGCAAAGCTTCAGTGGGGCCCCAATATGTCCAAACTAGCAAGGAGACTAAGTTCTGCAGCCTATGTTGTAAAAAAGATTAGAGGTCTCACTAGTGTCGAGACAGCTAGATTAGTTTATTTCAGTTATTTCCATAGCATAATGTCTTATGGGATTTTGCTATGGGGATATGCGGCTGATTCTGAAACTATTTTTGTTTTACAGAATAGGGCCATTAGAGCTATTTACAACCTAAGCCCGAGATAAATCTTAGCGATAAATTTAAAGAAATAAATATATTAACTTTGGCCTCTCAGTATATTAACGAAAATTTAATGTATGTTCACAAAAGCAAAGGTAGTTTTAGTAAAAAAAGTGATGTACATTCTGTAAACACTAGGAACAAACACAAGCTAGTGATACCAGTTTCTCGACTCCACAGAGTCAGTAATTTTAAATTCATGGGGCAACGTATACGCTATTACAACAGGGTCCCGGAAAGTGTACAGGCTCTCCCTATTACCAAGTTTAAATGTTTTGTTAAGTTGAAACTGCATAAAAAGGGTTATTATAGTATAAATGAATACATGGTTGATAATAACCCCTGGGAATGAGATGGTCGCTTCCAAGCTGTTTCTAAAATAAATTTTGTATCTACCAATGATTAATGTAAAATATGCTTTTGAAAAAAAAGTAACGCTGGGTTTCTTGCTGGTTCTTCCCAGGACTGAGGTTTTTTTCGAACCAGTGGTAAAGTAAAAAATGATTTTCAATAAGAATTACACATGTGATCTATATTGAATAAAAAAATTATTGTATTCTATTCTATTCCATATACCTACGCATACACGCTCGTCGGTTAAAGGTACTCTTGATTTAGCCCGTTTTCAATATATCGCCAATTTGGTCGATAAACTTTTGCCTAGGGCGTCCCTTCCCGACTCTGCCGTTCACCTCTGCAACATAAATTTGTTTTGTCATTCTTTCCTTATTCATTCTTTCTACATGCCCACACCACCGAAGCATTCCCTTCTTAATCCTGGTCACAACATCATCTTGCAAGCCACACTCTTCTCTTATCACACAATTTCTCACTCTGTCATTCAGATTCATCTCTAACATACTCCTTAATGATCGCATTTCTACAGCATTTATTCTACTCTCGTGCTTCTTTTGCCACACCCAACTTTCACTACCATACATTAAAGTAGTTACTAACACAGCATTGTGAATTGCCATACGTGCCTTTTTGAACACATTCTGACTTCTCACAATAGGATGTATAGCCCTATTCCCTCTAGTTCCTGCGTTCACTCGTCTTTCTATATCCTTATCATATCTACCATCCCTGCTAAATACACATCTTAAATACACAAACTCATCTACTTACTCGACCAACTCCCCTTCTATTCTTATTTCACATATCGTTTTACTTTCTTCTCTTTCAAAAACCATAACTTTTGTCTTACTTGCATTCACTTTCATTCCCTTTTCTTTTAATGTCCTGTTCATTAATGTAACCATCATTTGCAATTCGGCCGCCGGCGACGCAAGTATGACTTGATCATCGGCGTACAAAAGGCATTTGACGGTTAACTTACCCATTCTTAACCCGCATTCTTCTACTTTCAAATTTTCCAAACAACTGTCCATAAATAGGTTGAACAGCCACGGGAAAGACACACAGCCCTCTCTGACACCTTTATGGATGTCAAACAAGTCCGAGTAGTACCCGTTGATCCTGACACAAGCACTAGAGTCCCTATACAGAGACTTTAATGCCTGTATCAATCCAGCGCTCAACCCAAATGAGTTCAGTGTTTGTCTTAACACATTCCTGTCCACTCTGTCATAAGCCTTTTCCAAGTCCACGAACGCACAAAAAACTTCTTCTTCTTTTTTAAGAGATTCTTCGCAAACCTGCCCCATTAAAGGGGCGCCAGGAACTCGGGGCCATTTCGTAATTGTTTAGTCTCATGGTGCGAAAGTAGGGGTGGTATTTTTTACGCCGCTACCACACGGCGAGGAGCCGAGTCTGTTCTTTCGGCTTTGTCGCTTGTTTAGCACCTCCCGGGGGACACGTGTAGGGTGGGCCTAGGATTAGGTGGTCGAAGCTTACGGACGCAAGCGACTCATCCCCCTGTTCATGACATTATTAATGCTAATTAATTATAATATAAATATTAATTATTATCTTAAAATTCATCACTTAACAATATTATTCAGATTAAAGGATGCAACAATTTAAAATAAACTATCATCAAACAGTAAGGCAAGAAAAGCGATTTTTTTTCTTAATTGCGAATATAAAAAGTTGTTTAAAAGTTTAACGTGTTGGATGATTACCAACTATACGTGTACAATATAGTTATATAGCTACAGTTTAACTCTACCACGTTTAAAACGTTTATTTAAGGTTTATTGATGCCTCGTTGGTCTAGTGATCGTAAGTGCTACTGCTGATCATGTGGTTGAATAACGGGTCGGGCTAAAATAAAACGTGTGTGTGTGTACTTATGTACGCACGTAGGAAGTTATACTTCTTCCCATCAGTACCCACGAAAACTTGAGAGATAGTTACCCATTGTAGTTGTCGCTTTGAGGTGTCAGTGTGCACGCGCATCGTAACAAATTCATCGTGTCAGTTTTAGGTGTTGGTGTGCACGCACATCGTAAAAAATTCACTCTCATCATTTTTCTCAAACACCCCAAAGGAAGTATAACTTCAAAAATGTTTTAATATGTTTTTTCGTCAAGAATTTCTCAGTAGCAGCCTGTATTCAGAAAGTTTGTCTGCGTTGAGACGGGCCACTATGGCCGAAATTCAGTCTGAAGGACTCTCAAATAAATTAAATACAATTAAGATCATCTAGAGTATAAATAAAATCAACAACTCTAGCTGCTTACACGCTAATTTAACACACAACGGAAGACATTGACAAAGGTATGAAAATTACTTCTTTTTTGATATAAGTAAAGCATTCGATTTTGTAGATCATGAGCTGTTGCTTAGTAAAATTCAAAAATATGGCATACGAGGGCTTGCATTCCAGTTAATAAAATCCTATTTAAATAACAGAACCCAATGCGTTCAAATACCTAGAATAAATGAATTTAACGAACTAGTCACACATAACTTTAACCTTCAACCCACCACAATAGGTGTGCCACAAGGTACAATTCTTGGTCCGTTATATTTTATTTTGTATATTAATGTTCTTCCATTGGCAATCGATCAACATCGTACTCTATATGTCGACGCCTTTAGATTAGTCTTTAGATTATGAACTCAAAATTAACAGTACTGTCACATCTATAGTAAATTGACTCGAAAGTAATAGTTTATGCCCTAATCTAAATACGTGGTAGAGTCATGCTGCAGCTATATTAGCAGTCTAGTTGTAGCACGAATGGGTCGGCTCCACCGGGAAAGGACCACGCTCTCACAGAATACCAGCGTAAAATAGCAGCTTAACACTGCTGTGTTTCGTATGGTAAGTGTAGAGAACCAGATACCCTTTTTACTGGATAACAGGCAATCCCATCTTAGTCCTCACGAGTGACAACGCATCTGCATATTGATTCGTAAACGAGGATAGATGTAGATATCTATGGGCCACAGCAACCACTTACCATCAGGTGGACTGTGTGCCCGTTTGTCACCCGATCCTATAAAAAAACTACTTAAAACTAAATAAGTATATCACATTCTGCACAAACCGCACCGCCAAGAAATTGAAAAGGTTGCTGATATAAAATTTATCGGTCTTATAAGTTAAATAAATTCGTTTATGCCCTCAGAAGACTTAGTAATTTAATAAGTAAAGAAGCCGCTATCATGGATATGTAGCGTCCGTGTTACGGTATGGACTTTTGATTTGTGGCAATTCAAGTATTTTAAGAGAGCACTCCTAATGCAAAAAAAGCATAAGGGCAATCTGTGGATATGGACCATTCGATTCTTGTAAGCCCCTCTTTAAACAGGTTAAAATTATAACTCTGTGTTCTATGTACGTATATGTAATCGGAACGTTCGTAAAAATATCCACATTTATTTCAGAGGTGTGTTGATAATACAGATAAAAGATTTCCACATAGAGACGTAACAAGATTAAATTTTAGATTATGTAAAACTGCCTTTTTTCAGAAAAATTGTCCCATTATGTGCATAAAAGTATATAATAAACTTCCTGTTGAAATTCGAGAACTTCCATTAAAACATTTTCAAAAAAAAACTAAAGCATTGACTCATCTAAAATTATATTTATACTCTAGAATCTAGAGTGTAGATGATTTTTATTGTTATAAACCAAAATGATAAGTATTTTATAAGACACTTCATGTAAAATTGACTAAATACATTTATATTATACATAACTATTAACATGCACACTTGATTTGATATAATATAAATTTATATTGTTGAGCGCCATCATTAATGCCTGGCATCTAAATGGCAACACTTGTTACAACTAGCGCCCTCTAGTATTGAGTGGCAGAACAAGGAGAGATCTGATTTGTTTCCCACTGTCGCCTCTTACGACACCCACGGGATGAAATAGGGGCAAATGGATATTCTTACACCGCCACTACACAGTGAGCACCTCTAAGAGTAAAACATTTTTCTTCAAGGTACTTCCTGCATATAGTCGACTATTTTCTGTTGGGAACCAATTCTTCTCTATTTATTATTTTCAAGCATTTTGTCGAATATCAATATTTTGTGAAAATCTGCCACAGCATCCACTTAGAAAAATATTTATGTACGGTACCGTAAAAAGTAAAAACAAATGATTACTAAGTTGAATAAGACTGCATGCAAGTATCTATGCTTGTTAAGGACTTTTCGATAAGATATTATCGATAATGTCAAACTTTATAAAAGTGATGTTAAAATTAGCAGAATTTCACGTATTTGTTTTAAATTAAATTGCTTTGCATTCAGATGATTATTATAATAAAATAATATAATATTTTTTATCCATTGAAGTACAAGTTGTACCTGTTTTAAAACATAGCATTTAGACAGCTAAACATTTCAATCATACCTACGAATTAAATGTATAATAATGTGGTGTTTTTTCTGATGTGAGTTATATTTAGGTACTACGCACCTAGTCATAATTAATAACGTCTATTAAACACTAATTTTCACTTTAAAACCTGAGATTTTGCAAATACAAGCGGGGTTTGTATTGTTCACGAATGACGCCAGGCCTATATAGCCCGATAGCGTGTACGTGAAGTGTTAGTTTATTTTTCTCGCTCTAACATACGCGTAAACGATGCTCTTTCTCTTTTGCATTACTAATCTATAACGATAGTTACTAAATCTATGGTCTCTACATATTTATTTATCTATGGCTTTCATAATTATGTGTAAGTTAAAGTCACATTTGGTAAGAATTCGATTATATAACAAAACTCTAAGTTATTTGGAATTACCTGATTATAAATATATACATTTTTTTTAGATTCATCTGAAAACATTAGCTATAATGTGCACTAATTTTGAAAGCGACTCTTAGTAAATGATCTCTGCGAGTAGTATGTACCTCTGTGAAGAAGCCTAGCGATTTGTACATAGTATTTGTTACACTTAAAACAAATTAACCATTTCTAAAACTAACTATAAAACAAGCATCCAGACGCAGACTATTTATTTTACAGCATAAAAACACGTCAGTTCAGTACAGGAACCATTGAGTTATATGTACTACGTACTAGAGAAGCCATTCCGAACATTAACTATGTTCAACTGAACTGTACCGCAATCCGTACAAACTAAATATTGCGTAAATTGAAGATTTGTGAATTCCATAAAATAATTATTATTACATTTTATTTAGAAATATAATATGTTTGTTTAGATTAAATTAAGATATTTTATATTAAATTCTTATATTTATTTCATATTAATATCTTATTTTATATCAAATTAAAGTCTTCACGCATGCGCGACTACTATCTCCTGCGCATGTGCGGAGATTATATAGGGAGTGAGCGCTTAGAAAATTGTAACCGTTCCTCATTTTTCTTAGAAAGAGAGGCACCGAGTTTGGTATTTTATTCCCTTCTAACATTGATAAGTGTTTACACAAGATAAAAACATTACCAATGTTTAGACAGTTATTAACTTAAAGTAATATTTTAGACGTATGCTAAAACGATAATCTTAAATTTTGTATCGCTAATCATAGTTGGTACATTCCATATTGTATTTTAATTAAGCTTATTATGAAGTAACACGAACAAAAACCACTTTAATGTACGAAATTTATTACTCCAAATGTCATTTGTCCAAGTGTAGTTTTAAATGGAGAGAAATTGAGTCATGTAGATACCACCATTTTTCTTGGAATCACATTAGATGCCAAGCTTCAATGGAGCCCCCATATATCAAAATTAGCAAGCAGACTTAGCTCTGCAGCATATGCTGTGAATAATTTTAGAAGTCTTGCCAGTATTGAAATAGCTAGACTAGTTTACCTTAGCTATTTTCATAGCATAATATCGTATGGTATTTTGCTATTGGGACACGCAGCTGAGACTGAAATTATATTTGTTTTACAGAAGAGAGCCATAAGAGCAATATATGATTTAAAGCCTAAAGAGTCGCTGCAACAAAAATTTAAGGAAATTAATATATTAACTTTGGCCTCTCAATACATTTATGAAAATGTAATGTACGTACACAAAAATAAAAGTAGTTTTACAAAAATAAGTGATATTCATTCTGTAAATACTAGGAACAAACACAAGCAAGTAGTACCAGTAACTCGATTCCATCGAGTCAGTAATTTATTCTTGGGGCGATGTATACGCTTTTACAACAAAATTCCAGAAAATATACAAAATTTGACCTGCTCAAAGTTCAAAAACTTTAATATACTAAGTTTGTATGAAAAGGATTATTATTATATTAAAGAATTCATGGATGATAATAACCCCCGGAAATGAGGTGATCGCTAGCAAGCTATTTCTAATTTGTTGTGTTGTTAATTTGTGTAACATACATGATTGTAAGCTGTTATTTAAAAAAAAGTTCCGCTGGGTTTCTTGCAGGTTCTTCGCAGCACAGAGGTTTTTTTTCGAAGCAGGGGTAATTAAACAAAAGAGCGACTTTCAATAAGTATTATTTATAATCTATATTGAATAAAAAGGGTTCTGTTTCTGTCACACGAATGTTCTTTCCCTAAAAACTAGGAGGTGCATTTTACGCTACAGATGACAACACTATTTTAAAATTTGACGTTGTCAAATGAATGAATATATTGTTTGTTGTTAATATAGAATAGGGTACAAACGAGCACACAGTCCACCGGATGGTAAGTGGTTGCTGTGGCCCATACACATCTACATTTATCCTCATTTGCGAATCAAAATGCAGATGCGTTGTCACCCGTGAGGACTAAGATGGAATGCCTCTTTGCCAGTAAAAAGGGTCTCCGGTTCTCTACACTCACCATACGAAACACAGCAGTGTTAAGCTGCTATTTTACGCTGGTATTCTGTGAGAGCGTGGTTCTTCCCCGGTCGAGCCGACCCATTCGTACTACAACTATACTACTAATATAGCTGTAGCCACGTACCACGTACCACGTAGAAAACGCCTTGTCCTAATCATTCACTAAATATATGTGGAGTGCACTCACTTAGGGAGCGTTAATTCAAGTTTAACTTTTTTTCGGAACAGTAGAAAGAGTTTACAGATTTTTTTTCATCATCCACAAATCAACGGGAAACTTAAATAAAAAGTGTAGGCATATCCGTCAAAAGACTCTCAGAGACAAATTTGAATAGCTCATCATGACGTTGTTAAACCACTGCAGAATAATTTTAAAAAAACTAGTATATACACTCGAAGATATATATGATCCCAGCACTAACAGAGAAAACGTCGAAAACTCTTACCAGCTTTGTGTGAATTCAGTTTTTTATGCTATCTTTCCTTTTGGTGTAAAATCCTAATAGAAGTTAGTCAGACACAAAAGCAAATACTAAATAACATAATAATATCTAGATAATCACTGGAAAAATATGAAATAAAAATCAAAGCCCAAAATATTTTCTTCAAAGCCAACGTATTCAACTAGTAGAAAAAGCTATTCCCTACGTAACAAAAAATGTGGAAGCTTCGATTGAAGGAAGAAGAGGAATGAGGAGATTTCGAAAACATTTACCAGGAGAAATGACTCAATATGCTGGAATAACATTGCCAGAGGAGCTGCAGAGAGCTATGTTAGAATGTCTTGACAGATTTTACGAGGAACTAGACTATCGCTACTGAGCAATGGATGATATTCTCGTAACATTTAGTGTTGTTCTGCCTTACACTCTGCTAACGTCAACAGATGAAGATCTTCAAATAATAGTTCAAAATCTGACAAAAATCTGCGATGATTTTTCTGCAGGATATATAATTTTGGAGACTTCACGATTTCAAAGCTACCAGCATTTCTTCCCAAGAAGCGGTTCAATGTAACTCATTGGAGCTTTTCTCGTAAAATTGGGCTATTCTGGATCTGTTCCGAATCTAACGCTGATTTTTTTTTACTATTAAGTTTCTTGTGAAGGAAGCTTATCAAAACTCACGTTAATAAAATCTAACTTACGGTCCACAATGAGCCAAGCGGGACTAACCAATCTTTCAATTTTATCTATCAAAAATTACAAGATAGTAAACTTTGATAATATATTAGAATATTTTAGCAAAATAAAGTCCCGTTAGCATGTATAGCATTTTTTGTTTTATTTTGGGGGGTGCTTGATAGAAAACCGCCCTGGGTGTCTACCCACGCTACGCCGCCACTAGTTACCGTAAGGTTTGATACTGTAGCAAAGCAATAATGTAATCAAAATAGTATAAATATATATAATCAAAATATAATATAAATAATATTAGTTTAATTATAACACTATTCAGCACTTTGCATATTGAAAAAATACGCATTTCGTTTTCCGTGATGCTGTATATACTAATAATATTCTCAAAATATTGTATCATGGACACTCTATTAGAAAGAAATGCAACGCCTAACTCGGTTCCTTTCGGTCATTTCAAGGTCACTGATTTAGGAACGTTTCTCGAGTATGAAGTACGCACTCCCTATATTTTACATTCTCCTTGAAGTAGGACACAATTTTTGTTTGGAATGGCTTCTCTAGTACGTAGTACATATAACTCAAGGAACGAACCTTCGGCCCTGCAGAGCCTCAGCCAAATGCTTAGCAACTGCGCTACATAGTTGTCATTTATTTTTTACCTAATTAATTACTACTATAACAGTGCGTTGTTTATTTTATGTTTTTATACATATTTTTGTACATAATAGTTGTAGAGATATAATAACAAAGTGCTGTTAATCCTTTATTTTTTATCTTAATCGGCATTTTTACTCAATCCCAGGTGTTGAAGCGCCTGTCAAATTATATTAGCAGTTCTCATGCCAATATTAGTCCGTAAGCTGTGTAGGTATGTTTAAAAAATGTTGTACCTGTCGTCGTTGTAAAAATTAGAGATCAAGTAAAGGTCGATTGAGCAAATTACTGCATTTTATTATTAAAAAGAGATCAAATTCCTGTCCATGGTCCTTCGAGCCGGATTTGAAAAAACGTAATTGGACAAGATATTATTTAGTGGAATACGCTTGGGAAGTCTTAAATATTCGTTGTGGAAATACCACCGAGGGAGTGAAGATATTTAACCAAGAAATCTGGAGTCTTAGCCCCTTAGATATTGGACTATTATTTAATTTATTTAACCCAGCACTCATTATCAGGTAGTATTTTGTGTAAATCGACTGCTAATTTATCAGGTTAGTACCAAATTACCTATAAAATAATTACGTATAACTTAAAGTATTTAATCGGCTAAAATTCATTTAATATTGTTTTATATAGTTTCTAATAAGCGTCAAATCATAATTAAATTAAATTATAAAGCTTGGTTAAATTATATTGACGATATTATAATTTTTTTTTTCTTTATTGGTTTAAACTGTTTTTTAAAAAATAAGTCAAGAGAGTGTATAATTGAAAAAATTGCATAATGTTATTTATTACATACTAAGGCATACCTGTGAAGCTGTTTGATTGTCTGAATTGTATTTGTTACCCTTAATTGTTGTTAATTATAAAGTTAAATATCAAGGTAGTACATGTACCATTTTGTTTAATTATTTAAGAGTTTGAAAAATAAGTAAGGGAATTAGTTTTCATTTCTTTATAACTGTAAGCAAAGTTGTATAAAACTACTTATGAATTATATTTTATAAAATATAAACTTCTTGTTTGTATAAATTTCAGGCATTTGCACTAGTCTCCCAATACCAGCCAACATGCCAGAAGATAAGGAGCAAATTAGGAAACGAGCTAGCTACAAGGGACAAATAACTGCTTTTTCAAATTATTTAAATTCACTGAAGGTATCTTCATTGGCTGCTACTGAGGTAAATGAGTTGCAATTACGTATTAGTAGGATTGAGTCAATGTATGAACGATATGATGAGGTACAATTATCCATCGAGTGTAATACTGATAATATAGACGCCCAGATATCAGAACGAACTGAGTTTGAATCCCTGTATTTTAAATCGCTTTCTCTTGCAAAAAGGATCTTAGCAGATTGCATTAAGTCAGATGACATAAGCAGTGACGGTGGCTCTCATTCCGGCAATCATAAATTTGTTAAACTGCCCACTATTCAACTACCTAAATTTAATGGTTCTTATGATAATTGGTTAGAGTTTCATGACACGTTCATGAGCCTCATACATTCAAATGACGAGATAGATGACATAAATAAGTTTCACTATCTGAGAGCGTCGTTGGAAGGGCCCGCTGCTGTGGTAATACAGTCAATCGAATTCTCGGCAGATAATTACACCGTCGCATGGACTATATTATGTGATAGATATGATAATAAAAGACTACTAATTCAAAATCACGTGACAGCCTTATTTAATATAGCACCAATTAATAAAGAATTGTCTGTCAACTTAAAACGTCTCATTGACCAAATAAATAAAAATTTACGTGCACTAGAATCTCTCGGTGAGCCAACTAAACAATGGGACACACTTCTCATTCATATTATTACTCAAAAATTAGATGCTAAGACATATCGTGAATGGGAAGAGTCTAAAGGTCGTTTGGAGAAAGATACACGTATTACGTTTTTTTTTTTTTTTTATAGGATAAGGGTGACAAACGAGCACACAGTCCACCTGATGGTAAGTGGTTACTGCGGCCCATAGACATCTACATCTATCCTCTATTACAAATCAAAATGTAGATGCGTTGTCACCCGTGAGGACTAAGATGGAATGCCTCATTTCCAGTAAAAAGGGCCTCCGGCCACCTGCACTCACCAAGCGAAACGCAGAGGTAAATCTCTACTTCACGCTGGTTTTCTGTGAGGTCGTGGTACCACCCCGGTTCGAGCCGGCCCATCCGTGCGACAGCAAAAGCTGCCGCGTGGCTCTACCACTGTTTAAAGGTTTATACGTTCGATATATTTTTGATGTTTTTAAAAAATCGAGCCGATTTAATCGAAACACTAGAAATGTCTAATTCTGGTGCTACTAACCGTTTAAATTCTTCTATAAAATATGCTCCAAAAGTTAAGGCAATGGTTTCAGTTCGGGATACCGGTAATAAAAACGGTTCGGCCTTTTCCGCCAAACTGTGTCCTAAATGTAAGGGTGACCATAAGTTAAGCAGTTGTCCTCAGTTTCTTGGATTAAGTAACGATGTGCGTCTACAGTTACTGCCAGAGTATAAAGTATGTTTCAATTGTCTTAATTCAGGACATTATGCAAATCACTGCAAAAAGCCAGGATGCAAAATATGCCACCGAAAGCATAACACTCTCGTGCACGTCGCAGATTACCAGTCAAAACCAATTACAGATATTAATACATCTAACACGAGTAGTGGTAATAATAAGCCCGTTATGCAAGGTCATTTCGAACAAACAAACAGTTCGACAGGCTCACAGTTGTCATCCAATTCTAACGCACATCTGTCATTATCCGCAAAGGTAGGCACTGCATCGTGTAGTGAACAAGGCGACGTATTGTTGTCGACGGCATTAATTAAAGTTATAGGTAAGAATGGTTGTCCATATATTGCTCGTGCTATTCTTGATAGTGGCAGTAACGCTTGTTTAATAACTGAAGAGTTATATCAAAGGCTAGGTTTGCCCGCTCAAAATGTAAATCAGTCGGTAGTCGGTATTAATCATGCTTCGGCACACATCAAGAAGATTTGTAAGGTATCGATAAAATCATTGAATGATAACTTCTCTAGTAATCTTCATTGTTTTGTCCTACCATCAATAACCCAAAATGTACCTACTAGATATGTTAATTTGTCAAACTTAAAAATTCCATCTAATATTTCTCTGGCAGATCCTAATTTTCATTCACCTGCTCCCGTTGACATGCTTATAGGTGCTGATGTCTTTTGGGACTTAATAGGAACGCAGAGATTAAAATTAGGGGACGGTCAGCCGATTCTTTGTGAAACTAGCTTAGGATGGTTAGTATCAGGTCCGATTGATTATAGATATGTAAAGAAAGGGGTTAACTCTATTAAATGTAATTTTACAAGAATATTTCAAGATGAGGCTAGTAAAGATTTAGATGAAGATATACAAAAACAATTAGTACGCTTCTGGCACCTCGAAGAGGTAAGCCCTGCGTCTCTTTATTCAAACGAAGAAAAATTATGCGAAGAACACTTTTTAAAAAACACCACGCGACTGGCAAATGGTCGATTTTGCGTGAGGATACCCTTAAAACATAATCCTGACGTATTAGGTGATTCTTGGCCACGAGCTAAGAAGTGTTTACTATCGCTAGAGCGCAGGTTAGCAGGTCAATCTCAGGTCTATGAAATGTATAAAGAATTTATGTCAGAGTATGAAAGTCTGGGTCATATGGAGAAATGTGAGAATGATAATTTACCACGTAAGATGCATTTTATACCACATCACGGTGTGCTGCGGGAAAGTAGTACTACTACTAAATTAAGAGTCGTTTTCAATGCTAGCAGTCCGACTTCTTCGGGTGTTTCCTTGAATAATATACAGATGGTAGGTCCCGTGGTACAGGACGACCTTTTGTCCATTCTTTTACGCTTTCGGCTACACAAATACGTTCTCACAGCTGATGTTGAGAAAATGTACCGGCAAATAGTCATTCATCCCGATGACCGCTATTTGCAACAAATTGTCTGGCGTGATAACCCTTCAGAACAGCTTCAAGCTTATCAACTTAACACCGTGACTTACGGCACCTCTAGTGCTCCCTTTTTGGCAACTAGGTGCCTCCAACAATTAGGCTTAGAGTGTACCGATGACAAGGTTGCTCAAGTGATCATTCACGATTTTTACGTTGATGACTTGCTAACGGGAGGGGATGATATTAACGAGGTTACAGATTTGCGCCGTAAAGTGACTTCCACACTTGCATCAGCTCATATGGTTTTGCGAAAGTGGAAGTCGAATGAATCTCAACTGGTTAGTGAAAATGATATTTCTCCGCTTGATTTAAATATTGGTGGCTTTGAACCGACTAAAACTTTAGGCCTTGGGTGGCAATCACATACTGACCAACTTTGTTTCCCTATAGGAGGGCTATTCTCAGGTAGAACAAAGCGTGATATGTTATCTGTGATTTCTCAGATTTTTGATCCACTAGGACTTCTATCTCCCTGTGTAATTAAGATGAAAATGCTTCTTCAACAGTTGTGGCTGCTCAAGCTGTCATGGGATGAGCAGTTGACGCCAGAAATCAGCAAGATGTGGGCTGAGATAATAGTCGATTTACCTAAATTAAATACTCTACGTATTCCACGTCGTGTTATTTGTGACTCGCCTAGTTTGTTTGAATTTCATATTTTCTCGGACGCTTCTGAGCGAGCATATGGCGCCTGTTTATATGTGCGTAGTGTTAATGATCAGGGTGAGGGTTTAATTCAATTATTGATGGCGAAAAGTCGTGTCGCGCCGCTTAAACCTATAACAATCCCAAGACTGGAACTTTGTGGTGCACTTGTTGGAGCTCGCCTTTACCAAAGGGTTGTAGCATCGCTGAGACAACAAGCTAAGCGCACTTTCTTTTGGACAGATTCGTCCATCGTGTTAGGATGGTTAAAGGTGTTGCCTAGCAAGCTACAACCCTTTGTTAGAAATAGGGTTGCTGAAATATTAGAGAAGACTGGAAATTGCGAGTGGAGGCATGTCCCAACAGAGTGTAATCCGGCCGATCATATTTCTCGCGGTGTGAGTTGTAAGGATATTTCATCCATGAGTAAGTGGTGGTCAGGACCTGAATTTTTAAAGAAAGAGGTCTCTCACTGGCCTGCAAATTTCTTAAGTATTAATCACGAGTTGCCTGAGATTAAATCGTCAAATGTTATCCTCCACGGAATACTTCATTCTAACAACAATGAAGATTTAGGCGGGAATAAATTAATTGAATTTAAACGCTTTTCTAAATATACTAGATTAAATCGGGCCGTTGCTTATGTGCTGCGTTTTATTAATAATTGTAGAAAGCAATCCGTTCACGGTCCTCTAAGCAATCAAGAGTTGCAAACCGCACTCAATGTTATTATAAGAATATCTCAGAGTGAATCATTTGAGGAATACACCATGTTAATTAAAAATAAAAGCTTACCCACTAAAAGTCCGTTGCATAAATTTAATGTATTTCTCGATGATAATAAAATAATGCGTGTTGGAGGGCGTCTTGAAAATTCCGATTACTGTTATGAGAAAAAACATCCCATACTTATACAGTCCACTCATTATTTTACCAAATTGCTCTTCAATTATGAGCACATAAGGTTAATGCACGCGGGACCACAGCTAATGTTGGCCACTATAAGAGAGATGTACTGGCCGATTAGAGGTCGTAATTTGGCCAGATCTTGTTATCGACAATGTGTAAGATGTAATAGAATGAAAGGAAAAACCATCTCTCCAATAATGGGCAACCTACCACACCAACGCATCCTTTCTGGTTTTCCATTTCAAAATATTGGACTAGACTATGCGGGACCAATTCAATCTGTTTCTCGCCATGGCCGTGGTTGTAAAATTGTAAAGGTGTATATAGCTATTTTATTTGCTTCGCGACTAAGTCAATTCATCTTGAATTAGTGGGTGATTTAACTAGCAATACCTTCATATTAGCTTTGCGCAGATTTATGTCAAGAAGAGGGAAACCTCTTAATATTTATTCGGATAATGGTACCTCCTTTGTAGGCGCATACAATGACATTTCAAAATTTATTAGGACGTATTGTAATTCTTTATCTGAGGTAATGGCAAATGAAGGAATTAATTTCCATTTTATACCGCCTTATTCTCCCCATTTTGCTGGGCTTGCGGAGGCTGGTGTCAAATGCATTAAATATCATTTAGTTAGAGTGCTGGGCAATTGTAATTTGAATTACGAGGAACTAAATACCACATTAATACAAATTGAGGCTATACTTAACTCCAGACCACTCACACCTTTGTCAACGAATCCTGAAGACTTGCTACCACTAACGCCCGGTCATTTTTTGATTGGACGCCCCTTGACTTCCTTGCCGACACCAGACTATAAAGATCATTCCGTAAGCTCTTTAACCCGATTTCAACGAATAGAACAATTACGTCAACATTTTTGGGCTAGATGGAGCAAGGAATATATATCAGAGCTTCAACTGCGGATGAAATGGCGTTCCTGTAAAGGCTCTTTGAAGTTAAATTCACTGGTACTCCTAAAAGAGGAGAATTCACCGCCATTAAAGTGGAAGATGGGTCGCATCGTCGCAGTCCATCCAGGCTCGGACGGCGTATCAAGGGTGGCGGATATCAAAACATCGACTGGTATAGTTCGCCGATCATTTAGCAAAATTTGTCCGCTTCCTGAACCTGAAGAATCTGGTTGAAAGGTAGACTTTCAACGCCGGGGGGCATGTTGAAGCGCCTGTCAAATTATATTAGCAGTTCTCATGCCAATATTAGTCCGTAAGCTGTGTAGGTATGTTTAAAAAATGTTGTACCTGTCGTCGTTGTAAAAATTAGAGATCAAGTAAAGGTCGATTGAGCAAATTACTGCATTTTATTATTAAAAAGAGATCAAATTCCTATCCACCAGGTAATAACCTTTATTTGTCATAAATCATTCAGTATAGAGAACAAATTTTTGTTATATAAAAATATCGATAAACATTCATTCGATAAAATTGTTCGATGATAGATATTTACAACATTATTCGTCATCACAGCACTGTTTGTCCAAAAATAAATGTCATGTCTTGATGATGGTAAAGTAGCTTGGCGCCCTTCCATATACTGGGCGGTTTTCCATTTGCCGGCAGCCGGCACGGCGACAGCGCCATGGCTTCGTTTTTCCACTACGGCGGTGCCGTTGCCGTTCAACGCTCGATTTTTGGGCAGAACTAACACAGACCTCAGTTCTACAGCACGTAAAATGCTCTCGTCAAGTCGTCGTATTTTTTTCTTATGTCTATTACATTTAAGATGAAAATATATTCAACGAGAAGTCAAATTTTGAATTCATCCAATCTTAAAAATAAAATACTTAGAAGGAACATATTATACCTTATTTTAAATGTTGTAAATGGATTCTAAAAATATTACAACTTGCCGTTGTTCATGTGGAAATCCACATGAACAACGGCAACGAGTTGAAAGCTTGCTGTCACGGCACCAGCGACGGCACCGGTAGGAGTATTCGCCGTGCCGTTGCCGGCGCCGGTGAGTGGAAAAATATTCCATATATTTCATACATTTTATACATTTTTGCTTCCCCGGCAGCCGTGCCGTTACCGTCGTCATTGCCGTGCTGTCAGTTTGCTGGTAAATGGAAAACCGCGCAATTCCTTTTACTAAAGGCGGAATCAGACGGTTCAATCGAAAGAATGTTCTCTCGAGTCCATGCTTCATTTTTGTTTCATTCTATGTTCACACAACTTAGCTGGAATGACATAGAAAAGAACATTAACCGCGTCTTGGAATTACTTTAATTTGTGATCATTTAATTACACATACACTACTTAAAAACCTGTTTGTTTAACTGGTATAGAGTCGGTACATAGACATCGTCAAAAAATCAACAACTTTTTGTAGGTTGTCTTTATTTTACGTTTGATATCTTCTTCAGTAACCTCTAAGTTTAAATCACTAAAATTAGAGATTTCACAGCGTTTGCCCGTATTATTTTGTCTTTGTATTCATCAAGTTTGTGATTCCAAAGACATTGATAATTTTTAAAATTGTTCAAAAATATTTTGATCATTCCACTTCAACAAAACTTTGCGGCGATGGTTGTTCGGACGTTTATCTGCTACAGGACTAGACACAAAATCGCCGAACCCGAGTGGACGTTCTCCCAGAGTTTAAAATGTTTATTTTTCGTTCATTCGGAGTAGGGGTGAATGATGCCGAATGTAAACGCTTCGTTTCCAGCAAGTGAAAGTCGCCGAATGATAGACGCAAATGAACGAAAAATGAATCGTCTGATTCCGCCTTAAGGAAGCAGCGACGCTAACTGTACGATTTAAATCGTATTCGTAAGATCTTTTTGGCCCTAGCACGATGTATGATCATGAATTCGAAATCATACGCAAAATATCAATATTATAAAATAATCTTTTCAAATATCTTTATAACAAAATGAAAATTATAAGATTTTAAACTTAACTTAATATAAACTTAATCAATTATAAAAATTGATTAAGTTCATTTTATCGAAATGAAAAATCAATAACAGCAAATTGAGTGAGCTGTAACCTTCTTATTTGTATTCTCCCGAGTCTACTGCTGCGCTCAATGACTCTGATAGTGACTAATATTCAAATAATGTTTGTTATTATGGGACTTATAGGGCCAAATTCTGCAAAAAATCTTAGATGGCACTGTGCAATGACTTGTTGGCAATGACTTTTTAGCAATCTCCTTTATATGAAAACCAAAGAAAATGTTTATCAAAATATGTCAATTGGTATTGTTTCGAAGTTGTGCCGGTTCATTATAGAGTATTACTCGGTTAATTTTAATTTTAATATTGCGCTATTACTATAGTCAATCGTATATCCTATAAGTACCTGGTAGATCATATACTCTAAGAGCTATGTTTGTATAGATTTGTATTATTAATAAGTTTTACGTAGTTTTAAGTTTAACTTTGTTAATTATTTTGTAATGTAAAATGATCAGACAGGTCTTAATAGTAATACAAATAAGTGTTTTTCTATGTTAAATTTGAGTTTTAGTTTAATGAAACAGTAAAAGTAGCCCTATTTTTGTAATAGAGGACAGAGTGGCTACAGTCCGAGCCCCTTTTCTTTAAGAAAATGTAAAATTTTGCTTTGACGTTATAATAATATTATTTTTGTATTTTTTACCATTGTTTTATTGAAATGTTAATGCGTACTAATTTTTTTCTAGTTCTTAGCAAAATACAATTTATTCCAGTTTATGGTACGATCTCTTATAAAATAAAATTGGCAGCCCTATAAGTAAGTCTCGCCCACAGAGTACATTATAAAGGCATTTGGTCTGTCTCGCTTAAACGTAGTAATTATATAGTTCGGTCGTTCAGAGAATGCGTTCCTGACACCTATCAGTTAGTCACGACTAGTGATGGGCACAACATAACACTGAGTTCGTTACCGTTCCTCCAAAATGAACCGCCGCGTTATTTTCAAGATTATTTTCGTTTTAAACTGGCGGAATCATTTAAAATTTGTATTTTAGTAATTTAAGTGGAAACCAAAAAAAGGTAATATTAATATAATAAAATTGTTTTATTTATTCTTTGTTACAAAGTTACAATCTGTATTTCTATGCAATAAAGTACATTGAATTGAATGTGCGTACAAAATATTAATCAGACTCCGATTCGCTTGAGGAGGTGGTGTCTTCATCATCATCTTCGCCTACATGTATAATTATATTATTATCAATAACAGAATCAATCCTGATATCTCGGTCAAAATGTTCCACAATCAGGTTTTTAGTCTTCTCAACAACCTTTGCCCAGTCATCTCTTGTGACTTCCCCGCAGGCTTCTTTTAATAGGGTCATCATCTTTTTCGTGCTGAATGGCGGGTAAGTATTGTGGCGGGCGGCGTAACCTTTTATTTGAGCCCAGATTAGCTCAATCGCGTTATATTGGCAATGATACGGTGCAATTCTTAGAACGCGATGACCGTACTCCAGAGTCAGTTCATCGATTTTGTATCGCACATTTGCCGCTTTATTTTCTTTAAAGCGGCAAACTAATTTAATTAGCTCTGGTTTTAGCATCTGCATATTTGCGTCAATGCCTTTTGCTTGTAACCAAGCCACCATTTCTTCTTTTTTATTAGCTTGGGTAGGTGGTTTCTGTATTTGAACCGAGTGATAGGAGGCATTATCCATGAATATTACAGAAGGCTCTGGTAGGCTGGGCAAAAGCACGTTCTGGAACCACTCTTTAAATGTAGTGGCATTCATTTCCTCGTGGTAGTCATTTGTGGTTTTTGATTGAAATGCCAGTAACGCATTCTCCACAAAGCCGTATTTTGCAGAACCTGCGTGGCATATTATTAGACGGGCCCCCTTACTCATTGGTACTTTCGACGTCGACGCTTGTGTATCATCCGTCCAAGAACGGGAAACCGTGCGATTGGCGTTTAGCCATGTCTCGTCAATGAACACGACATTATCCCAGTTATCAATATTTTTTGCTTCTCTCAAAAAACTTATCCATTTTAAAATTATGTCGTATCATTCTAATAAAATTTTTCTTTTGTCTGTTTTTTTATACGAAAAACCAATATCTTTTAAGATTTTGGTTAAAGCAGTTTTACCCCCGCTAAACAGTCCAGCTTCTCTTAACGATGCCAAAAGCTTCTTCCTGTTGAGATATTCATTTCTGGAATAGTAACCATATATACATATATATATATATATATATATATATATATATATATATATATATATATATATATATGATTACTGATTGCATCGGCGTCAAAGGTGTTAATATATGTCACGGGTTTAGTTCTACGTTTGTTCTTCGGAGTACGTAAAATATTATCTTCCATGCCAGTAGAGCCAAACTTTTCTTTATTAACATTTGTTATCGTTCGCTTGCTAACTCCAAGCGCCTGAGAGACGCGTTCTTGTACTTGTTCGACAGGTAACAGGGGTCCGCCATTTTGCCCCTTCCGCTCAAAGTAATCTTGCAGCTTGATTATTAACTCACGGGCTCCACTTTTCAATTTTTGTCCACGTTTAGGCATTATTATGCACCAAAAGTAAAAAGAACGCAATACAAAACACAATCGAAGTCCGATTTAGCGCCGATGTCAGTTTGAAAAGCAGAAACAGTCCATTAAACGAAAGCCGGGTAATCAAATAAAAACAGATCGAAAACACTTGAAGAACGTGGTCTATGCGCACGAAACGACAACAGACGACTGTTTTAGCGTCACAAAATGGCGGCCCATAACGCCATTTGGGGTTACCATTTTCAACCTAAATATAAAAATGCTACTTTCTTTCGCGCGTTCGGTTTGGTCATAGTTTTATTTTTATATTTAATAAAAGTTATCTTATAGTCCATTATTTTAAAATTCTTAAAAAGAAAAACAAAACGTATTATTTTATAAAGTATAACTGTATAAGAACAGTTTACGATACTGTTATTGCCTGTTATTGTAAGCACAGCACTACAAATATAAAGCGCTGACATAAACTTGTAATAGCGCAGTATAGATTTAGAAAAATATTGTTTACCAAGTTATTTGACACTCAGTTTGGCACAAAATTATAACATTCATTGATTATTAATATAGTAATGTTGTTTTAATGCTCATTAATTGTTAAAACGGTAAACAACCAGCAAAAATATTTTTATCGTAACTGCAACGCCATTACAAAGTTACGTCGTCAGTTCAATCGCGACGTGTCAGGAACGCATTCTCTGAACGGCCGAACTATAGTGATTATATTCTTTTGGACTTTGATCTATGGTGTGTCTCAGTGTATCTATAAGTGTAAGTCTTGTAAGAGTTTTGGCGGGAACTTGACCAGCGACGGATTGCTGCTCCAGTATTATTGTTTAAATAATGGTTTAAAGTGGATTTTGATAAAGTGGTGCGTTTTTGTGTATTAAATGTGCGCATATGAAATATTAGTGGAAACGGTGAAAAAAGTGCTCTGCTTAGGCGCCTTGAGATACCATCGCCAACTGTCAGCTGTCTGCTGGCTCAAGTTTTAGTCAAAATCTCCTAAGGGCTGCAAAATGTGACGCATCAACATATTGTGAAGCAGTGTACTATAAAGAATAATTATACATTGTAACTTCAGGCTCAGAAGAACTGGAACCCAGAGCCGTAAAACCAGTTATTAAAAAAAAAGTCTTATAGCTGTTTGGCAGTGTGACCATATGTGACAGGTTCCTGCCATTTTGGCAGGATTGGCCTCTTATTTTAGCCTCTGGCATTTAATTCGTGCATTAGATTTCGTGGTGACAATATTTTGTTAGCGATATTTTGTTAATGATATTTCGTGAACGATAGTAATTATTGGTGGTGATGATGAAGCGAAAATATGAAAAGCCGTATATAGCGGAGTGGAGTAAGGTCCTTTACTTTCATCGTGGATCTTCAAAGCTCAAGATAATCAGATCCAAATTGGCATCCCGGCTTTCTGCTTTGAAGGAACATGCCGCTGCTAGTACATAGGCTGCACTAAAAGTATCGGGAATGGAATATTTCCACTGTTCCTGTCATATTAAAATCTTTTTAATTGAAAACTCCTTGGTTTTAAAAATCGGAATAGTATTTATTTATTTCAAAATTATTCTCGGTCTTGTCACAAGGTTTTGTCAAACTTGTTTAGTCGTTGAGAAAATGGAATTGACTCAAGAAAATTCAAGAGCGATGATTTATTATGACTTTCGAAGTGGTTTAATACAAAAGCAGTGTGTTGTCCGGATGATTTCTGCATTTGGCGATAAAGCCCCATCCAAAACCATAATTTAGCGCTGGTTTGCTGAATTTCAACGTGGACGTGTCAAGCTCAGTGATGATCCCCGTCAAGGTCGTCCAAAAACTGCAGTCACCCAAGAAAACGTTGATGCTGTGCGTAAGCTGATTGAGGAAGATCGACATGTGACATACCGCGAAATTCAGGCAACTTTTGACATTGGGATGAGTCAAATACAAATAATCTTGCATGAACAATTAGGTGTAAAAAAGTTGTTTTCCCGATGGATACCGCATTCGCTCTGTGAAAAGCAAAAAGCGGCTCGCGTTACTTGGTGCGTCAGAACTCTCGAAAGATTCCACGCAGGATCCTCAAATGTTGTATACAACATCGTATCAGGTGACGAATCCTGGATATATGCGTACGAACCCGAAACAAGAAACCAGTCACGAGTTTGGGTGTTCGAAAATGACTTAAAGCCAAAAAAAATTGTTCGTTTACGGAGTGTTGCAAAAAAAATGGTGGCCACGTTTGTCTCCAAAACCAGCCATGTTATGACTATTCCTCTTGAGGGACAAAGAACGGTTAATGCAGAATGGTATGCTAGCATTTGTTTGCCACAGGTCGTTTCTGAACTCCGTAAAGAGAACTGCAACCGCCGCATCATCCTCCATCACGACAATGCGAGTTCTCACACCGCACACAGAACAAAATAGTTTTTAGACAAAAAAACAGAGAATTATTAGACCATCCGCCGTACAGCCCCGACCTAAGCCCTAATGATTTCTATACTTTCCCTAAAATAAAGAATAAATTGCGTGGACAGAGATTTTCATCACCTGAAGAAGCTGTGGACGCCTACAAAACGGCCATTTTGGAGACACCAACTTCCGAATGGAATAGTTGCTTCAATGATTGATTCCATCGTATGGAAAAATGTGTCAAATTTCGCGGAGAATACTTCGAAAAGCAATAAATACATTTTTAAATAGTAATGTTGTGTCACTTCCTTGATTCCCGAAGTTTTCAGTGCCGCCCTCGTAAACATAAAAAAATAACATCCGTGAGTGTCGTGGAAAACTCGATTGGATAGACTACTTTCGTAATGTATTATTATTGATAAACGTATTATTTTATTGATTAACTAATACAAATAAATGAATAATTAGCGTCTAAAAATTAAGGGTCATTTAAAATAAAATAATATTTCTTTCATGGCAAAATAATAAAAAGTGCGAGGGAGATGCATATTATTTCATCTCCCTTTCTCGCAAGGCCGTCTACACTACCTCAGAAGGGGTCGTGACTGAAAAGATCTTACACTTCTCGCCTAGTCCCCATCCGCCTAATTCGTACCGTCTGATAAGGAACTTCGTTCCAAAAATATGTTTGGATTCAACATACGAAAGAATATTATGTCAAATAAATCTAAATAAGACAAAAACACGAAACGGATTTAGATATAAACAAACATGTAGCGTCTATCTTGCACGTTAAACAAGGCATTGGTGAGCATGGCGATTGCATTGCATTCTAAGCAACGAAATATGTTTAATTTTAATTTTATAAAAATATAGCATTTAAATGTGTATTTTTACTTTTTTTACTTAAATACAATTAAAGAATGGTAAATAAAGTTGGCTGGCAGTATTTAGGCATTTTTCACAACAGACTTTGGCAGGATTTGGCAGGTTTTTAACCAAAGTAAGGCAGGATCTGTATTTTAAAGTTGGTCACACTGTGTCTGTAACTCTGACAAACGGACAAAATATATCACAGATAGGGATGTACCGATACCATCAAAGTATCGATACCTACTCATATCAGTAGTACTCAAATCATTTTTCGATACTACTCATACAAATACTCCTAATGTATCGATACTTACTGATATCGATACTGTTAGATTTTTTTTAATGAAATTAACGTAGCAAATGTTTCAAGCCCCACAACCATCTATTCTGCCTTGCCACTTTAGATAACATCGCACAGACCAATGAACTTAGGGACCTTCAAGAAAAGAGCCTACTCCTTTTTAAAAAGCCGGCAACGCATCTGCAATTCCCCTGGTGTTGCGGTTGTTCATGGGCGGCGGTAGTCACTTACCATCAGGTGAGCCGCAAGCTTGTTTGCCCCCTTTCCTATAAACAAAAAACTAACAAACTATTATGAACATAACCTAACGAAATTAATTAGTGAAAAGTTACAATACCTTAATACTATATACTAATACAATAACTTAAATTACTCGTAACGTAATCGTAAACAATCACTTGTGGAATGCTGAACTTTGCTAGTGCTGACTGGACCAGTTACAATTTTAGTGTAATGGCGGTTCTCTCTCTCGGTCTTGGCTCAGATAAAGTCGGACGGGTTCGGCTCGCCTGATTCGATACCAAGTACTTTTGTTTCGATACCGAGTAAGTATCGCAAGATTGATTCGATGCTATTAGTACTTGGTATCGAATCAAAAGTATCGAGTACCTACTCGTATTTACTAGTATCGGAATGTCCCTTATCACAGACACAGATTACTGCTGAAATATATTTTGAAATTGATTCAAAGATTAATTAAATAAATCTCGAGCAAATAACGAATATTATTAAACATGTCCAGAATAACATCTCGTCTTGATGCTAAGAAAGTTGTAAGTATACTCGATGCAAGTATTCTGTAAAAAGTCGTTTCAAAAAAGAAAATGTTTTGATTTAATTAGTTACTACTTGGTGTTGGTTTATATTTTCAGAATTCAGAATTATTAACGCTTACATATGGAGCTTTAGTATCGCAAATGTTAAAAGAAACAGAAAGCACTGACGATGTAAATAAACACTTGGAACGGATCGGTTATAATATGGGCGTACGACTGATAGAAGATTTTCTTGCTCGAACTTCTTCGAATCGGTGTTTAGAGATGAGGGAAACAGCTGATAAGATACAGCAAGCTTTCAGGTATACTAAAATATTATTTCGAGAGCTTTTACAGTTGCAAACATTAAAACTGTCCAAAAGTTTAGATGGCTACAAATAAACTCTCAAATTACAAAGAAAATATACATTATCTACAATCGATTTTAAGGGGTACGCCCTATGAAGTTACAGAGCAGGTCTGCTTTTAAGCTTCTACATCATCTATTTCCATTAAGACTCAGTAGAATCAGTGAGAATGAGAATAGTTCAGGATATACATAATTTGGCTGTATGGGACTTTCTAAAAGTTTACGTCTGTAATAATTGAACCTATCCTACAAAGTTTTATGGTGTATATTTTTCAGTTAAATTTTCTAATCCATTTCATAAGTTCATATCACTAAAATATAACTAAAATTAAAAAAGGCAAATTTAAATTTATACTGGGAATAGGGTTTCTTCCATTTCTGAAAGGGTCATGGAACTATTAGTTTGCTCCAGTGAGTGTTTGCAGACTTTACATGTCTTCAAAATATTTGTCTTCCTCAGATATTCAGGTTTCCTCATTATTTTTTCCTTCACTTTTGTATGTGTTTTGTTTGGGAACTAAAATTGCAATTAACAATTGTATTGGTGCTGGTATTGGATCAAATCTCAAGTAGTTTGTATACTGTGAAATTTACAAAGAAATTTAATATAAGTTAATTACATTCAAAACTTCAATATGTATCTAAAAGATTACTTTGCTCCTGTACTAAACATGTTATATTTATAGACCAAATTTTAGTGTAAACATTCATTGCTGGTTTGGGAAGAGCTCTTATGAGATCCTTAGGGATAAGTAAGTTTACCTCATTATTGCAATACATGCTGGCAGCCTTCACAAGTACTTGAAAAATTCTCAATTGCCCAAACATGCCGGCTCATCAGGATGTTTAATTTCACCACCAAGCTTGTGCTGATTTAGCACTAAAAATTGTGATCAACCATTAAAGTAATGCCAGCAATAATTGAATTTGGGTAGTGCATGCATTTTGTGATTTGAGACAATTAATTTTCTTATTGTTTTATACATTAACTAGCTATCCACCCTAGCTTTGCACAGGTGATTACTAAATCTCGACAACGGCATCAACTACCGGGTCCAATTGTGAATCTAAACTATGTATTACCGAATCATCTTAGTCACACACATGAAATTTCATCAAAATCGTTTCAGCACTTTAGGAGGAGTTTAGTCACATACACACAAACAGAAAAATTATATTTATAAAGATTTATATTTCTCATTATCTTGATAATGGTAGCAACTGTTGTATAATACCATTTATTGTCAACGGTAAGAAAATTTATGTGTACACATGAAAACAGATCAAGCAACCAGATGCAAATTAAGATTTGTTATGTTCTTGTAAAATTGTATATAACATGTAACACAATAATTGGATGTAGTTATGCATAAAGGATCCAACCCGCAATAAGTTAATTTGAGTTTATGATATATATATATCTATATGATATAATATCATAAACTCAAATTATCGGTATGGTTTCTGTCTGTTTGTATTGTTCTTCTTATTTGTGTTACGTTTGCTAAAATTGTTACATCACATAATAGTATAGACCAGAAACATTATTTTACAAGTCAACATTTTTTGACACAAACTCGGGTTGGATCCTTTTTGCATAACCACGTCTAATTGTCAATGCGCTGACAGTGGTATATCTAAAATAGTAACATCACAGCATGCCTCACAAAATTGCACATTCATCTCTAAACTTTAGCCCAAATTCATAAAAATAGAACAGTAAATCTCTATTTGTCCAATCAGATTACTAGAGTATTACTAGTGTTAATTAGACCATAATTAAAAATTACAGGTTGTATCTCAATATGCAACCAACAGTAACAAGTTGGAGCAGTTCGGGTGATGAGTTTTCTTTAGTGTGGGACCAATGTCCACTAAGTGAATGGGTGGAGATACCCAATAACGGCCTTAAGTATTGTGCCCTAATACCAGGTGCTATTCGTGGAGCTTTACAAATGGTACAATTGGAGGTACAATGTTGGTTTGTACAGGTAAAAATTTCCAATATCTTGTCCCATATTGTTTTATTTCTATATAAAATTGTCAAACAAGTCTACCTTACGGTATCTAAATGCTGTGGCCCATAGACACCTACATTAATCCATAATTAAGAATCAAACTGCAAATGCGTTCTCACCCTGAAGCATGTGACGTAATGCCTCATTAATTGTAAAAAGGGTCTCTGGTTCTCTACACTCACCATACAAAACATCAGCATTAATAATGATTTCTTATATTTACACGAACACTACACATTGAATAAAACTATTTTTGACAGATTTCATCATGCTTAATTTACTATTTTTATTCCCGACGTTTCGGGTGCTTTACAGCAACCCATGGTCACAGGGGGGACTGAGATGTTTGACGTCCCGATGTCACAGTTGGCCGTAAACGGCCAACTGTGACATCGGGACTTATTTAATTATTGGCCGTTAACGGCCAACTGTGACATCGGGACGTCAAACATCTCAGTCCCCCCCGTGACCATAGGTTGCTGTAAAGCACCCGAAACGTCGGGAATAAAAATAGTAAATTAAACGTGATAAAATCCGTAAAAAATAGTTTTATTCAATCAGCATTGATTTCAGTATTCTGTGAAAGTGGGGTCCTTCCTGGAGAAGCTAAACCATTCATACTATAGCCATAATATAGCTACAGCTTGATTCTACTATGTAAATCATATAATAAGACTGCTAGTCTACTGTTTTAATATTCTGAAAGCATTTTTAATATTCTCCTCAAATTTTTTATTATAAATCAATAATTATATTACGTTAAATCGTGACCATTTAGTGGTAGTAGTGATAGGAGGCTAAAAAGGGACTTAATTCAGAAGATGGGCAGCAGCGTCTTCCTAATAAGAACTAAAATTAAAAAAAATTGCCATAGTTGCCACGATATCCCCCAATATATATAAATACAATATATAAAAATAATGTATTTCCCCATAAATTTGAATGTAGATGAATAAGGGGCTTTAAACTATTAAGTTGCTAGTTGCTACAAAATAGATGGTTATACCGCCATCTATCTGAAGACCAGTGTTATGAGATCTGGGTATTTTTCTCAGGTACTATTTGGTATAAGGTCATTCTACTAGATGGCGTTGGAATATTATTTGTGAACTTCTATTAACCACCAGATGGCGGATTATTGTATCATGTCTTAATTTGTAGTTAATATATAAATAACAATTATAAAAAGTAGAGTTTTTAGTTTTAAGTAGCTTTCTTTTTTGTACAAATTTTTTATCAAAAGTCAATGATATAAAATGCACCTTAAACATTGCATACTGTTTAACTGCTGTAGGTACTTAAAATGTGCCAGCATAAGTGAATCCATCACAACCATTAAAACATTATTATTTTGATCCAGAACATTCTGCCAATGGAATTAAAAATTGCATTCAACAAAGACCCCGACCCCGACTGTTTTGGAAGATATAAGTCAAGATGGTGAGGGTCTGTGAAACAAGATTATGCTAATATTTTGTCATTATGGAGTACAATCGCTATTTCACCATTACTATTATCATTACAGCATATTGAAGTCCACTGCTGAACATAGGCATCACCTATAGATTGCTTCAATAGGGGGATACTTGCCATAGTTTGTTATACAATTTTTAATTGATGTTTCTACAAATATTGAAATTTAAGTGCCTAATGATGTTTGTGGCCTGTTGCAATAAATGTTTATTTCTTTTTTCTATACAAAATTCACATGAATATTGCTGAAAAAAAAATCCCAAAGAATTAAATGAATCACTGATATTAACAGGGAATAACATGCCTTAAACTTAAATGTTATAAAATTTATTTAAATTTAGATAAAGAGAAAATAGAGAAATAGCTATACTACAGTTAAAAGTGGCCAGTTAAACAAAACTGTAATTTCATAGATATCGACATAATAGAAATTATATTTAATAATCTTTATTTTTAAATTTCAGGACCAGTTGAAGGGTGATGCAGTTACTGAGCTACGTGTTAAATACATCAAGCGATTAGAAGATGCTGTGCCTGCTGGCGAAGACTAATTTATTATTATACTATTTTTCATTTTTTTATTAGTATCATTCCTTACTGGACTTGAGGAGAAATTCTAATCGGTTTCGAAAACGGGGTGGCTATTAATTCAAGTGTATTGTTTTTCAATGCGACGTAAGTTCACAGGGGCGGCACGCACTGAGTTTGGGAATTAGGGCATCCACGACTTTTTCTGCCAACAGGGCGGCGCCGCTTAAAAAATGAGATATAATATTTGACAGATTTCACAGCGGGGAAGTTAATTTGTTCGAGAAATGTAAAGGTTAATGTTTACTAATCAGTTTTGTTGATGGTACTTAAAAATGTGACGTCTTTTGTTGTAGATTGTGAACCCACTTGTAAAATTGAGAACTCTTTAATGTAATAAATATTTACTTGTCACTCCCATGACTGACTGGTCACTGGCAGAATTCTATCAAGAGAAGCCATAATTTAAAAGAAGAAGAAGAAGAAAGGTAAATGTTTCTGTCTGTACCATTAGTTATATTTTAGATTAAAAATAAATAAACCTAACCACAGATATTAATAAAAATAGAAAAACTAAGAAATTAGTTAAAAATGTGCAAAATTTAAAGAGCAATCCACAGGCATTGTTTTGTGTATTTAATATAATACTCTAGAAACTGTAAAACTAACTTCTTAATTAAATTACACTGTGTAACAAAAAACTTCACCAGTGTCAACTAGCGACATTATTATACCTCATTGATTTAAAAAAAAATTAAGCCCCTCAGAAATTAAAAAAATCAGTGTTAAAGCTAAAATGTAAATGACATTTTTTATTTCGTTTAAGTCAATGTACTTGACACTTATTACTTCTAAGTCACAGACGTTTAGATTTTTTTCTAAAGAAAATTTTTACATAACATTTTATACAGTGGATTTCATTTATTGCGATCTTGGTTGTAGTGACCATTTACCTATAGCGACGTTAAATCTAAGTCCCTTGAATTTAACATATTTTAGTACAAAATTCAAGTGGCTATAGCGACTTTGGACGTAACGCCGAGTTCGGTAGAGCGACTGTTTTTAATGAATCATTTGTAACAAATTCCTAGAAATCCCATGCAGATATTGCGACCGGAGTCGGCGGCCAAAGACACAAAGATTCTTCTTCACAAACATTTTTTATATATTGTTTACATCCATACAGGTGGTGAGCAGGTGTGGAGACCTGTATCTTTTGTTTATAGATATCAGCTAAGTAGGTAGATAAGCGTGTACGTGTCGGAGTTAAATTTGTGATTCAGTTACAAAGTAATATTCTGAGTAGCACCTATAATGTATTAAATTTGTTATCTTTGCCTGTAACGACTTCTGGATATAACGACGAAAATAGAGTGGTCCCTTCATCGTCGTTATACCCGAAATCCACTGTATTTATATAAAAATAAATGCTTTGATTTCCTTTTAATTGTATTGTGTTTAAGTATCAGTTTCAGTTATATCCGATATCTTATTTCATATGTACCATTTCAATTTATAATATATAAAATTTAAAACGTGTAACTGTGCTGAAGATTACATTTCACTTTTTTTAACAACGCCATCTATTTCTAAAGAATGTATTTGTAAGCAAGAAGTGAATTTTTATGTTTTCATTAGTTATTTATCTATAAATAAATATAATCTGTATGAATAGCTTATAATAAATAAAATATACATATAAACTGATTAGCAAATTATGTCTTTCATTACTTAAACTGGTGTTAATAGTATCATTTATTGAAAATGTGATAGTTTTTAGTTTAGTAGTGGTCGCCCAGCTGTATTTCACTTTCAATTGCATGTTAATATGTAAAACTATCGGTATACTTTGAACAGGTAGAGCGTTAAAATAAAACAACCATTTGCTATATGTCGTTATTACACTGAGTTGGACTCTGATGCGCCAGACCGCATGTTTATTACATAATGAAATTGTGTACGATTTTCCATTTTTAGGGTTCCGTAGTTAAACAACAAGGAACCCTTATAGTTTCGTCATGTCCGTCCGTTCGGCCGCGATTTTACTCAGAGATTATTTGCTACAAAGCAAAGCTGAACTATGCGATTCAATAACCCGATTATTATGACGTAATGGCTGTGAATTCAAACCAGTTAGGTAGGGTGAGCACATCAGATACAATTGAAATAATATTTATTAACTAAAGACCCATGAACAAAAAAGTATTAATCTGAATCTATTATTTCAATTTCGCTAATCTCTGCATCAGTGTAGGAGTAGTCATCATTGTCATCATTATCATCACTGCCACATAAAAATAGAACATGGATTTATGTAGGTATTTAAAATACTCCACCGACTAATATCCATATTTTAAATTAATTTATAAAAATAATTACGAGTTCAATAGATTTGGTAATCCTAAGTTAAATAAAGCGGGGAAAAAACGTTATTAATACGCAATTTAAATTTTTTTGCAAGCCATACTTTTCAAGTGACAGTTGATGCGGTCATTCGAGGTCATTGACGTTCCTATCCTTATTTGAAACACATTGTAATTTGCGTAATTATATAGCGGCCATTACACGCCTAGGCAAACATCAATCAGTTCGATCAATCATGATGGATGTTTGAATGATAGAATAATTTCGACATTACACGCTCATTCTGACTGTTCGTCAGTCAAACCCAAAGCGCTGGGTAAAAGACTGGCCTTTAAAAAGGGATTTATTTCTATACCCATATTAACTTATTGACTGACATTTTTTATTTCAAAAAAGGATAAAGACTGCAAATTATATTCGCATGAAAGAGGCTTGTTTTGATAAGTTACTAGTCTTGGTAATACCATATCTAAAAAAACAAGATACATGTATGCGAAGAGCTATAACTCCCGAAGAAAAGTTAAGAGCAACGACGCGTGATTGACAAATGCCAATACACGATCAATCAAAATTCTTGACTGATAGTTGATTGTCGTAAAAATCAAAATATTCAGATATTTCTCAATCAATTTCATGCAACCCTTAGTCACCGCATTGCACGGGAGGTTATTCGTCAATCACAACCGTCATTGTTGTAAAACTGAAAGCAAAAACTACTGTGTTGAGCATCTTAATATAGAGGTCAGTGAATTTACCATAGTTATATTTTCATTCACATTTTTTTTAATATTGCCAAACTAAAATTTGTAGCGTTTCCCTTACTAAAATCTGCATCAAACCAAAAACGCACCCTAACTTCACTTAACTTACTCGATATTATATTTTACCTACTTATATTATTTTTTTAATATAATCATTCTAACCATTTCGAATGTGGGTCATCATTATCATAATTACAGCCCTTCATAAGTCCACTGCTGAACATAGGCCTCACCCAAGGAATGCCACAAAGCACGGTCCTGAGCCACCTGCATCCATTAACTTCCTGCATGTCTTACCAGGTCGTCACTCCATCTAGTGGGGGGTCGCTCTACACTTCGCCTACCGGTACGAGGCTGCCACTCGAAAACCTTTCTTCCCTATCGGTTGTCGGTTCTTCGAGCTATATGGCCGGCCCACTACAACTTCAGCTTATTAATCTGTTGGGCTATGTCGGTTATGCTGGTTCTATTGCGGATGTCTTCATTTCTAAGTTTATCACGCAGAGAAACTCCGAGCATAGCCCTCTCCATAGCTCGCTGAGCGACCTTGAGCTTCCTCATACGGCCAGCAGTGAAGGACCACGTCTCAGATCCGTAAGTCATCACTGGCAACACGCACTGGTTGTATAATCACGTTTTCAGGTTTAGAGGTATGTCTAACGAGAAGATGTGTCGTAGTTAGCCCAAGTGGGCCAGGAACACAGTATAAATATGAACAGTATGGAAACTAAGCCTAGTTGAGGATATATTTACCTACGCTCCATTGAAGCAATAGGGTTGTAACTTTTAATGTTTTGATATTGCTTTTTTTTATCAATCAATCGAATTTAAATAACTAGCTTACAATCTAAATAGATAATCTCAGCAAAAAACGATAGATTAAATACGGAAAACAATTTAATATTAACACACAACAACTTGTAGAACTGTAGATCTTTAACTTTGTCATTACGGCGTAACCTTTTGAAAGTTTCGGCGGGAACGCACTGGACGAAAACGTACCTTTATTCTTCACTAGTTGTTCCCTGCGACTTCGCTCGCGTGTTAGGGTTTTTATTTTTTAGCGCGGAACCCTAATTCATTTTCTAAAATAAAAGTAGCCTAAGTTACTCCTTATGACATCAGCTATCTGCCAGTGAAAGTGCCGTCAAAATCGATCCAGCCGTTTCGGAGATTAGCCGGAACAAACAGACGGACAGACAGACAAAAATTTTAAAAATTGTTATTTAGTTATAAGTACCGTATTTACTTTCATATGCATTTAGTAAAAAGCTGTTATTTTAACATTACAAACAGACACTTCAATTTTATTTATTTGTATAGATTATTACAAATTATTTACAGAAAAATATTTTCGTCTGCTACGACAAGTTCGGAATTCTTTATTATTAAATTTAACTGTGTAAAAGATATCATTCTAATGAACATGATTTTTTTTAATAGACTGTTGGGAAACAAGGACAGGGTACTATGAAACCGATTTTGTTTATTTTTTTTGTAAATTAGATCAGCTACTTTGCAGTTTTTGTGTTCTTTTTTAAAGCAACAACGAAAAATCGGTTTCAACACCCTCAAAAACCATGAAAATGACACCCATGACGAAAAAATTAATACCTGTTGCAGCCGTCATCTTGGATTTACATTTCAACAGCACTATCGGCTTCAACATACTCAAAAACTATGAAAATGACACCCATGACGAAAAAATTGATACCTATTGCAGCCGCCATGTTGAATTTATATTTCGACAGGACTATCGGCTTCAACACCCTCGAAAACCATGAAAATGACACCCATGCTTTTTATTAGTGATCGATGCACCCCATGACGAAAAAATTGATACCTATTGCAGCCGCCATCATGGATTTACATTTCAACAGCACTATCGGCTTCAACATACTCAAAAACTATGAAAATGGCACCCATGACGAAAAAAATGATACCTATTGCAGCCGCCATCTTGGATTTACTTTATGTTACCACTATTGCACTATCAGCTTTTTTTAGCCTCAAAATCGCCGCAGTCTGGATGTACAAATAAGTTCACGAATTCATTATGATCAATCACACGGACTTATAAAATTCGATAACGATTATAACAATGACAATAAAAATCATTCTTACCTTTCAAAATCAGCAAGAAGCTTAAAATAAGATAGCTCCGGTTTTGATGAAGCCGAGTTCAAACAGCCGTATACTACGCAATACGTTCGTGGCATTTTTAAAGTCTTGAGGCGACACTCGCTACTGAGAACACCGCGACGAACGCTTAGAAGTCTCGTCGTTGCGCATGTTTCTGTGAGTGTGCCGTTTCGAGCGTTTGTTCGAAGTTTCCATACTGTTCCTACTATATACTGTGCCAGAAATTTCTACTCATGCACGATAATGCTCCGTCCCATACGGTGCGGCCGGTATCGGCCGCTCTCCGAGACCACGATATTCAAGTTTTGAATTGGCCTTCACAGTCGCCCGACTTAAACCTTATCGAGCATACCTGCGACATGTTACAAATTTTGTAAACGATAATAAAAAAAATAAGTTCAAATTTTGAAAATGGAACTCAGCCAATATTATTGTGTATGTAAGTATATTATTAATTTGTCATTAGTTTGTTTGTCATTAGTTACGATTTGGCGGCAAATTTAAAATTGTGTCACGTCAGCATGATTTCACCACGAGAAAATTTTCGTACAACGTTTTTTTTATGACTCGATGTCATTTAAAAAGTCAACAAGAAAGTTATGATAGACTTCGATTGGCCTTTCACGATGAAGCTCCATCTCGTGCCACTGTTTACAACTGGTTTAATGAGTTTAAACGTAGTCGCACTAATCTCACCGATGATCTGCGCGAAGGAATTCCTTTTACGGCGGCAACTGAAGATAACATCAATATTGTGCGGCGTATGATAGAGACTGACAAAAGAGTGATTTATCAGCAGATTCGGACAAGCTTAGGCATCGGTATGAGTCAAGTGCACAAAATCCTCCATGAACATTTAGCGGTCAGGAAGCTTTGTGACCGGTGGATACCTCATAATTTGAAAGAGGCCCAAAAACTCTCGTGTTGATTGGTGTCGCGTGAAATGGTTTAAAGATTTGACGGAGGTGACTCAAATGCTGTGTTCGACATACTTACGGGTGACGAAAACTGGATTTATTGTTATGATCCTTTAACTAAAAAACAGTCGGTTGTGTGGGTGTTTTCTTCCGATGAGTTGCCAACGCAACTCCTAGGCCTCCAACTTTAGTTGTAAAGTGAAGAGAGGTCGAAGCGTGGGAAAAGAGATGGTGGCCTCGTTCTTCGGAACGACATGTCATTACGCAACAATTCTTTTAGAGGATCGAAAAACAGCTACTGCAGACGGGTACACTAATAATTGTTTGCCACTTATCTTGGAAAAAGTTCCAGAGAAACGACCTCGCAGTAGGATCCCCCTTCACCACGACAACGCCTCGTCGCACACCGCCAAGCAAACAATCGACTACTTGGCGACGTCAGACGTGGAATTACCGTGGGTTTAGATATATATTTAGAGAGTGGTACACTAACAACTGTTTGCCACTTGTCTTGGAATATTTCGGGAGAAACGACCTCGCAGTAGGATGCTCCTTAACCACGACGACGCGTCGTTGCATACCGCCAAGCAAACAATCGACTACTTAGCGACGTCAGACGGAATTACTGGGCCACCCGCCCTATAGCCCGAACTTCGCACCTTGCGATTTTTATTTATTTCCGAAAATAAAAGAAAAACTTCGAGGAAAACGTTTTATGGACGCCGAGGAAGCAGTGGCCGCGTTTCTAAATGCCGTCGAAGAGACCCCTAAGGACGAATGGGCAGTGTTTTTCTCAGTGGTTCCATCAAATGCAGCGATGTATTAATGTAAATGGGCACAATTTTGAAAAGATATAATAAAACTAATAACTTGTTAGTTATTAGTTTATCTTTATATATAAAAATTACGTGTCACGTTGTTTGTCCGCGATGGACTCCTAAACTACTGAACTGATTTCAATGAAATTTTGCACACTGTGTGTATTTTGGTCCAACTTGAGAGATAGGATAGTTTTATCCCGATAAGTGACCCTCAATTTCTTTTATTGTGAATTTAATGATTTTTTTGTAGGACACATGGTCGTCGAAAAGGGCAGAACAACGTCTGTCTGGTCAGCTAGTAAATTATATAAAAGTAAACACAATAAAAAAATTATATGATAAATTCTAAATTTAACAGTAAACTCAGAACAATAAAATGGATAACTTACTTCCATATTTCTTGTGATGCGATAATTAGAACATGACACTTGTAGGTAACCTGCGTATGGATTAAAAGAATGAATTAGAAAGAAAATAACGAATTGTACGCTTTTTATACTAATTTTGATCACTAAAAGTTAATAATTTTGTTTTCTAATATTAATTGTTATTCTAATGGTAAGTGTTTGTCGGTGTGTATAAAACACCGGTTGGATTGAATCGAGAGTGAACAAGAGGTTGCGTCACTCTAGCGGAGCGTCATATCGATAGTGGCGGGGTAGAATTGAGGGTAGATCGGGAAACCCCCACTCGTTTGTGCAGTATAAAGCTCAGTGTAGGTGCCGAGCGTGAGGATTCCGCTGAAGTCATTCTACGAATGAAGTAATTCTGCGAGTGCAAAGTAGTGTCGTGCTTCTGTCCGTGGTGGTGGTTCCTCTTGTACAGGCAAGGAGGATGGTGTTGCTGAGAGGCTACCCTGTGTTACGTCGGGATGGGTGGTATTGCTGTTGGCTTGTATACTTTGGTGTTATCATGTAATTATGTCCTTCACGTTACACAGGAGTGCTAAGGTAGTGTCGTGGTTCTATCCATGATGGTGGTTCTCCTGGTGCAGGATGGTGTTGCTGGGAAGCTGCCCTGTGTTGTTACGGGAGGGTTGGTGTTGCTGTAGGTTTGCATACTTTGGTGCTATCATGTAATTGTGTCCTTCGCGTTACACCAGTGTGTGGTTGTGACGGGTACATATTACGGTGTGGCGAACTTTAATGACTTAACACTGAATGAATAGTGCGTTACGCTGTCTTAGTATTGATAATGATTAATTGCGTAAGCAAGAGAGCAAGTTGAACATCCGCTCTCACACTTACACCATATTTAACAATTAACGCTATTCTGTTGTATTTCCTGTATCTTTTTCTATATCCTATTTCCTATAGCTATGGGCATGATAGAAAACAGTGCTATTAAACGCGTCATTGCTAAGGCCCTACACACCAGCCAAAACGTGATATCAAGGTTGTGGTCACGTTATCGCAGTACTGGGGATGTGACTGAACGGCACACGGGTATGTATCGTGTTCCTACGCAGAGACAGGATCGATTTCTCCGCCATCTACCACCAGTACGCAACCCAATATCACAGCGATGCAACTACTACAAAGGGTCCAGTAGGAACACCAGCTGCTGGTAAGCGACCAAACCATGCGAAGGAGGTTGCATAAAGTTGTTCTTCATGCTCGAAGACCGCTACGTGTTCGTGGGCTCGGAAGCATTTACCATGGAGTAACGAACAATGGTCTTTGGTGCTGCTCACCGATGTGTCCCGGATTGGGTTTCATCGGGATTCATGAAGAACACGCGTTTGGAGAACTCCAGGGAAAGTTGCGGTCTACGGTAACCTCAAGAGGTCCACTCATACCAAGGGGGAATAATCATGGTGTGGGCAGGAATTCCTCTTGACGGACGAACCCAGCTCGTTTGGATCCAAGGCAGCATGACTGCACAAAAATACGAGGAGGTATTAGATCCCTCAGGTAATAGCAGGCAGTACGTATTACGGTATGGTCGAACTTTAATTGCTTAACACTGAATGAATAGTGCGTTACGCTGTCTTAGTATTGATAATGATTAATTGCGTAAGCAAGAGAGGAAGTTGAACATCCGCTCTCACACTTATACCATTTTTAACAATTAACGCTATTCTGTTGTATTTCCTATATCAGAATTGGCCTTATCCCGTTGATTTACCGATATGAGAAGTGGGATAGAGTCCCTGTTATCGCCCATATATAATTTTCGAATAGTGTGAGGGTTATTACGTTTGTGAAAGACTGTGATGCGCTTCCCGTTAATATCTTTGTTTTTATGTTATATGTGTGTCCTATTTATGACATTGACGTATCATTAAAGTGAGTAAAAGTTTAAAGTAAAATGTTTTAAGCCCAAGGTTAAATCTTTTTGTTCCATTTATATTAAAGGTATCCGTAAGTACTTTTATAATTTTTTAATGTACCCAAATATTATGTACCTAAATATGTTTTGACTATGTCAACAGCCATTCCGTAGCCATAGCTCCGTGTGTGCGGTGCGCGTGTGGTGTTGGTAGAGGTCTAGTTTAATCGTAGTTGAGATGTTTGTGAGCTTTAAGAGTCTTGTCACGTCGTGATTTGATTCGAGATGAAATGTTAAGAGCTGTGGGCATAACAGAAAATGGAGCTATTAAACGCGTAGTTCCTAAGACTCTACACACCAGCCAAAACGTGATATCAAAGTTGTGGTCACGTTATCGCAGTACTGGGGATGTGGCTACGATACTACTTACTAGCAACGATAGAAGACGCACGCTTTAAGGAAACATATTTTGTAACACAATCAATAATTACAGAGTAACAGTCCTCCGGCCACTTCACTAAAAAACTTGCATATGATTTCTATCAAAAAAATACCGCGCCAGCAAAATAACGAAATAATATAAGGACAAAATACTAAATACGGTAAGTAAATATTGATTGTATAGGTTAGAATAACAAAATAATTAAATTAGTGAATATGAATTCACATTGGGGCACAGTGATCATTAGTCAAACTAAAAATAATGGTTTGGGCTAAAACTACATAATGTCTCATATTCCTAAATTTACAATTTAAATTTTGTTTTTATAGGTCCTAAAATGGCGACAATTTGCTAAACAGCCTAAAAGATAATTCGAGGGTCTTATAGTCTTAGTAGCTGTACTATGTATGTTATTACAGCCATTAGTTTTTAATCAGTTGTATAATAGAATATTTTTATTACTAACGCTGTATAGTAGATTTTAAAACATCACATATAATTCTCTTTAGAGATACGTATAAAATATGAAAATTCTTTGTCTTAGGAACAACACTTTTATTCCTTCTTCTCTTTATCTCATTTAAATAATAATATTTTAAGATGTAACCGTGTTATAATAATTTTGTTGTTTTATATTAAGGACAAGGAGAAAAATGTGTTTACTTTTTTCACTTCTTTTAACACACAGACAAAGTTAATAATAATTTTTGTACCAACCTAAATCCATCGATTTAATCGAAATGATTGTATTTATTGACAATAAATTACTACCCCTTTAATTCAGTTGAATTCACAAACCAAACCAAAAATATAACTACCGTTAACAAATAAAGATTACCTATACATCTTTTTTTTTAATGTAAAAAAGTGGAGTAAAGAATTAAAGCTATCTCTTTCTTTGGCAAACAATATTAAGGAAGGTACATTTTATCTTGCTCAGCAGTACGGTACCAGTACGAGCATGTGCTGTTTATTTTTTTTATATTTGTTTATATATATATATATATATATATATATATATATATATATATATATATATATTTCATTATATTTATATTAAAATGAAAGTGGACGAAGTGAAACAAGTATGTAAGGATCCGTAGCAAGTGAATCGTAGCAGGAGAACCACCAACAAGGATAGAACCACGACACCACCTTAGTACTCCAGTGTAACGTGAAGGACATAATTACATGATAACACCAAAGTATGCAAACCAACAGCAACATCACCCCTCCCGATGTAACACAGGGCAGCCTCCCAGCAACACCACCCTCCTTGCCTGCACAAGACGAACCACCACTACGGACAGAACTACGACACTATCTTAGTACTCGCAGAATTACTTCGTTCGTAGAATGATTTCAGCGGAATCCTCACGCTCGGCACCTACACTGAAGTTTATACTGCACAAACGAGTGGGGGTTTCCCGATCTACCCTCGATTCTACCCCGCCACTATCGATATGACGCTCCGCTAGAGTGACGCAACCTCTTGTTCACTCTCGATTCAATCCAACCGGTGTTTTATACACACCTACATACACTTACCATTACAATAACGATTAATATTAGGAAACAAAATAATTGTTAGTTAGTGTATGTAATGAATTTATATTATTATTTATATTAAAATGAAAGTGGACGAAGTGAAACAAGTATGTAAGGATCGTAGCAAGTGGAAAGAAGTGGTCTCTGCCTACCCTTACGGGAAATAGGCGTGATTATATGTATGTGTGTATGTATTAAGTAATTAAAGTTCGACCATACCTTAATATGTACCAGTCACAATCACACTGGTGTATCGCGAAGGACATAATTACATGAGAGGATAGATGTAGATGTCTATGGGCCACAACAACCACTTACCATCAGGTGGACTGTGTGCTCGTTTGTCACCCTTATCCTATAAAAAAAAACACTAACACCAAAGTATGCAAACAACAGCACCACCACTCCTCCCGATGTAACACAGGGCAGCCTCCCAGCAACACCATCCTGCACCAGGAGAACTACCACCATGGATAGGTTCACGACACTACTTTAGTACTCCAGTGTAACGTGAAGGACATAATTACATGATAACACCAAAGTATGCAAACCAACAGCAACACCACCTCTCCCGATGTAACACAGGGCAGCCTCCCAGCAACACCATCCTGCACCAGAAGAACCACCACCAAGGATAGAACCACGATACTACCTTAGTACTCCAGTGTAACGTGAAGGACATAATTACATGATAACACCAAAGTATGCAAACCAACAGCAACACCACCTCTCCCGATGTAACACAGGGCAGCCTCCCAGCAACACCATCCTGCACCAAAAGAACCACCACCAAGGATAGAACCACGACACTACCTTAGTACTCCAGTGTAACGTGAAGGACATAATTACATGATAACACCAAAGTATGCAAACCAACAGCAACACCACCTCTCCCGATATAACACAGGGCAGCCTCCCAGCAACACCATCCTGCACCATGAGAACCACCACCAAGGATAGAGTTACGACACTACCTTAGAACTCCAGTGTAAAGTGAAAGACATAATTACATGATAACACCAAAGTATGCAAAACAACAGCAACACCACCCCTCCCGATGTAACACAGGGCAGCCTCCCAGCAACACCATCCTGCACCAGAAGAACCACCACCAAGGATAGAACCACGATACTACCTTAGTACTCCAGTGTAACGTGAAGGACATAATTACATGATAACACCAAAGTATGCAAACCAACAGCAACACCACCTCTCCCGATGTAACACAGGGCAGCCTCCCAGCAACACCATCCTGCACCAAAAGAACCACCACCAAGGATAGAACCACGACACTACCTTAGTACTTCAGTGTAACTTGAAGGACATAATTACATGATAACACCAAAGTATGCAAACCAACAGCACCACCACTCCTCCCGATATAACACAGGGCAGCCTCCCAGCAACACCATCCTGCACCATGAGAACCACCACCAAGGACAGAACCACGACACTATCTTAGAACTCCAGTGTAACGTGAAGGACATAATTACATGATAACACCAAAGTATGCAAAACAACAGCAAAACCACCCCTCCCGATGTAACACAGGGCAGCCTCCCAGCAACACCACCCTGCACCAGGAGAACTACCACCATGGATAGGTTCACGACACTACCTTAGTACTCCAGTGTAACGTGAAGGACATAATTACATGATAACACCAAAGTATGCAAACCAACAGCAACACCACCTCTCCCGATGTAACACAGGGCAGCCTCCCAACAACACCATCCTGCACCAGAAGAACCACCGCCAAGGATAGAACCACGATACTACATTAGTACTCCAGTGTAACGTGAAGGACATAATTACATGATAACACCAAAGTATGCAAACCAACAGCAAAACCACCTCCCCCGATGTAACACAGGGCAGCCTCCCAGCAACACCATCCTGCACCAAAAGAACCACCACCAAGGATAGAACCACGACATTACCTTAGTACTCCAGTATAACGTGAAGGACATAATTACATGATAACACCAAAGTATGCAAACCAACAGCAACACCACCTCTCCCGATATAACACAGGCCAGCCTCCCAGCAACACCATCCTGCACCAGAAGAACCACCACCAAGGATAGAACCACGACACTTAGTACTCCAGTGTAACGTGAAGGACATAATTACATGATAACACCAAAGTATGCAAACCAACAGCAACACCACCCCTCCCGATGTAACACAGGGCAGCCTCCCAGCAACACCATCCTGCACCAGAAGAACCACCACCAAGGATAGAACCACGACACTACCTTAGTACTTCAGTGTAACTTGAAGGACATAATTACATGATAACACCAAAGTATGCAAACCAACAGCAACACCACCTCTCCCGATATAACACAGGGCAGCCTCCCAGCAACACCATCCTGCACCATGAGAACCACCACCAAGGATAGAGTTACGACACTACCTTAGAACTCCAGTGTAAAGTGAAAGACATAATTACATGATAACACCAAAGTATGCAAAACAACAGCAACACCACCCCTCCCGATGTAACACAGGGCAGCCTCCCAGCAACACAATCCTGCACCAGGAGAACTACCACCATGGGTAGGTTCACGACACTACCTTAGTACTCCAGTGTAACGTGAAGGACATAATTACATGATAACACCAAAGTATGCAAACCAACAGCAACACCACCTCTCCCGATGTAACACAGGGCAGCCTCCCAGCAACACCATCCTGCACCAGAAGAACCACCACCAAGGATAGAACCACGATACTACCTTAGTACTCCAGTGTAACGTGAAGGACATAATTACATGATAACACCAAAGTATGCAAACCAACAGCAACACCACCTCTCCCGATGTAACACAGGGCAGCCTCCCAGCAACACCATCCTGCACCAAAAGAACCACCACCAAGGATAGAACCACGACACTACCTTAGTACTCCAGTGTAACGTGAAGGACATAATTACATGATAACACCAAAGTATGCAAACCAACAGCAACACCACCTCTCCCGATATAACACAGGGCAGCCTCCCAGCAACACCATCCTGCACCATGAGAACCACCACCAAGGATAGAGTTACGACACTACCTTAGAACTCCAGTGTAAAGTGAAAGACATAATTACATGATAACACCAAAGTATGCAAAACAACAGCAACACCACCCCTCCCGATGTAACACAGGGCAGCCTCCCAGCAACACCATCCTGCACCAGAAGAACCACCACCAAGGATAGAACCACGATACTACCTTAGTACTCCAGTGTAACGTGAAGGACATAATTACATGATAACACCAAAGTATGCAAACCAACAGCAACACCACCTCTCCCGATGTAACACAGGGCAGCCTCCCAGCAACACCATCCTGCACCAAAAGAACCACCACCAAGGATAGAACCACGACACTACCTTAGTACTCCAGTGTAACGTGAAGGACATAATTACATGATAACACCAAAGTATGCAAACCAACAGCAACACCACCTCTCCCGATAACACAGGGCAGCCTCCCAGCAACACCATCCTGCACCAGAAGAACCACCACCAAGGATAGAACCACGATACTTAGTACTCCAGTGTAACGTGAAGGGCATAATTACATGATAACACCAAAGTATGCAAACCAACAGCAACACCACCCCTCCCGATGTAACACAGGGCAGCCTCCAAGCAACACCATCCTGCACCAGAAGAACCACCACCAAGGATAGAACCACGACACTACCTTAGTACTCCAGTGTAACGTGAAGGACATAATTGCATGATAACACCAAAGTATGCAAACCAACAGCAACACCACCTCTCCCGATGTAACACAGGGCAGCCTCCCAGCAACACCATCCTTCACCAGGAGAACTACCACCATGGATAGGTTCACGACACTACCTTAGTACTCCAGTGTAACGTGAAGGATATAATTACACGATAACACCAAAGTATGCAAACCAACAGCAACATCACCCCTCCCGATGTAACACAGGGCAGCCTCCCAGCATCACCATCCTGCATCAGGAGAACCACCACTAAAGATAGAACCACGACACTACCTTAGTACTCCAGTGTAACGTGAAGGACATAATTACATGATAACACCAAAGTATGCAAACCAACAGCAACACCACCTCTCCCGATGTAACACAGGGCAGCCTCCCAGCAACACCATCTTGCACCAGACGAACCACCACCAAGGATAGAACCACGACACTATCTTAGTACTCCAGTGTAACGTGAAGGACATTATTACATGATAACACCAAAGTATGCAAACCAACAGCAACACCACCCCTCCCGATGTAATACAGGACAGCCTCCCAGCAACACCATCCTGTACCAGAAGAACCACCACCAATGATAGAACCACGACACTACCTTAGTACTCCAGTGTAACGTGAAGGACATAATTACATGATAACACCAAAGTATGCAAACCAACAGCAACACCACCCCTCCCGATGTAACACAGGGCAGCCTCCCAGCAACACCATCCTGCACCAGAAGAACCACCACCATGGATAGGATCAAGACACTACCTTAGTACTCCAGTGTAACGTGAAGGACATAATTACATGACAACACCAATGTATGCAAACCAACAGCAACACCACCCCTCCCGATGTAACACAGGGCAGCCTCCCAGCAACATCATCCTGCACCAGGAGAACCACCACCATAGATAGGATCAAGACACTACCTTAGTACTCCAGTGTAACGTGAAGGAACGTGTTTTGGACAGTGGTAGAGCCACGCGGCAGCTTTTGCTGTCGCACGGATGGGCCGGCTTGAACTGGGGTGGTACCACGACCTCACAGAATACCAGCGTGAAGTAGAGGTTTACCTCTGCGTTTCGCTTGGTGAGTGCAGGTGGCCGGAGGCTCTTTTTACTGGAAATGAGGCATTCCATCTTAGTCCTCACGGGTGACAACGCATCTGCATTTTGATTCGCAAACGAGGATAGATGTAGATGTCTATGGGCCGCAGCAACCACTTACCATCAGGTGGACTGTGTGCTCGTTTGTCACCCTTATCCTATAAATAAAAGGACAATTACATGATTACACCAAAGTATGCAAGCCAACAGCACCACCACCCCTCCCGATGTAATACAGGACAGCCTCCCAGCAACACCATTCTGCATGAGGAGAACCACCACCACGGATAGAACCACGACATTACCTTAGCACTCCTGTGTAACGTGAAGGATATAATTACATGATAACACCAAATATGCAAACCAACAGCAATACCACCCATCCCGACGTAACACAGGGTAGCCTCTCAGCAACACCATCCTCCTTGCCTGCACAAGACGAACCGCCACTACGGACAGAACTACGTCACTATCTTAGTACTCGCAGAATTACTTCATTCGTGGAATGACTTCAGAGGAATCCTCACGCTCGGCACCTACACTGAAATTTATACTGCACAAACGAGTGGGGGTTTCCCGATCTACCCTCAATTCTACCCCGCCATTATCGATATGACGCTCCGCTAGAGTGACGCAACCTCTTGTTCACTCTCGATTCAATCCAACCGGTGTTTTATACACACCGACATACGCTTACCATTAGAATAACGATTAATATTAGGAAACAAAATAATTAACTTTTAGTGATCAAAATTGGTATAAAACGCGTACAATTCGTTATTTTCTTTATAAAAAAAACAAAATAAAAAAAATTGATTTATTTCAGACTTTTGTCCATAATATTGTTGGTAGCATAAAAAAAGAAGAGATCTTAAAAACTAGGTTAGTAACATTTCTTTGGAAAATATTTATTCTAATTTAAATATCTGTCTGCACTGCGCGACACCCCTGCAACATGTGTGTGAGCGTACTCCCAGTGCCGCAGTATCGGATAGTCAGGCTTTTCGCTGATTACTCTGAGAATGGTGTTGGCGCTCCCCCGCACCGTGCGCAGGAGGGATGCGATTCGCCTGCGCACTATGGTGTGAAATCCATCAGTGTGGGCCAATGCGAACATCCCTGATGCACTACAGTAACTTGGAAGCCCCAACAACATTCTCAGACCATTATTATATTGTACTCGGAGAGCGTTGTATGTTGCCAGGTCGAGTCGTCTTAGGTGGCAACCGAACCTCCACCGGAGATTCTTAGCACCCCCTGCCCCGCCGTTACCATGGTCGCCACCGTATCCAGGAATAGCGGGGCCGCCGAGGACTGGGGGCCGTCTCTTTGATGTTCTCATCATTGGGGGGTATTTGCCATAGTTGCCACGCTTGGCAAGCGGGTTGACAACCGCAGTTTTTTTATTGTAATTTTGCTGTTATCAAGAAGATGTTGCTGCCCATCTCCTGCCTGTTTACCTTTGTCGCCTTTTACGATACCCACGGGAAGATATGGGGTAGTGGATATTCTTAACCACCACTACACGGCACGCAGACCTGACGACTTCCAGCCTCCCGAACAAGCCGGTTTCCGGTTAGTGCCATAGACCACATACATACCCTGCGGCAGATTGTACAGAAGACAGAGGAGTATAATCTGCCACTTTGCCTTGCGTATGTGGACTATGAGAAAGCCTTTGATTCCATCGATATTTGGGCGGTACTGCAGTCTCTTCAGCGGTGCCAAGTTGACTGTCGGTATATCGAAGCGTTGAAGTGTTTGTACAGTAGGGCAACGATGACTATCCGAGTACAGAACCAGAGTACGAAACCTATCCAACTGCAGAGAGGTGTAAGACAGGGTGACGTTATATCCCCGAAATTCTTCACCGCTGCATTGGAAGACATTTTCAAGCTACTGGACTGGAAAGGATGCGGTATTAACATCAATGGCGAGTACATCACTCACCTTTGATTAGCCAACGACATAGTTCTTATGGGAGAATCGCTGGAGGACCTAAGCACTATGCTCAATGACCTCAATAGTGTCTCCTAACGGATAGGTCTTAAGATGAACATGGACAAAACAAAAATCATGTTTAACGTCCATGTCACACCTATGCCGGTTGTTGTGGGGAGCACTAAGCGCGAAGTAGTTGACGAATATGTTTACCCTGGACAAATAGTCCGACTAGGTAAGTCTAACTTCGACCGAGAGGTCAATCGACGGATTCAACTCGGCTGGGCAGCGTTCGGGAAACTACGACACATCTTCTCGTTAGACATACCTCAAAACCTGAAAACGAAATTGTACAACCAGTGCGTGTTGCCAGTGATGACTTACGGATCTGAGACGTGGTCCTTCACTGCTGGCCGTATGAGGAAGCTCAAGGTCGGTCATCGAGCTATGGAGAGGGCTATGCTCGGAGTTTCTCTGCGTGATAAACTTAGAAATGAGGATATCCGCAGTAGAACCAGAGTAACTGACATAGCCCAACGGATTAGTAAGCTGGTGGCAGTGGGCCGGTCATATAGCTCAAAGAACCGACAACCGATGGGGAAGAAAGTTTATATAGAGTATATATATATATATATATATATATATATATATATATATATATATATATGTATATAGAGTGACGACCTGGTAAGACATGCAGGAAGTCGATGGATGCAGGTGGCTCAGGACCGTGCTTTGTGGCATTCCTTGGGGGAGGCCTATGGTCAGCAGTGGACTTATGAAAGGCTGTTATGATGATGATGACTCGGAGAGCATTGATAGCCCCCCGTGTATAGTTGACCCATAGATTGCACGTATAAAGCGTTTGGCAGTATGCCTTAAACAGTGTTATTTTCACATCTGGACTGCTACGTGCAAATTTGCGAGCCAACATGTTGCAGCGGACTGCCATTGCCTTCCTTTCCGTTTCAATATCCTTGTTATCCTTCAAGTCCTCGGTAACCACGTTACAGAGATTCTTGATGATGGATGATAGGTGGCACCCTTACAAGTTCTTTACCGTTAAGTTTGACTGGCGGTGCATACATCACCTTACGAGTCCTGGCTTTAAAAACTATCAACTCGTTTTTCCTACCATTATACTATAGGCCGTGGGATTTTGCATACTCCTCGCATATTGAGATCAGCCTTCTTAGAGCAGCAACTGACGGACTCAGCAACACCATGTCGTCCGCTTAATTGATGCTGTTCATACAGAGACCATCAATGAAACAGCCGACACTGGCGCTGCCAAGCCCAACAATCAACTTGTCTACATACAAGTTAAAAAGCGTCGGGGAGATCAAACCACCCTGCCTCACCCCACACTCCAACCCGTACGCATCAGAAAGTTGATCTAACCATTTGACTTGGTTAGTCTGGTGGCCATACCAATATTTTTTTAACAGTGGTAGAGCCAGGCGGCAGCTTTTGATGTCACATGGATGGGTCGGCTCGAACCGGGGTGGTACCACGACCTCACAGAACACCAGCGTGAAGTAGAGGTTTATCTCTGCATTTCGCTTGGTGAGTGCAGGTGGCCGGAGGCCCTTTTTACTGGAAATGAGGCATTCCATCCTAGTCCTCACGGGTGAAAACGCATCTGCATCTTGATCTGTAACAGAGGATAGATGTAGATGTCTATGGGCCGCAGCAACCACTTACCATCAGGTGGACTGTGTGCTCGTTTTTCACCCTTATTCTATTAAAAAAAAATTACAGGCACTCCTGAATTTTGTAGTTTGTCCCACAGGATGTCGTACCTAACCAAGTCAAACGCCCTGGATAAGTCAAGAAAAGCCGCGTAAACTGGAGTCTTCCTATCCATATAATACCTGAAAGTATCTATGCTTGAGAGCCAGAATGGCGCACTCAGTTGACAGTTTTGGCCTGAAACCGAATTGAGCGTCGTACAGAACCAGGTGACGCTTGAGCTGTCTCTCAACAAGGCCGTCAAGTACTTTTGCTGTGATAGTAGCCAATGAAATCGGCCGATAGTTGGTCTTATCGGATATATTTCCAGTTTTATTCTTAACAATAGGAACAACGACCGATCTCATCAACTCTGCAGGCAGGTATGAGTGTCTGATGCCGAAAGTAAATAGCATACCTAGTAGCCTCGAGAGGTGCGGCCCAGCATACATGAAGTGCCGTCACGACCCGGTGACTTGCCTCTTTTCATACCTGTAATTAACTGTTCAACCTCTTTAGCTGTCACACGTTTTGGCACTCCGGATATGATGACCTCAACATCAGCACCCCGTGCATTTAGCTGCGACTGCACCCTAAAATGGAAACTGAACAAGTTAGCTACCTTGAATACCCTGTACTTAAATGTAATTGTAATTCATTATTTTAATCCATACGCAGTTTTTGTTCTAACTATCTCATCACAAGAAATATGGAAATAACTTACCCATTTTATTGTTCTGAATTTACTGTTAAATAAAAAATTTATCGTATAATTTTTTTATTGTGTTTATTTTTATATAATTTATTATTTGTTTGATTTAGTTACTATTTAATAATAACTATGTGACAGCACAAATATACTATCTCACCACGCCACAATTGTACAAATGTATTGATATGTGACAGGAAGTATGTAGGCGTGGTGTCAATTTGTATGATATTTTAGTGTCATATTTTAAACTTGATCCAGTGTCCAGTGTTCGTAAAAGTGTTATATTTATAGACTGTATGAATGTACTGACAGTAAAGTAAGGAGCGCTGTTTATACTCACGTTTGTTCAATTTGTTCATAGATATTCACGAGATATTTATCAAAATACGAATCACAAACTAATTGTTCAATGGTCATGGTTCAACTTACATATTGTCGAAATAGGAAAAATTTAAGTCGTTCTCATCAGTCGGTCTCATAACATAACAGTAGATACTAGATGTAGAAATCTGTAACAATTGAAATAATATTGTTTTATTTAAATAATAACTAAGTCAGCAACGGGTATCATTGATGGTACTATGATTATAAATTAAGCACAATAAAAAATTATACAATAAATTTGAGATTTAACAGTAAATTGTGAACGATAAAATGGGTAACTTACCTCCACATTTCTTGTGACGAGATAGAACAAAACACTTGTAGGTAAACTGAGTATGGATTGAAAGAATGAATTGTAAAGACAATAACGAATTGTATGCTTTTTATACCAATTTTGATCATTAAAAGTTACTCATTTCTCTAATGATTGCCAAGTATTATTTTCTTAATGTTATCAACCCCCTCCCCTCCTCCCGCTACTTCTACGCCAGCGGAACACCCAATATAAATCATGTAAATGGGATCAGTAGCTCTCGAGTTATAAGCGCACAAACGGACAGACAGACAGTAAGAGAGACGTTGTGATTTATAATCATCATCGGTCTATATATGACGTTTAGAGCATAATAAACCCGCTGGCCAAGTGCGAGTTGGTGGATGTCACATTATGTCATCGAATTTTTGGTTGGTTTGGTTGACATGTCGGTTTCATCTCTAAAACGAAATGTATGAAATTCATGACTCCAAATGTCAAACGTTTAAACACTAATGTAATTTTAAATGGGGAGGAACTGAGTCTTGTAAATACCAGCATTTTTCTTGGAATCACACTAGATGCGACGCTTCAATGGAGCCCCCATATATCAAAACTAGCAAGCAGACTTAGTTCTGCAGCATATGCTGCAAAAAGATTAGAAATCTTACCAGTGTTGAAACAGTTAGACTAGTTTACTTTAGCTATTTTCATAGCATAATATCGTATGGTATTTTGCTATGGGAACACGCGACTGACACTGAAATTAGGTATATATGTTTTACAGAAGAGGCCCATAAGTGCAATATATGATTTAAGACCTAAAGAGTCGCTGCGACAAAAATTTAAACAAATTAATTTATTAACTTTGGCTTCTCAATACATTTATGAAAATGTAATGTACGTAAACAAAAATAAAAGTAGTTTTACAAAAATAAGTGATATTGATTCTGTAAATACTAGGAACAGACACAAGCTAGTAGTACCAGTTACTCGACTCCAGCGAGTCAGTAATTTATTCTTGGGGCGATGTCTACGCTTTTACAACAAAATCCCAGAAAATATACAAAATTTTACCTGCTCAAAGTTTAAAAACTTCATTAAACTAAGTTTGTATAAAAAGGGTTATTATAATATTAAGGAATTTATGGAAGATAATAACACCCGGGTATGAGACGATCGCTACCAAGCTATTTCTAATTTGTTTTAGTGTAACATACATGATTGTAAGCTGTTATTTTTTTTTAAGTCCCGCTGGGTTTCATGCTGGTTTTTCCCAGGACAGAGGCTTTTACCGTAGCAGTGGTAATTAAACAAAAGAGTGCCTTTCAATAAGTATTATTTATAATCTCTATATTGAATAATAAACGTTTTTGTTCACTAGTTTGAACACAGATGATGTAGATTATGCGGAGACACATTGAAAATGTTAATTTAAATTTTGTGCGCTCGCCCTCCCTTGACCTACAAATTTGCAGTCGGAGCCTTTAACCGTTGAGCCACTGCTCTCATGCTTCTGTATTTTATAATATGTAAAGATAATCAATAGATGTTATTAGTAAACTCGAGTTTATTAGTAAATGAGAGCTCAGGATTTTCAATAAGGCGACTCTCATAATTTATAATTAGGTGGTGATTAGATGACGAAGTATACAAGTATGGTGTGATTAATGTTAAAACCATAGAATTATTACGCATAATTCTATGGTTAAAACCTATCTTTGTGTCTATAAGAGATATCAAAGAAGTGGCAATAGGCCGGCCATATAGCTCAAAGAACCGACAATCGATGGGGAAGAAAGGTTCTCGAGGGGCACTCTCGTACGTAGGTTTGAATGTCATTGTAGTGTATGTAGTTCATTCTAGTCAAATGTCAAATCAAGCATTTCAAAATAGATCCTCGTTGTCTCATAAACTCACATATTAGGTGGGCTGAAAAGTTCGTATCGTTTCCATGAGATGGCGCCACTAGAATAAAATCCATATCATTTTTAGTTAGTACCAACCTTCAAAAAAAACGTGTATAAATTTGACAGCTGTCTGATTATTAGTTTGTGAGTATGGAGTGTAGAGAGAAGGAGGACCATCCCTATTTTTTTAATAGAATAGGGGCAAACGAGCATGCGGCTCACCTGATGGTAAGTGACTACCGCCGCCCATGAACAACCGCAACACCAGGGGAATTGCAGATGCATTGCCGGCCTTTTAGAAAGGTGTAAGCTCTTTTCTTGAAGGTTCCCAAGTCGTATCGGTCCGGAAAATTCGCTGGTGGTAATTGATTCCACAAGGAAGTTGTGCGAGGGAGAAAACTTCTTCTGAATCGCACAGTGGTGGACCGCCAATCATCCAGTTGGTATGGATGGTAACGCGGGTTTTGTCGCGATGTGCGATGGTGAAATTAAGCGTCTGGAATTAGTTCGAACAATTCCTCAGAGCACTCCCCGTGGTAAATGCGATAAAATACGCAAAGAGATGCAACATCTCTACACAGTGCCAGTGTATTGAGCCGATCAGAAAGAACTCAGTCGTCGACGATTCGAACCGCTCTGCGCTGGATGCGGTCAAGTGGAAGGAGCTGGCACTGGGGTGCCCTGGCCCAGAGATGAAAACAGTATTCCATGTGGAGCCGAACTTGCGCTTTGTAAAGTTGCAGGCGATATGCCGGCATGAAATACTGTCTTGCTCTGCTGAGCACGCCAAGCTTTTCAGAGGCCAATTTGGCCTTCCCTTCCAAGTGACCACGAAACTGCACACTATTCGATATGTTGACGCCAAGGATTCCGATACTGGCTGAGGCAGCAAGGGGAGTGCCTTGAAACTGAGGAGATACGACAAAGGGTTTCTTTTTAGCGGTAAACGCGCAAACTTGTGTCTTCTGGGGATTGAACTGGACTAGATTTAGTCGGCCGCAATCCGAGACTTTGTTAAGCAAAGACTCGACTTCAGACACAAGTTTGTCCCGGTACTCGGCGACGTTTTCCCGAGAAATATTGGCACGGCCGGTATAAAAGGCATCATCAGTGCTGTCGTCCGCGTAGCAATGAATGCTACCAGTTAGCAACATATCATTGATATGCAGGAGAAACAGCGTTGGTGATAGCACGCAGCCTTGTGGAACACCAGCGTTGATAGGCTTGAAATCAGAGCATGCACCGTCTACTACGACCTTGATGCTCCGATCAGCAAGGAAACTGGTGATCCATTTGCACAATTTCTCGGGAAGCCCATAGGAAGGAAGCTTAGAAAGAAGTGCTTTGTGCCAGATCCGATCGAAGGCCTTCGCTATGTCCAAACTAACGACCAATGCCTCCCCCTTGGACTCTACTGCCTCCGCCCATCTATGAGTTAAGTAGACTAGAAGATCACCAGCTGATCGACTCCGACGAAAACCGTACTGGCGGTCACTAATCAGCTGGTGATCCTCAAGGTACCTCATGAGCTGGCAGTTTATAATGGATTCCATTATTTTGGATAGGTGATAGGCCTGTAGTTATACGGGTCTGAGCGGTCGCCTGTTTTAGGGATCGGGTGGACCGAAGCTGTCTTCCATGAATTCGGGACTACGCCTAGGGAGTAGGAGTACCGGAAAAGACGCGTTAAAACCGGTGCCAACTCCGGAGCACACGTCTTCAGCACAATGGGAGGGACTCCATCGGGCCCACTCGACTTGCTGACGTCCAGGGAGAAGAGTGCTTTGCGAACCGAGCGCTGTGTAAATCGCACATCCGGCATGGGGCACTCACATCGCCAGATAGTCGGCGGTGTGTTCCCCCCGTCATCTAGAGTCGGGTTGGACGCAAAAAGAGAGCTCAACAGATCAGCTTTCTCCTTTGCGGCATGGGCCAGTGAGTCGTCCTCTCTGTGCAGAGATGGAAGAGATGGCTGACAGAAGTTCCCTTGAATAGCCTTGGCGAGAGACCAGAATGCACGGGTTCCCTAGAACTAGCTTCTCGCCAATTCTGCCGATGTGCTCAGACCTTGCCTTGGCAATGACGCTTTTGAAGGACCTGGAGGCGGAATTATACTTCTTTTTAAGTGCGCTGGTGTTTGCATCCCGAGACGTTGATGCATCAGCCCAGGCCCGGTAGCACTCCTGCTTATAGCGTGATGCTATTTTACAGGAGCGACCAAACCATGGCTGGGATCTGCCTCCGATGGGCACCTCAGAGGATGGAATAAAAATTTCCATACCCTGAAGTACCACATCAGCAACAGAATCGGCAACAACACTGGGATCTTGCGGCGAGAAGCAAACCCGCCTCCAAGGATAGGATGCAAAAAAAGACCGCAATCCCGTCCCAATCAGCTGACCTATAGTGCCAAACACGGCGGCAAGCTACAGATCGCAAAAGCGATTGGAGCGTGAGTAGCACCGTACTCCAGATCAGACAATGGTCCGAAGAGCCCAGAGGGGCATCGACGGAGACCTGATATTCGTCCGGATGAGAGGTCAACAGAAGGTCCAACAGGGAAGGTACATGGTCTTCCACATCTGGGATCCGCGTAGGCGAAGTAACCAGTTGTGTTAGACCATATGTCAAAGCATAGTACTCGTAATAGACAGATCTACCCGCATGATCGGTTAAACGAAAACCAAGCCATTCAGCGTGGTGGGCGTTGAAATCACCGAGTATCACGATCTCTGCGGATGGGACCTGTTGTAGCACGGAGTCTGCAGCCATTTGGACGTGGTCGATGAGTCGGTCTGTGTCGGTATTACCGCTATGGGACCTATAGAGGCACCCGTAGACGCGGAGATGGTCGACGCTGTCTACGCGCAGCCATAGGATGGACAGGTCCGTACCTTCAAGACTGCCGAGGCGTCGAAAACAGATGTCCTCACTGACGTATACGCAAACTCCAGCGCGGGGCACAAAGGAGTGTTCCAATTTGTACCCCGGGTAGGAGAGGTATGAAGTATCAGCCGGAGAGGACACCTGAGTCTCGGTTAAAAAGAGCAAGGCCTTTAGGTCTCTAGATTTATGAAAAGTGTCCCTAAAAACGTATCCAATAAGAGTGGCGCTGCAGTATCATAGGATAAATATAAAAAAAGCGCCAAAAGTAATTAGAATAAGATGGAGAAATAATCAAGGACCGACTAATCCGCTTGGTTTTGTACTACGCAAATAGTTGAGATTTTGTATACTGGCATTTTACTAACTACTCTAAACATGAAATTTTTTAAATATTTGAATTCAGCTGATTTCACTCCGTTCACAACAGCTATTTTCATATCATAGTTTTTCAGACGCCAGCGCTATTGTGGTTGGTTTTGGAACCTCTATTTTCAATAAATAGTAGGCCACTTTTTCAACTTTCGGCCCTTATAACATGGTTCTCCTTGTACTCTACACTCCATATTTGTGAGATAAAGCATTTTGAATGAAGCAACTTTTGTTATTTAAAAAAAAAAGATAAAAAGTAATTTCGTGTGTTAATGAAACATTATTTTTTGATGAAAAAAAGTGCTACTGATACCAAAAAGTGGCGAAATGAGTGTTATCCAAACTCTGCGCCGGGCGAAGCAACCATTCGTAAGTGGTTTGCTAAATTCAGTACAGGCCATATGAGCACCGAAGACGATGAATTCAATGGACGTCCAAAAGAGGCTATTACGGACGAAAACATCAAAAAATCCACATAATAATTTTGGAAGATCGTAAATTGAGGTTGATTTGTATAGCTGACATTCTAAAGATATCAAAGGAACGTGTTAGACATATCGTTCATGAGTATTTGGGTATGCGAAAGCTATGTGCAAAGTGGATGCCGCGCGAGCTCATAATCGACCAAAAACAAGAACGTGTCGATGCTTCAGAGCAATGTTTGAAGCTGTTCAACCGCAATAGAAGTGAATTTTTGCGTCGATATGTGACAATCGATGAAACATGGATCCACCGCTACACTCCGGAGTCCAGTCAGCAGTTATCTGCGTGGACTGCACGCCATGAACCGAATCCAAGGCGTGGAAAAACTCAACATTCGGCTGGTAAGGTTAAGGCGTCCGTATTTTGGGATGCACATGCAATAATTTTCATCGACTATCTTGGAAAGGGAAAAACCATCAACAGCGACTATTATATAGTGTTATTGGAGCGTTTGAATGACGAAATTGCGAAAAAACGGCCCTATTTGTAGAAGAAGAAAGTGTTGTTCCATCAAAAACAATGCGCCGTGGTCACAAACCAATGAAAACGATGGCAAAATTGCATGAATTGGGCTTCGAATTGCTTCCTCATCCACCGTATTCTCCAGATTTGGCCCCCAGCGACTTTTCCTGTTCTAAGATCTCAAGAGAATGCTCGCTGGAAAGAAATTTAAAGCCGATGAGGAAACAGGGCTATTTTGAGACTAAACACAAATCGTACTACAAAAATGTTATTGAAAAGTTGAAAGTTCGTTATAATCGATGTATCGCCCTTGATGGAAACTATGTTGAATAATAAAATCAAATTTTGCCAAACAAATGTGTTTTTCTATAAAACGATACGAACTTTCCTGTACCGTGTTCATTTGCATGAAAATATTTGTGGTAAAGTAAAGTCGAGCATGTGGGACCAAGTGCACATTTACTCAGTGAATATAAAATTCTTACTACACTCATAAGCCCGGATGTTCCATGGAGTATTAAAAAACATTTTAATGGACAATACACGATTATAGTTTCTATAGCTTAAGAAATATTATTAACTTCTAATTAAGACAAATGGACTTATGTTAATAAGACCTGATGGTAATAAGTGGCCACTGCAGTCCATGGACACTATTTTTTTTACATGGGGAAATGCCTACGTCCTACGCATACCCGCATACCGCATACCGGACGGGTCATGTTGGACTTGCATCGATTAAAACCCCATGGTGTTCCACCTTCGCATTTTGGCAGCGCCACGGGAACGCTTTTGCACACATCCGCGGCCTCACCAGCGTTGGACCCTCATAGGGAGAGGACTACTCCTCCCCTATCTAGTTCTCAGGTAAGGCGCACCAGAACACATGGCGCGCCCTCCTCCGCAGCCTCCAACTTCACATGCGCAACAGACACCCCCGTGTTCGATGCGCAAAGGCCATGGGGCCAAGAAAAACGAGCACTCAAAAGAACTAGCCTTCCAGACTCCAGCGACGGATCTGGTCTATGGCACCAACCAAGATTCGGCTGTGGAGGGTAGGTAGAGCGCCGCCTCGCAATACCGATACTCCTCTCTCCCCGCAGCCCCATCAACACTGCATCAATTAACCATGCGGCCCCGTCAGAGTCGCGGAGGATAGGGCGAGTGGCGTATCGCTATACTAACACTCCTCTTCCTGCGCGACTCCACCTCAGCTGCAGTGGTAGGGCGCGTAGGTACCCCTCTCGCCGCAGACCACCAACACACATCCGAAGTGGGCTCACCAAGCCCACTTTGAGTGGCCTCCTCGGGCCGGCCCTACACCTCGAGCCAGCCATGTGGGTTCCTCTTAGTTCACCGCGGGTGACCAAGCCATGGCTACTAAGCCCCTCACCCCCTCCCCCCTCGCCACGACAAGGCGGGAACCCGTTCGGGGGGAGTTCATGGACACATGCAGCCAACTTCAAACAAGGAGGCTATAGATACGTTTTGTTTTCAAGTATTTTCTTGGTTGAAAGCCGTTAAAATAAGATTAAATTAGTCCGGGGAAAGATCACGCTCTCACAGAATACCATGACAGTTTTCGTGAATTGTTGTGTTTCGTATGGTGAATGCAGAGAGCCGGAGACCCTATTTAATTGAAACGAGGCATTCCATCTTAGTGCTCAAGGTGACAACGCATCTGCATTTTGATCCTTTATCGAGGGTGGATGAAGATGTCTACGGACTACAGCATCCACTTACCATCAGGTGGACTGTGTGCTCGTTTGACACTCTTATACGATGGAAAAAATATTCATTTTGTTCAACGGAGCAATATATATACACAAAAAGTTTAATACAGATTCAGGCAAAACATTTTAGTTCTATATTAATATTTTAAGTATATCGATAATTAGGTAACAAAAAATATTTGATTTAAATGCTTTGAAGATGTAAACATTTGAAATTTTTTGAAATGAAACATTTTTCATTCGTTATTGTACTACCTACAATGCATAATGTATATAAACAATACTATATTTTCCAAATGACATATGACAAAGAATAATTATTACGTGTGCTAAAATAGAAAAAGGAAATGGAAATTTCCAGTTTCCACTTTGGAAACTGTCAAAAAACGCGGGTTACATTCTGCCTCGCTTTTTCCACATAAGTATCAGAGCGTTGAAGTACGACATTAGCGAGGGTAGGAAACGTTTGGCATTCAATTTTGTTCTTTGTGCTCGATGAATAAAAGACCCCGGTTTGTGTAAAGTCAGAAAAAATAGGTTAGATACATTCATAGAGTACGGAAAACTCGTGAAGTGACACCCTTCGCAGAAGTGTTCTCTAGACTAACGAACTCATTGTCTGAGCACTCGCTTGTTGGGATTTGTACTTTACCATGTTGTACCTAGGGTTTCTGTACCGGGGGTTTTAGTAGTATATTATGTAACTCCTTCGTTTCTATGTACACATCCTTGTTACAGAAAGTAGACTGATGTTAATTAGATTATAGAAAAAGGAAAATATTAAAAAGATGATAATGGAACAATATTAAACTCACATCACAAACATTCACAGTATTGCGTGTAGTGGCGTAGGAGGCGACTGTGGGAAAAATCAGAACGATTGTAGTGATTTTATATTTGCCGGTATTCAATTTCGTACATGCCAGATGTAAAATAGTGAGATCTTGCAAGACCTCTGGTACTACGAACACCAATCGATTTGCCAAGCGTCGCGATAACATAAAGTCATTCCTACAATTGGGGAGTTCAGTGTACAGCAATAACAAAGTCGTTCAGACCGAATTTCGATCACGCCGGCCAGTCTAGCCACTGCATATAGGGTTACCATATCTCAGAATTTGTCCTGAGATTTCAGGATTTTTAGACTCTTCTCAAGATTGCGGCTGGATTTTGCAAATCTCATTAAACCTCAGGATTTTTAGTACTTTCAATATAATACAGCTTACATTTTAAAGATCTCTTTAATAAAAAGTTAAACAAACTAAAAATAATTTTCCTTTGGTAATAATTCCACAATTAAAATCAAAACTATTTATCCAAGTAGGTACTTAAACAGTTTTATCATACTTAATATGTGAAGATACCTTTTTAAGTAAGGTTTTCTTCTCAAACTGTAAAAAATCTCAAGATTTTTAAATGGAAATTAGACCTCTTCTCCGGACTTTTAATTTTTTCATCTGGTAACCCTAACTGCATAGGATTATAGCGCATAAGTGTGTGCAAGTGCACTGAATTCCTTCACTCTCATAGTCCGATGGGACGGCAACCCGCTACGACTCGAAAGATATCAGGCGCAGGACGGGGGTAAAACACCGCAAAATTACTAACTCTGTGATGGTACTTAGAATTTCATAGGTTCATAGGTCAAAAAGAAGAAATCTATATCTATACATTTATACAAATAAATAAAATTGAAGTGTCTGTTTGTATAATGTCAAAATAACAGCTTTTTACTAATTGCATATGAAAGTATATAACGGTACTTATAACAAAAACACAACTTTTAAAATTTTTGTCTGTCTGTCTGTTTGTTCCGGCTAATCTCCGAAACTGCTGGTCCGATTTTGACGGCACTTTCACTGGTAGATAGTTCATGTTATAAGGAATAACTTAGGCTACTAATATTGTAGAAAAATAATTAGGGTTCCGCGAAACAAAATTAAAACCCTAAATTCGCGGGGAACAGCTAGTCAATAATGTGTTTAGTAAGGTAACTCAGCTTAGGTAATTACTGATAACATTTCTAGGGTTACTCGACAAGAGACATCCTTCTACCCAATTTATTGTATGTCACCAAATCATAATTAATCAATAACAGACTTTTAAGCCTGACTCCCTTCTTCCTCTCCTGTAGACTATAATACAGCCTTGCCTTGCCTTTCCAAGAATGTGCTCCCAAACTGATTTATTTAATTAAAAGGTAAAAAAATATTTTGTGCATGAATCCGATGAGATAAACACGACGTCAAGCACAAACATGACAAAACTCGAAAACAAAAAAGACTGGTTGGAATCAAGCTCATTACCCGCGTACCTCCATCAACTTTCAGCATGTTTCATTCGATCGTGACGATCTTTACAGTGAAGTAGACCTACACTGTGGTTGCTGGTAAGAGGCTGCAACTTAAGAAACCTTTCTTTAGAATTATTTTATGATACGACACTGCCGGTCCCTCGAGCTACACGGCCAGCTTATTGCCACTTCATCTCACTAATCGGTTGGATTCTGTCAGTTGACAGTTACTTTAGTTCTGCTGCAGATAATTGAACGTTACGGAATTTATCGAACAGAGAAACCTTGAGTGTAGCCCTTGCCGTAGATTGAATGACATTCAGCTTCGTTATAGAGCCAACAGTGATGGACCACATCTTGCTTTCGCACATAGTCACCATTATCATCGGCAATACGTACGGGTTGTACAGATTTGTTTTAGTTTCTTTGACGCGAAACGATATGTTGCAATTTACCGACCTCAGTGTTTCTGTCAGGTGTTCTCTTGATCGAAGCGAACTTTTGGATCGAAATTGCCTACTGTTGGTCCTTCGAGCTGGATCATATGTTGGGGTCAGTGCCCTGTACACCTGGTGTGATAGGGAGAACTGCCTACCCCGACGAGAGTAAATTAAACTTGGACTATACTGAATTGGTTTAATAAGTGCTACAGAGTTAAACCAACAATGTAACTGTGCGATAGATAACGTGCGAAGTCGTTCTGTCCGACCGGCGAACCGCTACCACATCTTGCTGTCCCACTCTTCCCTCCCCCCGCTGCTAAAGCTACGTGACGCATGTTCATGTAGTGATGTCTTTTTTCATTTATAGGATAAGGGTGACAAACGAGCACACAGTCCACCTGATGGTAAGTGGTTACTGCGGCCCATAGACATCTACATCTATCATCGATTACAAATCAAAATGCAGATGCATTGTCACCCGTGAGGACTAAAATGGAATGCCCCGTTTCCAGTAAAAAGGGTCTCCGGTTCTCTACACTCACCATACGAAACACAGCAGCGTTAAGCTGGTATTTTACGTTGGTATTCTGTGAGAGCGTGGTCCTTCCCCGGTCAAGCCGACCCATTCGTGCTACAACTATACTACTAATAGCTGCAGCATGGCTCTACCACGTCGTGCGCAACCTTGTCTTCACGAACTGTCCTAGCTGTTAATGAATATACACATTTAACGACTTCAAGCGTGGTGGTGGCAACTATTTATCGGTATAAGTGTGGACGTTAGACATGTTCTTCGTGCTGTCTATCCACCCATTGAAACATATTACACACCATAATCAAAGTTACGCACAGATTAAAAGGCTGGCACCGCATCTGCAATTCCCCTGGTTCCCCTGGTGTTGCAGTTGTTCAATGGCGGCGGTAGTCACTTACCATCAGGTGAGCCGCACGCTCGTTTGCCCCTTCTCCTATAAAAAAATCGAAATCTATACATCTATACACGCATACATATAAATAAAATATCTATACACGCATACATATAGTTTGTTTGTATATTGAAATAAACCTAGCAAGCTAACAGCCTAGGCGAAGCAATCAACTTTGTAGCGGTTTCTAACGGAAAAAAAATTTCAAAATAGGAGGTTCAGATGCCTGGGTGATCATTAATCGATTGCTGAAAACAGAATTTGAAAATTCGAAACCGTTCTCGAGATAATCGTGGGACAGACGGACAGACGGACAGACATCGTGAAATCAATAAGTGACTTCGCAAGCTTCGCCAATTAATAACTGCCTTCTGTTAGGCTCAGGGGGTTATTTGCAGGCCATTAACACAAGAATAATTATTTTTAAAATGTTTCTCTGTCTGTCTATCTCTCCGGGTTGATCTTTGGAATAGCTGAACCGATTGTAATGAAACTTCACGAACATATACAAAGCAATGTCAGGTGTGATCTAGGCTAAATTTTATCCAAAAAGCGTTGATAAAATATCTAAATGGTCTATATCTCTCTTACAAAGCAATAAGGACCGTGGCCGAGCTCACTTGAATAGTCTAGCGCCATCTATTATTTATCTACGGAAGCGGTTGCGATGTATATCGATATGAAAATTTGACGCGCTAAATACATCGTTCTTTATTTAATACATTTCCATAGATGTCGCTACATGGTACCGCTAAGTAAGATTGACGATGTCATTGGGCTCTAGTTTATCATAAGTCTAAATAATACACACACGCCACGTTAATGGCTGCTAACCCAGGCGAATCCGGGGCAGGTTGCTAGTATACATTTACATGCACGTCAATGAAAAACATGGGTACAATATGGGAGTCGGTACTCGAATTGATTGGAAATCATTGGTATCGAATACATTACAGATACAATCAATGATTTTATTGTTCCCTGGTATTGTCTATCAATTGCACATAGACTGGCTTTAATTAAGCAAGGTTTTGTTAATTGAGAGGTAGATATGAATCTTTGCGATTTTATGTCGTTGAATAGAGTACTCATACGTGACACGACAATAACCAAAAATATGTACTCGTGTATTCAGTGCTCTTCACAGTACTACGTATTTCAGACTGAGAATGAAACGTTTGTTGAAATATTTAGGATAGGACGTTACGTAATATTAATATGGTTGTAGCACGATTGGGTCGGCTCGACCGGGGAAGGACCACGCTCTCACAGAATACCAGCGTAAAATAGCAGCTTATTGCTGCTGTGTTTCGTTTGGTGAGTGTAAAGGACCGGATACCCATTTTACTGCAAACGAGTCATTCCATCTGAGTCCCCAGGGGTGACAACGCATCTGCATCTTGATTTTTAAGGTGAAAGCGCCAGGGGAATCCGCGAAATTCAAATTTTCTTACGTTTTTTGCAATTTGCAGGTCAGTGTCAGGTTGTAATATGACCGTAACGGGTATGTATTTACAGAGTTATAATCATTATAATCATCAATACAGCCCTTTCATATAATCCCATTGTACGGCTATTTTCAGAAAAACTCATATATTGCATTATGAGAGTGAGGGAATAGAGAGTACGCCTGTGTTGCGTTGCGCACACACTCATGCACTATAATTCGGTCCTGCGCAGATGTCTAGTCTCCGTTGAGACTGGAAGCCGTGACCGAAATTTGGTCTGGAGGACATTATATAGTTTTCTATGACTAAAAAGTTTTGTATGATAATATGATGGTTAGTCATGACCCTGTTAAATAAATTAATGTTGTCCAATTATACCGAAAATATGAAAACGTAAGAAAAAAAATTACTCGAATTGGTTTGTTAATTGGTTATGTCGTAACCATATCATCCCATGCTTGTCGTAAGACGCGAGTTGTTACTATTATAGTATTTTTTTATAGGATAAGGGTGACAAACGAGCACACAGTCCAACTGATGGTAAGTGGTTGCTGTGGCCCATAGACATCTGCCTCTGTCCTCTATTACAAATCAAAATGCAGATGCGTGGTCACCCGTGAGGATTAAGATGGAATGCCTCATTTCCAGTAAAAAGGGCCTCCGGCCACTTGCACTCAGCAAGCGAAACGCAGAGGTAAACCTCTACTTCACGCTGGTAATCTGTGAGGTCGTGGTACTACCCCGGTTCGAGCCGGCCCATCCGTGCGACACCAAAAGCTGCCGCGTGGCTCTACCACTGTAGCTTTTTAGTAAAAAGCTGTTAATTTGACATGACAAACAGACACTTCAATTTTATTTATTTGTATTAATAATGTTTAAGTTACTCTTGTGATGTGATTACTTCTTACTTATTTTTTATAGTGTTCTTAAAAGTATATTTCATCCTTATATATAATATTATATAACGCAAAACGTATCACTGTTTAGAGAACCAGTCCGATCTACGTCTTTAATTCGTTGGTATGTTCTTTGGTTTTAGAATTTTTTTTCGTTACATAACATAACCATTGAATATTTTATATTTTTGTAACACTTAACAGCTTATATAATTGCCAAATATGGAAAATCTGGTTAGAAATTTAACTGGTTGCCTTTAGCCTTTAAAAGTAATTAAGAAAACATGTTTCGTAATTTATCGTCCAGTATGCGGCAGAAACAAAATAACATTTTTGGCATTTATTACACTACTTATACTTCTTTACCATGGCTTGAATTTTCACAGCTGGACGTGATGCTCTCCTGTTGTAGGCAGGATTTGGCTGAATCGTCGTGATTGGCAGACAGATTGAAGATCGCAGTACCATACCACCACATGTTTTGCACCTTTGATCGTACATGGTAGAGCCATGCTGTAGCTATCTTAATTGTATAGTTGTAGCACGAATGGGTCGGCTCGACCGAGAAGCACCACGCTCTCACAGAATACCAGCGTAAAATAGCAGCTTAACGCTGCTGTGTTTCGTATGGTGAGTGTAGAGAACCGGAGACCTTTTTTACTAGAAACGAGGCAATCGATCTTATTCCTCAAGGGTAACAACGCATCTGCATCTTGATTCGTAATCGAGGATAGATGTAGATGTCTATGGGCCATAGCAACCACTTAACATCAGGTGGACTGAGTGCTCGCTTCTCACCATTATTCTATAAAAAAAAACGTACCGTCGCCAGCCTGATGTTAATGAGATGATTATAGTAAGATTTTTTTTATAGGATAAGGGTGAAAAACGAGCACACAGTCCACCTGATGGTAAGTAGTTGCTGCGGCCCATAGACATCTACATCTATCCTCTGTTACAGATCAAAATGCAGATGCGCTTTCCATTCGTACCACCCCGGTTCGAGCCGGCCCATCCGTGCGACAACAAAAGCTGCCGCGTGGCTCTACCACTGTTAGCTCTACCACTGTTAGTTATTTAAGCGAGAATGGTCGTTAACCAACTTTATCGTTACAGATCCTCAAATGTCATTCAAAATGACAAATGACTAGAGAAACCTGAATATGATTTTCAAAGACCTTATCTATGATACCCCACTTAACATAGTTAGTCGACTTTTATTTTTTTCTTTTAAGCAATATGGCGTCAAGTTGTCGCCATATTGAATTTTGATTATCGTCATGCCTTTAGTGACACACAAGATAAGGAAAAATCGAATGACGTAAAAATCGGCCTACGTGTTGGATCTCTAGAGTGCCACAAAGGAACAAACATATACATATAGTATAGCTAATACACACATTACCCTCCGCAGTCGGGTAATGAATCAACGCTAATGAACGAACGTCGACTGGCGCTTCGTTTCTGGATATTATTAGTATTGATAAATCCAAGATTTGTCACAGTAATAAAGTCATAAACACCCCGAGACAAGTGCGCTTCATAGTTCATGTCACGACGCCATTAAACACGGGCTTGCTTCAGCATCGGTAAGGTTGTGTATTTTACCATAGTTGCCACGCTTGGCAGCTGGTTTAGCATCCGCCAGACTTTTATTATCAGGAAGATGCTGCTGCCCATCTCTCGTTTTAGTTTCCCTTTATCGCCTCTTACGACACCCATAGGATGATATGGGGTTAAAAATAGTCAACGTTAGTCAACCGCGCAGAATATTTTATATCTACCAGCGGTACTCGATTGCCTTAGAAGAGCCTTTATCCATTAGACGTCTAGCTTGTAGCGTTTTAGATTACATTTGAAATTGTAAAAAATCATCGTGCGAAAATAAGAGATCTATTTTTAATGAAACACGATATTAACTTGTGAAGCATGTGTAGAGACAATTGAAATTGGAACATTCGTATTTTGTTTGTGAATCGTATTTTCAAAGTAAATTATAACCAGCCAGTGACTCATCTAAAAAAATATATATTTTCGAAAATCTTTCCACGTGGCATGTCGGATATAAATTAGGTACCTATTTTAGTAGATATATTTAAATGTATATTAAAAGAGGGTGTTACCAATAGGTAACAACTAAAATACTAAAGTCAGAATTAGTAGCATATATATACGTCCCACAGCTAGGCACAAGCCTTCTCTCATTTTGGCTTACTAAGCAAATACTTCGCCGCTTCTTCCTCCTCCTCAAAATAATTTATTCCTTAGACATGCAGGCTTTCTCACGATATTTCCCTTCACCGCAAAGCACGCACTTAATATTGCACTTAACAATTTCATTGGTACAGGTGGGGATAGAACCCAGGTTACTCGCGTACTAAATGTAATTTACGGCTAGCGCTTGGCCCATAAGCTCACACGGCTAGTAACAACTAAAAATATTCAAATAATAATTCTGTATATCAGACATGTTTGTGCGTCAATGATACGAGTATGTTATTTCCTCATTGACTTACGGTTTCTTAGTATTAATTATAGTTTTAACTAATGATTTTTGATGTTTGATATCAAGGCAAATACATCGTAATTATTAATTACAAATGAACAAAATTATTGCTAACATTTCTGCGAATCTATTTATAGGATTTATTAAGTTTTTATAAATATTAAAATGTCAATGTTTCGTGTTCTTTACATAATCCATGCCACAGAAAGCTTTATTGAAAGCTGAAGATATCCCGTGGTTAATTATTCAGACACCAGGATGTTGAATACCCTAGTCCCTTCATGATCAAAGGCAGCAACCATAGTGTATCTACGCCCACGATGTCGAAATTAAAAAATAAATTATAACAACAATTTATTAATATTAAAGAAACTTAAAATTTGATCTAAAATTATTTTTTCAAAAATTTTACTAAATGTTGGTAGTACAGAAATTGGTCTAAAATTGGCGGGGTCTAATGTACTACCAGATTTAAATAAAGGTATGACTTTACTAAGTTTCATTAAATCAGGAAACACACCAGATTCGACGCTTGTATTAAATATAGTGGCTAGATAAGGTGCTATTATATCTATTATAGATAAAATAACTTTAACGGAAATCCCCCATAAATCTGCCGTTTTCTTAACATCAATAGTTTTAAAATATTTAACGATATCTTTTGGCAGTACTCTATGGAATTTAAAAGTATTTGAACAAGCCTTTACATTTTGTTTGAGCAATGATTCGGCGACAGTAGGAGAAGAGTTTAATGATTTAGTTGTCGAAAAAGGAACATCAGTAAAATGTTTCTCAAAAGCCATAGCAACTTCTTGATCAGATCGGGTTAAATTATTGTTAATATTCAATAGAAAATCCGAGTTGCGCGGTTTGACCTTGCCCGTTTCACTATTTATTATTCTCCAGGTCATTTTAATTTTGTTTGATGCAGTTTTAATTTTGTTACTTAAATGTAAAGCCTTAGCTGTGGCGCACACTTTTTTAAATATTTTAGAATATGTTTTTACATAATCTCTAAATATAACACTACTATTAAATGATCTTTCATTATAAAGCTCGTATAACCTTCACCTACTTTTATAAATTCCTACTGTCGCCCATTCATTAAATGATTTGCGACTGATAAAAGAGGAAGTTTTACAAGTAAATATCCTACTAAATTCACAAGTTATAATTTTAAATAACGTACCATACAAATAATTAGCACTGTTTTTAAATGAAAGTGATGGAAGTCTTTTTATTATATTACTTCTAAACCTCTCCAAGCGATGTTCATTTATTGGAACAAACACAACTTTCTTATTTTTCTGTTTCTTGTGTATGAAAGGCAATGATACCAACTGTCCACAGTGATCTGAACTTAAATTTTGAATAATTGATTTATGCAAGGGCTTAACATCTGTAAAAATATTATCTATACAGGTCGCACTAGGCCCAGCAATACGTGTTGGTTCTAAGAATAAATTAACAAGATTATACGATTTAAACAATTAGCTAAACTTAATACTAATGGAAGAAGTTTCAAGGAGATTGATGTTAAAGTCTCCACATATTACAACAGACTTGTTCTGTTTACTAAGTTTGAGCAAAACTTCTTCCACAATCCTTTCAAAATAGTCATAAGTACCACATGGGGGTCTGTAAACACTTACAACAATGAGGTGCTCGAGCTCGACACAAGCCATTTCTACAGTTCGCTCAACAGAGAGGCTCACTATATCCTTACGTTCTTTATATAATAATGATTTATCTGCTAGTATTAAGGAGCCACTACGTAAACTTTTTTCTCTATTGAAGGAACTGACCGCCTGGTGATTTCTGAAATTAAACATGAAATTATAATCTTTTAGCCAATGTTCAGTAATACAGAGGATATGTATGTTGTTACTATTTAAAAACAATTCAACTTCTAATTCTTTGCCCATCATGCCTTGTATATATTGATGCACCAGGTGTAAACTATTTTTATTACTTATTTGTGGGCTACATTTAAAGTTAATTAAACTCTCATTATTGCTAGAGATTGCCTCTATTGTCGCATTTACTAATTTAAATTAGTTGGAACTGATTCCAAATTAATTGTCAAATAATTATCCTGCCCAATAAAAGCAGTCTTGGTAGCCAAAAACTTGGCTGAGTATATAATAGTATATTAATAAATAAAACAAAATGGGGTTTTCTTACAGTTTTTAATAACTGACAAAATGATTACTTTCATATAATTCTTATAACTTCTAAAGTTTCTAATTAATAATTATTTAATACATAGAACAATTAAAATTATTAATAAAATCATTCCATTTAAAGTGAAAAGTGCGCAATGCGCGAGATTTAGATGCGGAGTCGAGAGCGCTGTTTTTTATGGAACTTATAGCCAGTTGTTTAAGCATTCTTAAATCCTCAGAAAAAGAAATCCTCAGACAAAGGATCGGCCTCCCATACTCCAGGATCGTCACTCGAGAGTACAACTGGCAACCCTTGAGCAAGGAAAGTACTCAAGGGATGGTTGCGTATATCACGCACTAATCAGCACTATCAGCCATCTACAGGAAAGCCATAAGATCTTATTGGGTATCCCATTTATTACAAGGTTATTCTAAATATACGAGTATTCAAATACCACAGGCTGGGTACAGCGTTTATCAGTGCAAGGGATTCGACCCTGCGATCACCGCCTGCCCAGTGTGTCGTAGTCGTGTCGTAGTCACGAGGAAATATTTCATGGTGCATATGCCACTTCGCGCATTCACGAAAAGGTATTTCATGAGTAATTAGAAAGTTTTGCGAAATTAAAAAGTTCATGGTTAAAGTTTTTATTAATTATTAAATATTTATAAAGAACTCTCCACCGGCAATCAAATTTCATGCGTCTGAATCAATTTTCGAAATGCTTTTCTAATTCGGCTCAGTCACCTTTCTACGGTCTTCTCAAACACTACTAGCTCGTCTTCCGACGATAAAACTGTATTTATTTCAGCAGATTTTTTTATTTGAGGCAATAAAAATGTGGGTGACTCAAAAGTTTAACCAGTGTGATGTCCAGTAAGCCCTTGTTTTGAGCGTTAGGTTAGCTGGCACGTGGTTCTGTTTGAACAGTAGGCCGCGGAACCCCGTGTTGTATCAATGAATGTGGCAAGCATACAGCATTAATGGTACTTCAATTTCATTAAGGAATTAATGCCAAGTCAAAGTAATAGAAAAAAAACAGTGATCAAAATCCCTTTCCTGCGTTTCTCTTTGATACGGGTTGGTTCATTTTAAATTTGACCATTTTAAAACAGGCAAGGTGAATACTGTTTAAGGAAAACTCGCCTGCGTAAAAAAAAATAATATTACCCATGATACGATTGTATAAGAACTTTATCACAGCTTTAATACAAGTTTTGAAAATTTAAGCGAGAATGGTCGTTAACCAACTTTATCGTTACAGATCCTCAAATGTCATTCAAAATGACAAATGACTAGAGAAACCTGAATATGATTTTCAAAGACCTTATCTATGATACCCCACTTAACATAGTTAGTCGACTTTTAATTTTTTCTTTTAAGCAATATGGCGTCTAGTTGTCGCCATATTGAATTTTGATTATCGTCATGCCATTAGTGACACACAAGATAAGGAAAAATCGAATGACGTAAAAATCGGCCTACGTGTTGGATCTCTAGAGTGCCACAAAGGAACAAACATATACATATAGTATAGCTAATACACACATTACCCTCCGCAGTCGGGTAATGACTCAACGCTAATGAACGAACGTCGACTGGCGCTTCGTTTCTGGATATTATTAGTATTGATAAATCCAAGATTTGTCACAGTAATAAAGTCATAGACACCCCGAGACAAGTGCGCTTCATAGTTCATGTCACGACACCATTAAACACGGGCTTGCTTCAGCATCGCTAAGGTTGTGCGCCGGATTTTACCATAGTTGCCACGCTTGGCAGCTGGGTTAGCACCCGCTAGACTTTTATTATCAGGAAGATGCTGCTGCCCATCTCCCGGTTTAGTTTCCATTTATCGCCTCTTACGACACCCATAGGATGATATGGGTTCAAAAATAGTCAACGTTAGTCAACCGCGCAGAATTTTTTATATCTACCAGCGGTACTCGGTTGTCTTAGAAGAGCCTTTATCCATTAGAAGTCTAGCTTGTAGCGTTTTAGATTACATTTGAAATTGTAAAAAATTTTAATGAAACACGATATTAACTTGTGTAGAGACAATTGAAATTGGAACATTCGTATTTTGTTTGTGAATCGTATTTTCAAAGTAAATTATAACTAGCCAGTGACTCATCTAAAAAAAAAAAACATATTTTCGAAAATCTTTCCACGTGGCATGTCGGATATAAATTAGGTACCTATTTTAGTAGATATATTTAAATGTATATTAAAAGAGTGTGTTACCAATAGGTAACAACTAAAATAGTAAAGTCAGAATTAGTAGCATATATATACGTCCCACAGCTAGGCACAAGCCTTCTCTCATTTTGGCTTATTAAGCAAATACTTCGCCGCTTCTTCCTCCTCCTCAAAATAATTTATTCCTTAGACATGCAGGCTTTCTCACGATATTTCCCTTCACCGCAAAGCACGCACTTAATATTGCACTTAACAATTTCATTGGTACAGGTGGGGATAGAACCCAGGTTACTCGCGTACTAAATGTAATTTACGGCTAGCGCTTGGCCCATAAGCTAACACGGCTAGTAACAACTAAAAATAATTTAAATAATAATTCTGTATATCAGACATGTTTGTGCGTCAATGATACGAGTATGTTATTTCCTCATTGACTTACGGTTTCTTAGTATTAATTATAGTTTTAACTAATGATTTTTGATGTTTGATATCAAGGCAAATACATCGTAATTATTAATTACAAATGAACAAAATTATTGCTAACATTTCTGCGAATCTATTTATAGGATTTATTAAGTTTTTATAAATATTAAAATGTCAATGTTTCGTGTTCTTTACATAATCCATGCCACAGAAAGCTTTATTGAAAGCTGAAGATATCCCGTGGTTAATTATTCAGACACCAGGATGTTGAATACCCTAGTCCCTTCATGATCAAAGGCAGCAACCATAGTGTATCTACGCCCACGATGTCGAAATTAAAAAATAAATTATAACAACAATTTATTAATATTAAAGAAACTTAACATTTGATCTAAAATTATTTTTTCAAAAATTTTACTAAATGTTGGTAGTACAGAAATTGGTCTAAAATTGGCGGGGTCTAATGTACTACCAGATTTAAATAAAGGTATGACTTTACTAAGTTTCATTAAATCAGGAAACACACCAGATTCGACGCTTGTATTAAATATAGTGGCTAGATAAGGTGCTATTATATCTATTATAGATAAAATAACTTTAACGGAAATCCCCCATAAATCTGCCGTTTTCTTAACATCAATAGTTTTAAAATATTTAACGATATCTTTTGGCAGTACTCTATGGAATTTAAAAGTATTTGAACAAGCCTTTACATTTTGTTTGAGCAATGATTCGGCGACAGTAGGAGAAGAGTTTAATGATTTAGTTGTCGAAAAAGGAACATCAGTAAAATGTTTCTCAAAAGCCATAGCAACTTCTTGATCAGATCGGGTTAAATTATTGTTAATATTCAATAGAAAATCCGAGTTGCGCGGTTTGACCTTGCCCGTTTCACTACTTATTATTCTCCAGGTCATTTTAATTTTGTTTGATGCAGTTTTAATTTTGTTACTTAAATGTAAAGCCTTAGCTGTGGCGCACACTTTTTTAAATATTTTAGAATATGTTTTTACATAATCTCTAAATATAACACTACTATTAAATGATCTTTCATTATAAAGCTCGTATAACCTTCACCTACTCTTATAAATTCCTACTGTCGCCCATTCATTAAATGATTTGCGACTGTTAAAAGAGGAAGTTTTACAAGTAAATATCCTACTAATATTCACAAGTTATAATTTTAAATAACGTACCATACAAATAATTAGCACTGTTTTTAAATGTGTTTTTAAATGAAAGTGATGGAAGTCTTTTTATTATATTACTTCTAAACCTCTCCAAGCGATGTTCATTTATTGGAACAAACACAACTTTCTTATTTTTCTGTTTCTTGTGTATGAAAGGCAATGATACCAACTGTCCACAGTGATCTGAACTTAAATTTTGAATAATTGATTTATGCAAGGGCTTAACATCTGTAAAAATATTATCTATACAGGTCGCACTAGGCCCAGCAATACGTGTTGGTTCTAAGAATAAATTAACAAGATTATACGATTTAAGCAATTAGCTAAACTTAATACTAATGGAAGAAGTTTCAAGGAGATTGATGTTAAAGTCTCCACATATTACAACAGACTTGTTCTGTTTACTAAGTTTGAGCAAAACTTCTTCCACAATCCTTTCAAAATAGTCATAAGTACCACATGGGGGTCTGTAAACACTTACAACAATGAGGTGCTCGAGCTCGACACAAGCCATTTCTACAGTTCGCTCAACAGAGAGGCTCACTATATCCTTACGTTCTTTATATAATAATGATTTATCTGCTAGTATTAAGGAGCCACTACGTAAACTTTTTTCTCTATTGAAGGAACTGACCGCCTGGTGATTTCTGAAATTAAACATGAAATTATAATCTTTTAGCCAATGTTCAGTAATACAGAGGATATGTATGTTGTTACTATTTAAAAACAATTCAACTTCTAATTCTTTGCCCATCATGCCTTGTATATATTGATGCACCAGGTGTAAACAATTTTTATTACTTATTTGTGGGCTACATTCAAAGTTAATTAAACTCTCATTATTGCTAGAGATTGCCTCTATTGTCGCATTTACTAATTTAAATTAGTTGGAACTGATTCCAAATTAATTGTCAAATAATTATCCTGCCCAATAAAAGCAGTCTTGGTAGCCAAAAACTTGGCTGAGTATATAATAGTATATTAATAAATAAAACAAAATGGGGTTTTCTTACAGTTTTTAATAACTGACAAAATGATTACTTTCATATAATTCTTATAACTTCTAAAGTTTCTAATTAATAATTATTTAATACATAGAACAATTAAAATTATTAATAAAATCATTCCATTTAAAGTGAAAAGTGCGCAATGCGCGAGATTTAGATGCGGAGTCGAGAGCGCTGTTTTTTATGGAACTTATAGCCAGTTGTTTAAGCATTCTTAAATCCTCAGAAAAAGAAATCCTCAGACAAAGGATCGGCCTCCCATACTCCAGGATCGTCACTCGAGAGTACAACTGGCAACCCTTGAGCAAGGAAAGTACTCAAGGGATGGTTGCGTATATCACGCACTAATCAGCACTATCAGCCATCTACAGGAAAGCCATAAGATCTTATTGGGTATCCCATTTATTACAAGGTTATTCGAAATATACGAGTATTCAAATACCACAGGCTGGGTACAGCGTTTATCAGTGCAAGGGATTCGACCCTGCGATCACCGCCTGCCCAGTGTGTCGTAGTCGTGTCGTAGTCACGAGGAAATATTTCATGGTGCATATGCCACTTCGCGCATTCACGAAAAGGTATTTCATGAGTAATTAGAAAGTTTTGCGAAATTAAAAAGTTCATGGTTAAAGTTTTTATTAATTATTAAATATTTATAAAGAACTCTCCACCGGCAATCAAATTTCATGCGTCTGAATCAATTTTCGAAATGCTTTTCTAATTCGGCTCAGTCACCTTTCTACGGTCTTCTCAAACACTACTAGCTCGTCTTCCGACGATAAAACTGTATTTATTTCAGCAGATTTTTTTATTTGAGGCAATAAAAATGTGGGTGACTCAAAAGTTTAACCAGTGTGATGTCCAGTAAGCCCTTGTTTTGAGCGTTAGGTTAGCTGGCACGTGGTTCTGTTTGAACAGTAGGCCGCGGAACCCCGGCGATAAGACCCCTCTTTGAGGAGTGGCTTGAGAGACGCCACGGCGTCCTCACCTTCCGCCTGACGCAGGTCCTCACCGGACACGGTGTGTTCGGGAGGTTCCTGCACCGAATCGGGCGGGAGGAAACGCCCTGGTGCTCCCACTGCGAGGATCGACCGGAGGACACGGTGGAGCACACCGTGGAGGTGTGCCCTGCTTGGGCGGAGCACCGCCGTGTCCTCGTAGCGGCGATAGGCGGCGGCGACCTCTCGCGTCCGGCCCTGGTCGAAGCCATGGTCCGGAGCGAGACGGAATGGGATGCTGTCACCACCTTCTGCGAAGCAGTGATGCTAGCGAAGGAGGTGGCGGAGCGGGAGAAGGAGAGAGCAGCAGCTTTCCTTCCCGGCCACCGTAGGCGCGGGCCTGTGGATGGCGAGCAATGGGTAGCTCGCCGTCTGTCCGTCTAACGACGACAGGCCGTGTCGACGGCGCGTTTTGTTCCACGCGCGCCTCAAAGAGCTATCAGCATCGTGAAGGGGCCCTCAAGGGCCGACGCCTGCCGGGGCTGCGGGCTGTTCGAAAGAGATACCGCGGCTCCGGAACGTAAGGGCACTGAAGGAACACGGATGGTTTTTAGTCAGTAAAAGTCTGACACTCCCTTCCGCTCCACCCAGAGCGAAAGGCGTCATTCGATGATTTTCCATCCGCAAAAAAAAAAAAAAATAAAGGCCGCGGAACCCCGTGTTGTGTCAAAGAATGTGGCAAGCATACGGCATTAATAGTTCTTCGATTTTATTAAGGAATTAATGCCAAGTCAAAGTAAAAGAAAAAAAACAGTGATGAAAATCCCTTTCCCGCGTTTCTCTTTGATACGTGTTGGTTCATTTTAAATTTGACCATATTAAAACAAGCAATGTTAATATTGTTTTAAGGAAAACTCGCCTGCGTAAAAGAGTTTAATAATAATACCCATAATACGATTGTATAAGAACTTTATCACTGCTTTAATATAAGTTTTGAAAATTTAAGCGAGAATGGTCGTTAACCAACTTTATCGTTACAGATCCTCAAATGTCATTCAAAATGACAAATTACTAGAGAAACCTGAATATGATTTTCAAAGACCGTATCTATGGTACCCAAGGAGATTGTAATATATATGGAGTTCGCACTTCAAACTAGAGAAACGTTCCTAAATCAGTGAGCTTGAAATGCATGAGAGGCACCGAGTTAAGCGTCCCATTTCTTTTTAATAGTGTCCATGATACAATATTTTGAAGATATTAATACTATATACAGCATTACGGAAAACGAAATGCGTAGTTTTTTTCAATATGGAAAATGCTGAATAATGTTATAATTAAACTCCGTTTAATATTTTGATTACATGATTGCTTCGCTACAGTATCAAACGTTACGGTAACGAGTGGCGGCGTAGCGTGGGTTGACACCCAGGGAGGTTTTCTATCAAGCACCCCCCAAAATAAAATAAAAAATGCTATACATGCTTCTTCTTCTACCTAGCGTTTATCCCAGTTGCTCATACCACCCAGCGCGGGAGAACCCAGGGTCCGCTTTCCTACACTTCCTCCTCCACTTTGCCCGGTCTTCGGCGTCCCTCGCAACTAGCCCATTGGCGCGCATGTTATCCTGCGCGACATCAAGCCAGCATTTCTTGGGCCGTCCTCTACTCCTGGTGCCAGGTAGGGTCATGTCCAGGCATTTGTTTCCCACGTAGCTTGCCGGTCGTCGTAAGACGTGGCCGTACCAGCGGAGGCGACTTTCCTGCAGCATGTCAGCGATGTCACGGACATGGAGGCTGCCGCGTATGTATGTATTCCGTACACGCTCTTTCCGCGTGACGCCACACATCCACCGCAGCATGTTCATCTCCGTGACATGCAACAACTGCCGGTGTCGCTCCAGCACCGGCCACGCCTCACTGCCGTACGTAAGGACAGGCCTTATGATGGTCTTATAGACCTGTCCCTTCAGCTTGACCGGCATTTTGGGGTCACAAATGACACCCGTCACCTCGCGCCATTTCGCCCATATACGGGCCTTGATGTCGCGATCGATGTCCCCGGACGCATCAAGCACAGATCCAAGGTACCTGAAGTTGTCCGTGCGCTCGACGGTGTCGTCGCCTATACGGAGAGACGTCAGATCTGTGCTTTTGCAGGCCATATACTCCGTCTTCGCCACGTTTAGATTCAGCCCGCCGTTCTCAAGCGCCTCCTTCCATGCGTGCTCGCGTCTGGTGAGCCGTTCTTTGTCCCCATCTACCAGTGCGATATCATCAGCGTATATAAGCAGCCAAGGCTGCGGTAGTTTCTGTGCGCTGGCTGACAGTTCGTCTAATATCACACTGAAGAGATAGGGGCTTAAGACGGAGCCCTGGTGCACGCCTACGGTTATGGGGAAGGGGGTGGTATCACCAACAGCGGTCCTGACTATGGAATCGGAGTTGCGGTACATGTCACGTACGATATCCACGAAGGTCTCTGGTACCAACTTCGACCGCAACACCCACCAGATTATCTCCTTGGGAACACAGTCAAAGGCCTTCTGCAGGTCATTTATGCGTGGTAGAGCCATGCTGTAGCTATATTAGTAGTATAGTTGTAACACGAATGGGTCGGCTCGACCGGGGAAGGACCACACTCTCACAGAATACCAGCGTGAAATAGCAGCTTAATGCTGCTGGGTTTCGTATGGTGAGTGTAGAGATCTGGAGACCCTTTTTACTGGAAACGAGGCATTCCATCTTAGTCCTCACGGATGGCAACGCATCTGCATTTTGATTTGCAAACGAGGATAAATGTAGGTGTCTATGGGCCACAGCAACCACTTACCATCAGGTGGACTGTGTGCTCGTTTGTCACCCTATACTATAAAAAAGGTCTAGGAATAAGAAATGCAGAGGCATATTCTTTTCCCTGTGCTTCTCCATGAGGATCCTTAGGGCGAATATAGGGTCCATGGTACCGCGTCCTGGTTGGAAACCGTACTGGGAGTCCGACACTGTACACTCCTGTCGGATCCTGGTGTCAATAATGCGCTCGAAGTGCTTCATGGTGTGTGATATCACCTTAATACCGCGGTAATTACCGCAATCCTGAACGGACCCTTTACCCTTGTGGACCGGCGTTATTATACTAAGCCGCCACTGATCGGGCATTATTTGGTCGCTCAGGATTCTATTAAAAAGGTTAGTAAAAAAGCACACACCACGAGCCCCCAGCGCTTTCCACGCTTCAATTGGCACCTCGTCCGGTCCGACAGCTTTCCGATTCTCCATGTGACGAAGAGATGCGAGGACCTCGTCAGGTTTAATCGGTGGCATGGGTCCATGGTTCGGGAGTTGTTCGAGAGGATGTCCTTCTCGGTGCTGAGTATTCAGCAAAACATGGAAATAAGAGCGCCATCTCTCCTTCACCGCACGATCATTGTACAGGAGCTCGCCATTAAGGCCGTTGACGCTGCAAGAGCGAGTAATATCTTGCTCTGCTTTGGCCCTAGAGCGCGCCAGTTTATATATGAGCTTTTGCTCCTCAGGAGTGTCCAACTTCGCATATAATGGTTGCAAGTGGTCACGCCTGGCTCTGGCTACAGCTTTCTTGGCAGTTCTTTTCGCTGTTTTGTAAGATGCGCGATCTTCAGCAAATTTGGTCACTTGCCACGTCTTGAAGAGCGCTTTCTTCTCCCCTAATGAACTCTGGACTGTGGCGTCCCACCACCAGGTCTCCTTGTCGATTTTGCGGCCCCCTTTCGCCACGCCGAAAACTCGCTTTGCCGTCTTTGTGATTGCTGTCTGAATGGTTTTCCAGCACTCTTGGACGGACGTGCCTGCTGTGTCGAGACTAATATCCCCAGCGGCAGAGTCAAACTCTGAGTATCTGGTTTGATCCAGCAGCCACCACTTGATTTGACGGCGGCAACGTTCGGCGTGTCTGCGACGGGGTTTTACGCAGAGGTCCATGACAAGATGAAGACATGACATGACAAGAAGAAGGTGTTGGGCAGTGAGACACTCACCGGGTATGACCTTATAGTTGGCCACGCAACTGACATGACTTCTCCTGGTCAGTAGATAGTCGATTTGAGTGGCGTTCCTACCGCTCCTGTACGTAATCAGGTGCTCGGCTTTCTTTTTGAAGAACGTGTTCACCACGGCCAGGTCAGCTGCAGTGCAGGTTCTGAGAATGGTTTCCCCCTCTGCGTTTCTTCGGCCGTAACCATAGCCGCCATGGACACGTTCATACTCCCCTTGCACCTCGCCCACATGACCGTTCAGGTCGCCACCCAAAACGACATCGTGGGACAACTGTATGCCGCGTAGTACATCTCTGAGCCGATCCCAAAACAGTGTTTTATCCGCGTCGCTGCAGCCGACCTGTGGGGCGTAGGCACTTATTAAGTGGGTCACGACCCCCTCAATAAGCAACCTTACTACCATAAGTCGGTCGCATATGCGTCTAACTTCCAAGACGCTATCGTGGAAATGCTCGGCGAGCACCACTGCCACACCGTTCTCCCCACCAGAAGAGCCTGTATAGATCAGCTTGTAGCCGTGCCCAATATTCCGGCTCCTGTTGGTCTTCCATCGTGTCTCCTGCAGGAATGCCACTGTCACTTTACGCCTGGTAAGTATGACCGCAAGTTTTGCGGAGCGTCCCGTAACCGTGCCAATGTTCCACTTTGCAAAGCAAATCTTCGTAGTTGGTGCTAACGTCTTTAGCCGGGCTCGCACAGGGCCCGGTAGCCCTCGCACACTTGTCGCAGGGTTAAGGCGATCCCCATGCGCGTTGTTATGCGGCGACGCCCTAGTAAACTAATAATTAAACTAAACGCATATATTCTAACATATCTATACTAAAATATTCTAAGCTGGTAAGAGTGTAGATGCTGCTTCTCTTGTATCGACGTTTTCTCTGTTGGTCCTGGGATCATATATATCTTCGAGTGTTTATATTAGTTTTTTAAATTATTCTGCAGTGGTTTAACAGCGTCATGATGAGCAATCCATCTTGTCTCTGAGAGTCTTTTGACGGATAAGCCTACACTTTTAATAAAAGTTTCCCATTGACGTGTGGATGATGAAAAGAACGTGTAAACTCTTTCTACTGTTCAGAAAAAAAGTTAAATTTGAATTAACGCTCCCTAAGTGAGTGCACTCTATATATATTTAGCGAATGATTAGCATAAGGCGTTTTCTACGTGGTAGAGCCATACTGCAGCTATATTAGTAGTATAATTGTACAAATGGGTCGGCTCGACCGGAGAAGGACCACGCACTCACAGAATACCAGCGTAAAATAGCAGCTCAACACTGATGTGTTTCGTTTGGTGAGTGTAGCGAAACAGAGACCCTTTTTACTAAAAAAAAAAGGCATTCCATCCTAATCCTCACGGGTGGCAACGCAACTGCATTTAGATTCGCAAACGAGGATAGATGTAGATGTATGTGGGCCACAGCAACAACTTACCATTCGGTGAACTATGTGCTCGTTTGTCACCCTATCCTATTAAAAAAAAACATTATATTCATTCATTTGACAACGCCAAATTTTAAAATAGCGTTGTCGTCTATAGCGTAAAATGCACCCTCTAGTTTCTAGGGAAAGAACATTCATGTTTTAGTGTTCTTTTTCGTGTTATTTAATAATATGCTTAATTGAAATACAATATGGAATATACTAACTATGATTAGCGATAAAAAATGTAAGATTATTTTTCTAGCATACGTCTAAAATATTACTTTAAGTCAATAACTGTCTAAACGTTGGTAATGTTTTTATTTTGGATAATCATTTATCGATGTTAGAAGGAGATAAAATATAAAACTCGGTGTCTCTTTTTCTAAGAAAAAGCAGAAACGGTTACAATGTTCCAAGCGCTCACTCCCTATATTATATTATAACCTCCTTGATGATACCCCACTTAACATAGTTAGTCGACTTTCAATATTTTCTTTTCAGCAATATGGCATATAATTTTAGTCTAGTCGCCATATTGAATTTTAATCATCGTCATGTCTTTAGTGACACTCACAAGATAAGGAAAATGACGTAAGAATCATCAAAATCGGCCCACGTGTTTGATCTCTAGAGTGCCAAAAGGGAACAAACATATACATAAAGTAGGTATAGCTAATATACACATTACTAGTATTAGTATTAGTATTGATAAATCCAAGATTTGTCACTGTAATAAAGTTATAAACACCCCGAGACAAGTGCGCTTCATAGTTCATGTCACGACACCATTAAACACGGACTTGCTTCAGCATCGGTAAGGTTGTGCGCCGGATTTTACCATAGTTGCCACGCTTGGCAGCTGGGTTGGCACCCGCCAGACCTTTATTATCAGGAAGATGCTGCTGCCCATCTCCCGGTTTAGTTTCCCTTTATCGCCTCTTATGACACCCACAGGATGATATGGGGTTAAAATAGTCAAGGTTAGTCAACCGCGCAGAATATTTTATATCTACCAGCGGTACTCGGTTGCCTTAGAAGAGCCTTTATCCATTACACGTCTAGCTTGTAGCGTTTTAGATGGTATTATTAGAAATTGTAAAAAAATCATTGTGCGAAAATGAGAGATCTATTTGTAATGAAACACGATATTAACTTGTGAAGCATGTGAAGAGACAATTGAAATTGGAACATTCGTACTTTGTTTGTGAATCGTATTTTCAAAGTAAATTATAACTAGCCAGTGCCTAATACAAAAAAGAAACTTTTTTTCGAAAATCTTTCTACGTGGCATGTCGGATATAAATTAGGTACCTATTTTAGTAGATATATTTAAATGTCTATTAAAAAAGGGTATAGGTAACAACTAAAATAGTACAGTCTGAATTTGTATATATACGTCCCACAGCTGGGCACATTTTGGCTTATTAAGCAACGGCTGCGCCGCTTCTTCCGTCTCCTCAAAATATTTTATTACTTAGACGTGCAGGCTTTCTCTAGATGTATTCCTTCATTGCTGAGTACGCACTTAAAATTGCAATTAATAATTTCATTGGTACAGGTGGGGATAGAACCCAGGTTACTCGCGTACTAAATGTAATTTACGGCTAGCACTTGGCCCATAAGCTAACACGGATAGTAACAACTAAAAATATTCAAATAATAATTCTGTATATCAGACATGTTTGTGCGTCAATGATACGAGTATGTTATTTCCTCATTGATTTACGGTTTCTTAGTATTAATTATGGTTTTAACTAATGATTTTTGATGTTTGATATCAAGGCAAATACATCGTACATTATTAATTACAAATAAACAAAATTATTGCTAATATTTTCGCGAAACTTATTACAGGTTTTATTAAGTTTATTATAGCTTATAAATTTTAAAATGTCAATGTTTCATGTTGTATACATAATCCATGCCATAGAAAAAAAATTGAAAGCTGAAGGATGTTGAACACCCTAGTCCCTTCATGATCAAAGGCATCACCCATAGCGTACCTACGCCCACAAAGTCGAAATTAAAAAATAAATTAAAAGTAATTTTTGTAAAATAATTTTCGTTCAATATTAAACACTTACACATTTAAGAATGTTTTTATTGGTCAGTAATAAATAAAACAAAATGGGTTTACCTTATCGCAGTTTTTAATAACTGTCAAAATGATTACTTTCATATAATTTTTATAACTTCTAAAGTTTTCTAATTATTAATTATTTAATACATAGAACAATTAAAATTATTAATAAAATCATTCCATTTAAAGTGAAAAGTGCGCAATGCGCGAGATTTAGATGCGGAGTCGAGAGCGCTGTATTTTATAGAATTTAGAGCCAGTTGTTTAAGCATTCTTAAATCCGACAGTCTACTAGCTACCGCGACAAAGGCTATGTAAAAATCCTCAGACAATGGATCGGCCTCCCATACGCCAGGATCGTCACTCGAGAGTACAACTGGCAACCCTTGAGCAAGGAAAGTACTCAAGGGATGGTTGCGTATATCACGCACTAAAGATAGAACTGTATTTGATATTACATTTATTTCCAAGCCAATGTCTCTTTTGATCACTTCATTTAAAATAACAGGATGCTTGGGAAGAGCATAAGCATGACCAATTCTTTTCGCTCCAAGCAAAATTGCATCTACAAGATTTTCGTCAGTTAATGTCCCGTACCAATCAGTTTCTCCTGCGTGAAAGAAATAACTCATCTCCGAAGAAGTTTCTAATAATCTAGGGACGAACTCTATTAACGGGCTTCCTATATCTTCTTGTCCTACTAAATCGAAGCCGGCAAAAGTATCAGGCATATTCTCCTTAATCCTTCTCGCTAACAAGATATAGTCTTCTAGTTTTGCATTATTCACTCGCCTCGAAGGTGCATATATTAGTTTCGCCCCAACAAAGTCTTTATGTTCTTTCATAAATTGTTTTATCACCTTCTTATAAGTTCTCGCTGTGATCAATGGATCATAGGTAGTGCCATCTAACTCATACAAACTGGGCAGGATACTTCTCACTTCAATGTACATGATATTGTCTTCTCTGAATTTTTTTAATGCGTCGTAGAAATATTGCTCCCATATTGGCCTGTAAGAGAGCATTGGTGCGACAGTAATGAAGTACTGCATAAATGCTCCCCAAGTTTCTTTTATACTCGGATAAACTTCGTCAGGGTTCTTTACTACTAATGTAAAATGTTTTTTCAGCTCCGCATCGAATTTGGAAATATTATTAGATGCACGTCTGGCTTCGCTCATAAGTTGCCATTCACCTTCGCAAGACGTATTTGGCTTTTTACTGGCAAAGGTTAAATGTAAATTGCTTCCGAAACAAACATAGAGATTATCTAAATACGTCACGTTCATAAGATAATCGGGGCCTAGGAGTCCCATGTCGTGGACATGTAGTGCAGCTCCTTTTGGTATATTCTTTATAATCTTGTACACTTTAGAAGATGGGATATAGTCTTTATAAGCGAAGTAATGGTGCGAACAATTAAAATATCTCGGGTTGTCCAACCAATAATCAATTTCGTTGAACTTGTGCCTCATCAGGCAGTTGTTGACCGCGGTTTCCTTATCGCTGAGGGAAATGTTACCGCCTACAGTTAAAAGGGCTTCGTCAAGTAGGATTTTGTATCGTTTATCATAGTACTCCGTGAGATCTGACGCACTAACAGTGTAAATAAACAAAAGTAGTATGCTACGCATATCGATACTTGACACGTACCGCGCGACCCAACGTTGAATATGCACTGACCACTGACATATGGAGCACATTGACCCCAATGGCTCCAAACAGTGTAGGTACATAATTTAGTTAGTATTCACATTCAGTCAGCTAAATTAACTAGTATATGGGACGCTTTTGTAATATTATTTATGGTCTTGCCTTCTTGAATCAATTCAAATGTATCGAAGTTTAGCGAATTTTAATAATGAAAAAAAAACAATAACAAAAGTATGTAATATGTATGTACATTTAATAATTAATTACCTAATAAGATGAATTTTGTTTGTGTTATAGGTAGGCGTCTAACGTATCTTGAAATATAAATAATTGAAATTTCGAAGTTGTTGTATTTTTACATACTTATTAATGTTTTACTCCATAATAATCTTTCGTTACGTCAATTACAAACTTTCAAGATTTTTTTAACTTATAAATATGCTGTAGTATTTTATTTAATATGGCCACGCGTCATAAATGTTATATTAGGTGATCTTAGGTCATTAGGTCAAAGAATTAACAATAGATTAGGTTATTATCTACAAAATCTCATTTTTCTAATACTTACTAGTCAGAATGATATTTTGCATTTAACTTAGAATTATCAACTTCTTAAATTACTTAAATGTCGTATTGTAATATTAATCCGTAAACGAGTTTTTAAATTACAGAAGACAACCTTGATAGACCCTTCATTTATTGTATTATTTCGTTTTTATTACTTACTAGCTTTTTACCCGCGGCTTCCCTCGCGTGCGCTTGAATTTAAGAACATCATTAAATGCTGTTCCGTGCCAAATTAAGAAAAAATTCGATCATTTTTAGAGTCACCTCGATGTCTAAGTTTCTATGTCTGTCAGAGATTTTTTTTCATTCTAAAATACTATTAGACGTAGATGATTGGTAACGTGCTACAGAAACACGTGAATATAATGTCTAGAAACAGCTACTAAGTATTTTTTATATCGGGCGTCTTCCGATTCCGATGTATATACATAAGAAAGGTAAATAGTCTTGAAATCAAAACGTATTATTATTATTTACATTTTACTCTTTACATTTATTCATAGCTAAAGTTGATTTAATTTTAACAAAGTAATATAATGTTTATTTGAGACATTTTATTCATATCATTGGTCCTATTTAATAATAATTAATATCGATTGGCACCATAAAATAGATGTAGATATTTTTTTTTACTTCGAGTAGACTTGAAAATTTCATAAATACAGTTCTATAATAATGAATACTACACATGGATTAAAACTAATGTTACGGGTTTTTTACGCATCTTGGATGAAAGTTCCGAGTAAAAGGACATATCGTTGATGTGAAGCACCGAAGCTCCGGGAAGTCTAACATGTTTAGTATCGTCCCAACCATTATATCGGATCTGATAGACAATAAATCCTTGCAATAGAACACCGAATCCCACCAATGATGATTCGCGATGCTATTTAAATTAAAAATATTGTAATTTTAATAGGAAAGATGGCTGAGTGCTATCATCTGCTAAGGACCCCATAATTAAGAAAATTAAATTCAAACTACTACTGCATTTTTTCTATTCTATTTTAACTATGACATCACGTCGTCAAACATCTCAGTTCTCCCGCCCCTCCCGTGACCATGGGTGCTGTAAAGTGCCCAAAACATCGGTAATTTAAAAAGTTAAAATTAAACGCGATAAAATCCTTAAAATTAGTATTTTTCCTTATAAATATTATTCACAGTGAATGTGAGGATCATTACACTCATGAACGGGAGTAGAAAAATGTTCGCCCTGTAGTGGCCGTCAAAGAAAATCCACCACCTCATAACGTCCCGTCGTAAGAGGCGTATTGGAAAACAAATTGGAGATGGGCAGTATCATCTTCTTGTCAACAGATCAAAATAATAATAGCTGTGGTTGCCAACCCGCCTACCAAGCATAGCAACTATAGCAAACATCCAGCTACTTGACAATTTATGGGGGAGGCCTATGTTCGTTTCAGTGGACTATTATAGGCTGACGATCTATTTACTTACAATTACAATTACGATCTGTTCTACTCATCTTTGCTATCCTTAATATTTACGGTAGAGTGAAAACAAAAAG